>CM056394.1:364653-429653 GCA_029718625.1 Synaphobranchus kaupii | reverse complement strand
TGTGTCAGTCTGTGTGTGTTGGAGCTTCTGTGTGTGTGTGTTTGTCTGTGTGTGCTTGTATGAGTGCGTGTACTGCTGAATTGAGAGAGATATTAACATAGGGAAGTTAAATACAACAAGGAATTACTAATTTTTCTTTCATAAACATAAAATCATAACAATAATATTTATAATCATAAGCACATCACCTTTATCCTGGTTGAAGTGTCATTTTCCCCTGGATGAGGTTGCTGTGACACTGCAGATATATCATAACTGCTGGAATAATCCCCACTTTTACACACCTGCTCAAACTGCCCCAGAGGCCATCGCTACACAGGGGTCTGGGGGTTAGTCTGTAACTCTGGGGTCTGGGGGTGAGTCTGTAACTCAGGGGGTGAGTCTGTAACTCTGGGGTCTGGGGGTTAGTCTGTAACTCTGGGGTCTGGGGGTTAGTCTGTAACTCTGGGGTCTGGGGGTGAGTCTGTAACTCTGGAGTCTGGGGGTGAGTCTGTAACTCTGGGGTCTGGGGGTTAGTCTGTAATTCTGGGGTCTGGGGGTTAGTCTGTAACTCAGGGGTCTGGGGGTTAGTCTGTAACTCTGGGGTCTGGGGGTGAGTCTACACTGGGGGTGAGTCTGTAACCCTGGGGTCTGGGGGTGAATCTGTAACTCTGGGGTCTGGGGGTGAGTCTGTAACACTGGGGTCTGGGGGTGAGTCTACACTGGGGGTGAGTCTGTAATTCTGGGGGTGAGTCTGTCACTCAGGGGTCTGGGGATGAGTCTGTAACTCAGGGGTCTGGGGGTGAGTCTGTAACTCAGAGGTCTGGGGGTGAGTCTGTAACTCTGGGGTCTGGGGGTGAGTCTGTAACTCTGGGGTCTGGGGGTGAGTCTACACTGGGGGTGAGTCTGTAATTCTGGGGTCTGGGGGTGAGTCTGTAACTCAGGGTCTGGGGTGAGTCTACACTGGGGGTTAGTCTGTTACTCTGGTCTGGGGGTGAGTCTGTAACTCAGGGTCTGGGGTGAGTCTACACTGGGAGTGAGTCTGTAACTCTGGGGTCTGGGGGTGAGTCTGTAACTCAGGGGTCTGGGGGTGAGTCTGTAACTCAGGGGTCTGGGGGTGAGTCTGTAACTCAGGGGTCTAGGGGTGAGTCTGTAACTCAGGGGTCTGGGGGTGAGTCTGTAACTCAGGGTCTGGGGTGAGTCTACACTGGGGGTGCGCTGTATCGGACCTCAGTGCTGTATTTGTTCACGCACTTCAGGGAGGGTTTAAAGACGCTCTTCTTCAGGATCATCTCCTCGTTGGCATACAGCGGCGCATCGGTGTCATCAGAGTGGTAGCCCGACTGGTAGCCGCTTGTCTGATTGGACGATTCGGAGGCCAGAGACTCCCGGCTCTTATAGTGTAGCAGAGGACTGTGGGAGAATAGGTGAGCCAATCAGAACACAGCCTCTCAAAGTGGGGGAATGGGGCAGAGCCCGTCTGGGTCGAAGGTGGGGCTTACCTTTGAGATGACGAAGCGTCCACACCACTGTCTGTCTGTCCATCCTGGCAGTGACATCATTATACAAACATCACTGATGACATCATCATACAAACATCACTGAGCTGCACTCCAGTACCAGGACATTAAGTTAATAGGTTGAGATAAGGTTACAGTTAGGAATATGATAAGTGCTACGGTTAGTGTTAAGAATATGGTAACTGACTGTGATTGGAAGCAGACTGGGAAGTGCACCAATCACAAACAACAAGGTGAAAAGCTGACAACACTCACCATGACAACGCTGTGTTCCACCAATCCATCAAATGCCTCTTCACTGACGGGACGGCTGCACCCGTCACTCTGTGGGAACCTATGTGGAATTGGGGTGGGGTGGGGGGGGGGGGGGGGGGGGTCCAGTGTTAAACCGTGTCATATCATGTCTGCAGCATGGCCTGGGGTGCGTCCCAATTGTCGAAAAATGCACCATCCTTTCCTCCACTACCACCTCCTCTCCTCCGTGCCCCAGAAACAGATCTTGGTGTCCTCCCTCCCTCCACTGTCCCAATATTGGAGAAGACGAGCGAAGCGGCTTTAAATTCGGGTTTCCTCCCCTCCAGCGAAGCATACATCGAAGTATCCTACTGCGGAAGGGTGACATCATTGTGCTCACGCCCACAGAGTGAAAGAAGGCAGCAGTGATGATGCGTAGCTATGCCTTATATGAATTTCCCCAACATAATGATGCCCCAATGCAAAATATTGAGCCTAAATTGTGTGTGCTTCAGTAGTTTATTATTACACATAGGACATAGCATCCTACATCAGATAACAAAAATGGCAGTCCGTTTTTGTGTTTCATATCCTACATAAGTTGAACAAAGCCATCGGTCCAGACAACATGAGCAATCATGTTCTACAATCCTGTCATAAACAACTGGCACAGGTTTTCTGTGACCTGTTCAACTGCTCACTCGAGGAGCACATAGTTCCAGCACTATGGAAGTCATCGATTATCTCCCCTGTGCCAAAGAAGGCCAACCCATCTGCACCCAATGACTTTAGACCTGTCGCATTAGCACCTGTTATAATGAAGTGTTTTGAACGCCTGGTGCTTTCATAGGTCCAACAGAGTGTGCAGAGCATAGTAGACCCTCTACAGTTCACCTACTAACAGAACAGAGGAGTTGATGATGCTCTCCTGACACTGCTTCACCTGGTCCAATCCCATCTGGACACACAAAGTCCTACATCAGACTGGTGTTTGTAGACTTCTCTAGTGTGTTCAACACAATCCAACCACACCTAATGGCTAAGAAGCTGCTGAAGATGAACCTCAACCCTCATCTTATCCTCTGGGTAATGTCCTTCTTAACTGACAGACCTCAATGGGTGAGATATAAAGGCCACTGCAGCACCACCAAGACCATCTCTACTGGCTCACCACAAGGCTCTGTAGTTTCTCCAGTGTTATTCACACTCTACACCAATGACTGCCAAAGCAGCTGTCCTGAGATCACGTTAATCAAGTACTCAGATGATACAATAATTGTGTAACATCCAACATCCAACTCTGATGACAAGCTTCAATCTGCTGTTAGCCAGTTCCAACAGTGGTGTGAAGTCAATTTCTTGGACTTGAATGTGGAGAAGACTAAAGAAATCGCCATCGACTTCCGGCGTGAGCCGTCCCCGCTGAGGCCCCTTACCCTCAGAGCCAAAACAGTTGAAAGAGTGGAGGTGTACAGATATTTGGGAACCATCATAGTTAATAAACTGACCTTTGAGGCAAACTGTCAGAGTGCATGCAAAGTGTCAGTCAAGGCTGTATTTCCTCCGGAAACTCAAGAATTGGATGTGAGCCAGTCAGTACTACAAGAATTTTACACCTGCTTCCTTGAGTCAGTGCTGACCTTTAGCCTAACAGCTTGGTTTGGCTCATTAAGTGAAATCAGGAAACTGAAGCTGGAGAGGGTGACAGTACAGGCTACTAAAATCATAGGGAACCAACAAAAACCGCTGAAACATCTCTATGAGGAGCGCACAATTAAAAAAGGAAAGAGGATTATGGCCCTTCCATCACATCCCCTGAACTTTCTCTTTGAGACTCTTCCAGGTCAAAGATTAAGGTCCTTGCCCCTTAAAGCAAAAAGAGCCCGAAGCTTTGTCCCTACAGCTGTTAAACTGCTTAATTATATTGGACATCTCAAGACAGTAAAGGCAGATGAGGAACTGTTATTGCTTTTGATGCGCAATTTTTCATCATAATGAATATTTAATGAATTTAATATAATATAATTTTGATCATAATACTAATAATAATAGTCCCTGTAATCATAATCATAATCACACATACCTTCACTATAATGTAAAACATCTGATTCAATTGAATGTCTTTATTTAACATGTGTTTGTTTGTGTTTGTGGGTCTGCCCCACTGTCTATGTCTGCTTTACTGCTGGAAACTACAAATGAAGTTCCTAACGGGAAAATAAAAGTTATTCTATTCTATTCTATAACAACTGAAGTCGGGGAAACAGCTTTTATTTGCTTGCACATTAATGTTGCTTAAACAAACATGACTATACATAAATAGCCTAAGCATGACGGATACCATCACCTTATCGTGGTGGAGAGGTTTGTGTGTCCCTATGAACCTGGGAGCTGTGTTGTCGGGAACCTTGTGTTCCTGGTAGGGACTCCCATGGCAAATTGGTCTCAGGCGAGGGGCCAGACTAAGAATGGTTCAAAAGGACTCCATGTTACAACAAGAAAAGAGTTCAGTGACCCTGCCCGGAGGAAGCCCGGGGCCCACTTCTGGAGCCAGGCCCAGAAGGAGGACCCGTCAGCGAGCGCCTGGTGGTCGGGCATGCCACGGAGCCCGGCCGGGCACAGCCCGAAGAATCAACGTGGCGACCATCACCACTGAAACTCCGTCATCCCGCGGGCCCACCACCTACGGGAAGAATCACTGGGGTCGGGTGCGCTGCCAGACAGGTGGCAGTGAAGTTAGAGGGTCTCGACGGACCAGACCCGGGCGGCAGAGGCTGGCTTTGGGGACGTGGAACGTCACCTCTCTGAGGGGGAAGGAGCCGGAGCTTGTGCGGGAGGTGGAGCGCTACCAGTTGGATCTGGTGGGGCTTACCTCTACGCACAGCATTGGCTCCGGAACCTTACTCCTGGATAGGGGTTGGACTCTATTCTTCTCCGGAGTTGCCCAAGGTGTGAGGCGTCGGGCGGGGGTGGGGATACTCATAAGTCCCCGGCTGAGTGCCGCTACGTTGGAGTTCACCCCGGTGGGCGAGAGGGTCGCCTCCCTGCGCCTAAGGGTTATGGGGGGGAAAACTCTGACTGTTGTCTGTGCTTATGCACCGAACAACAGTTCAGAGTATTCGGCCTTCTTGGAGACCCTGAATGGAGTCCTACATGGGGCTCCTGTAGGGGACTCCGTAGTCCTGCTGGGAGACTTCAACGCGCACGTGGGCAACGATGGAGACACTTGGAGAGGCGTGATTGGGAGGAACGGCCTCCCTGATCTGAACCCGAGCGGTGGTTTGTTATTGGACTTCTGTGCTAGTCATGGATTGGCCATAACAAACACCATGTTCGAACATAAGGGTGCTCATAAGTGTACGTGGTACCAGAGCACCCTAGGCAGAAGGTCGATGATCGATTTTGTCATCGTATCATCGGACCTGAGGCCGTATGTATTGGACACTCGGGTGAAGAGAGGGGCAGAGCTGTCTACTGATCACCATCTGGTGGTGAGTTGGGTCAGATGGCCGGGGAAGCCTCTGGACAGACCTGGTAAACCCAAACGTGTAGTGCGGGTGAACTGGGAACGTCTGGAGGAGGCCCAGGTCCGGGAGACTTTCAACTCGCACCTCCGGCAGAGCTTTTCTGGCATCCCTGTGGAGGCTGGGGACATTGAACCAGAGTGGACAATGTTCAAAGCTTCCATTGCTGAAGCTGCGGCTGAGAGTTGTGGTCTCAAGGTCTTAGGTGCCTCAAGGGGCGGTAACCCTCGAACACCTTGGTGGACACCGGTGGTCAGGGAAGCCGTCCGACTGAAGAAGGAGGCCTTCCGGGATATGTTATCCTGGGGAACTCCGGAGGCAGTTGCAAGGTACCGACAGGCTCGAAGGACTGCAGCCTCAGTCGTGGCAGAGGCAAAGCAGCGGGTGTGGGAGGAGTTCGGAGAAGCTATGGAGAAGGACTTTCGGTCGGCACCAAAGCGGTTCTGGAAAACCGTCCGACACCTCAGGAGGGGGAAACGGGGAACCATCCAAGCTGTTTATAGTAAGGATGGGACACTGTTGACCTCAACTGATAAGGTGTTAGGGCGGTGGAAAGAACACTTTGAGGAACTCCTGAACCCGACTAATCCACCCTCTGTAGTAGAGACAGAGCTGGAGGATGATGGGGGATCAACATCGATTTCCCTGGAGGAAGTCACTGTGGTAATCAAACAACTCCACAGTGGCAAAGCCCCAGGGGTTGATGAGATCCATCCAGAAATGCTGAAGGCTCTGGGTGTTGAGGGGCTGTCATGGATGACACGTCTCATCAACATTGCGTGGAAGTCGGGGGCAGTGCCTAAGGAGTGGCAGACCGGGGTGGTGGTTCCCCTGTTCAAAAAGGGGGACCAGAGGATGTGTGCCAACTATAGAGGCATTACACTACTCAGCCTCCCCGGGAAAGTCTACTCTAAGGTACTGGAAAGGAGGGTCCGGCCGATAGTCGAACCTCAGATTGAAGAGGAACAATGTGGATTCCGTCCTGGTCGTGGAACAACGGACCAGCTTTTCACTCTCGCAAGGATCCTAGAGGGGGCCTGGGAGTATGCTTTTCCGGTCTACATGTGTTTTGTGGATTTGGAGAAGGCTTATGACCGGGTTCCCCGGGAGATATTGTGGGAGGTGCTGCGGGAGTACGGGGTGAGGGGGTCACTACTCAGGGCCATCCAATCTCTGTACACCCAAAGCGAGAGCTGTGTCCGGGTGATCGGCAGTAAGTCGGACTCGTTCCCGGTGGGGGTTGGCCTCCGTCAGGGCTGCGCCTTGTCACCTATCCTGTTTGTGGTATTCATGGACAGGATTTCAAGGCGTAGTCGTGGAGGAGAGGGGTTGCAGTTCGGTGGGCTGAGGATTACATCGCTGCTGTTTGCAGATGATGTGGTCCTGATGGCATCATCGGTCTGTGACCTTCAGCACTCACTGGATCGGTTCGCAGCCGAGTGTGAAGCGGCTGGGATGAGGATCAGCACCTCTAAATCTGAGGCCATGGTTCTCCGCAGGAAACCGATGATTTGTCTACTCCAAGTAGGGAATGAGTCTTTACCCCAAGTGAAGGAGTTCAAGTATCTCGGGGTCTTGTTCTCGAGTGAGGGGACGATGGAGCGTGAGATGAGCCGGAGAATCGGAGCAGCAGGAGCGGTATTGCGTTCGCTTTACCGCACCGTTGTGAGGAAGAGAGAGCTGAGCCAGAAGGCAAAGATCTCGATCTACCGGTCAATCTTCGTTCCTACTCTTACCTATGGTCATGAAGGATGGGTCATGACCGAAAGAACGAGATCGCGGATACAAGCGGCCGAAATGGGTTTTCTCCGGAGTGTGGCTGGCTTCTCCCTTAGGGATAAGGTGAGAAGCTCAGTCATCCGTGAGGGACTCGGAGTAGAGCCGCTGCTCCTTTGCGTAGAAAGGAGCCAGTTGAGGTGGTTCGGACATCTTGTAAGGATGCCACCTGGTCGCCTCCCTAGGGAGGTGTTTCAGGCACGTCCAGCTGGGAGGAGGCCACGGGGCAGACCAAGGACCAGGTGGAGGGACTATATCTCCACGCTGGCCTGGGAACGCCTTGGGATCCCCCAGTCAGAGCTGGTCAATGTGGCCAGGGAAAGGGAAGTTTGGGGCCCCCTGCTGGAACTGCTACCTCCGCGACCCGACTTCGGATAAGCGGTTGAAGATGGATGGATGGATGGATGACGGATACCATCTCAGTATGTGCGTATGCATTAATTAATTTATTCAACCAATCGTTTCCAGGGGATGTTTTTAAATTTGATTTCAGATGGTACAGTGGGAAATAATAGTTTTTCTGTGTGAACACTGCGATACTATGAACATTGGGAATAATATATCCGATAATATCACAACAATTCGTTCCACTAATCTACGGAAATGTTTCCACATTTGCCTATGTGAGGTGCAAGGAACTGATGGCAATATTAGGCTGTAGCGTAGCTACAGTAGCCTATAGGCCTATATGAGGTGAATTAGTGCTCGGTATGTTTAGACATCGGGCACATGGGGATTCTGGAATTACAGTAAATTGTTATGTTTGCATATACTAGGTGATGTTTACTTTGATCTAGTCCCCCTCCAGACTCAATAAATATTATGCAGAATCGCTGCACTCCGCATCCTGCATAAATATTGAGTCTGTGAAACTTGGCTGCCCCAATTGCTTTTCTGAGGGCGTATCTTCTGAGGCCGTATGCATTGCTAGCTGGATAGCATATGTAGCTGGATAGCATTGCTAGCTGGATAGCATATGTAGCTGGATAGCATTGCTAGCTGGATAGCATATGTAGCTGGATAGCATTGCTAGCTGGATAGCATATGTAGTCGTAGCTCATTTTTCCTATTCCCTTCTTGCAGCAATAAAAAAGAATTCCCACATTAGACTAATGTTAATTAATTAGGCTATGCAAGATTCTTTAATCCAAAGTGACGTACAATAAGCGCATACAGAAACGTCATCAAAGTCACTACACAACAGACAAGACAAAGCACATCCTTCCCATAATGTAGCAGCTATCCCTAGTAATGAACGTTGAATGTAGTTCACAGTAAGCTGTAGGTAAATCAGCTATACTACACTTCTATTATAAATACTATTATAAACTCTAACAAACAGACAGGAAAAACACAGGGAACTAGTACCATGAGGTCCTAGGTTAGAATATCAGTCAAGGTGGAGTCTGAAGAGGTGTGTCTTCAGGCCACGACGGAACGCAGGCAGGGTTGGAGTAGAACGTAGGGGAATGGGAAGTTCATTCCACCACTGAGGAGCTAAGGTGGAAAAACTCTGCAGTCGGGACGAGCGAGAGCCGTTCACACGGAAGGGGGGAAGTGCGAGTCGCCCTGCTGTAGAAGAGCGAAGTGGTCGAGCAGGAACATAGTTCTGGATTAATCTACGCCAATTCTGAGCGAATGAGTGAAATATTTCAACAATAATAGCATAATGGGTAAGCCTTAAGCTATTGCTAGTGTTTTGCCTGACCTTTACTGGGACGGGGGATCAGGAAGGTGTGCTCTCCCTCTCCAGGCAGAGTAGCAGGACAGAAGAGAAGCGGCGCCCGAATCGCCTTTGAAACCGGAGGCTAGGGTACGCCACTGCCTTAAACACCAAAGAGAAATTGCGAGCCTACAAATCATTGGACTCTTACAATTAACTTGCGTTCTCTGTGGACATGTGCAAGATATCAAATATCATAGAGTTTTGCGTCTTGAGGGCTAATGTTCCACCCAGTCAAGGGACACAAGACAAAAATGTTGGCTATGCTGCCTGGGTAAAAGTACACAAGCAGGACCACTACATCCTAACCAGAAACTGAACGTGCATGGCAGGGTAAGTAGATATTTATCTTACAGCCCTTATCTTATGTATGTAACGTAACATTATATCCATATCTATATGTGGCTAATTATGCATATTCTGAGTGACTCTACTGACTATCCTAGCTACTTGTTGATGTCAAGTGATAGCCGTGATCTCCGTTCACCTTAGCTAGCATTGCTAACACTTAACGTGAAAAAAGCCACCTTACCTGATATAAAATTGGCACTGCAGACATGAGCATTTTTGATGATGTCCTCTGTCAGTCCAAACGCTTAATAGCTTGCAACCAGAACTTACTTCGGTTGCTCTGGAAAAGTTGCAATCCAGAAGGAATTCGATAGAATTTCTGTCCAGTGGAATATCAGTTTTGACATCCATACACGCAAAAACCGGACAGGGTCTATACATGCTCTATGAGACAGACAGTGGCCAGAGCGTAAATCGTTTTGATTGGTTGCGCTTCGTGTGCGCCACCATTCATTGGTCAGGATTAAACTGACTTTAGGGGTAGAAGTTTCCCAGACCCAGAGTGACATCTGCAGAAATGCAGTAACTAGTTAGCGTAGCTTACGTAGTGTATCATTGTAAGAACTCTCATGGGTCTGGTGTTGAGACTAACTTTGATCTAATGTTACTGATTACATATTAATTATTGTCTCTACGTGAACTGCAAAGTCAGGCAGGCTACATGTTTAAACTGTACATGCAACTAGGCTACTTGTAGCCTACTTGAATCTTAGGCTGCGTCCCAATATTCTTCACTCCTCAACTCCTTTCCTCCACTCGTCTCCAACCCGGAAATATGCAAAACTGTCTGCACGTTTCAAGTACAAGTATTTGCATGTACAGTATACAATATACCTGTTCGTTGCGTTGAGACATTAGTTCATATTTAACAATTAATATGTAATTCATATGAAATCAGCAACATTAGATTAGGACACAAAGATCCGTTTCCAGGGCACGGAGGAAAGGAGGGTGCATTTTTTGAGTATTGGGATGCACCCTTACTAAGATATTTTGCAGCTTAAAATGGGCTGACCGTGCATAAGATCTGTGATTGGCGCTGGGACTCATTGTGGGCTCGGCGTCAGTCAGAATTATGATAGGACAACTTCATCAGTAGTCAACGGCAATTTTGATGACGAAGAAGCGAATTAGCTGTCCCAATTTTCTGCATTGCTCCTCGTTCTCTCCTTTCCTCCACTCCCCTCCTCCCCTCCATTCCTCCACATCCTTCCGGGTAGGTGAGGAGTGGTAGTGGGGGAGTGGAGGAAAGGAGGTGGGGAGTGACCCCAGGAAACGGCAGTACTTTATGCTCTTCTCACACAAGGTAAAGACAGGGTGGAGTATGTGCTAACCTGAGGGGCGGAGCATTGTCATAGAGGAGCTGGCGGTCAGTGCCACCAATGGGGCGCTTGCAGGACATGCCACACCCTCCTTCCACCGTCGTCACTGGGATGTAATCCTTCCCATCCTGCAGAGTCAACACAGTCCAATCACATCTTCATCTGCTCACATCTACGTGTGGTTTAAGTGTACAGTGTTTATTTCATTTTATTTATTTGTCAGGGACCATGTACAATGTTTAATATAAATGTGACCATTTGCTGTATCAGAGTTAGCTAAGGCTAATTTTCATCTGCAGTCCCTGAGCAGGTTACAGTCGTACGACACAAAGACTGAGTAATGATAGGAATACAGGTAGACGCAAAGACTGAGTAACAATACGAATACAGGTAGACACAAAGACTGAGTAATGATAGGAATACAGGTAGACACAAAGACTGAATAATGATAGGAATACAGGTAGACACAAAGACTGAGTAATGACAGGAATACAGATAGACACAAAGACTGAGTAATGATAGGAATACAGGTAGACACAAAGACTGAGTAATGATAGGAATACAGGTAGACACAAAGACTGAGTAATGATAGGAATACAGGTAGACACAAAGACTGAGTAATGATAGGAATACAGGTAGACACAAAGACTGAGTAATGATAGGAATACAGGTAGACACAAAGACTGAGTAATGACAGGAATACAGGTAGACACAAAGACTGAGTAATGATAGGAATACAGGTAGACACAAAGACTGAGTAATGATAGGAATACAGGTAGACACAAAGACTGAGTAATGATAGGAATACAGGTAGACACAAAGACTGAGTAATGATAGGAATACAGGTAGACACAAAGACTGAATAATGACAGGAATACAGGTAGACACAAAGACTGAGTAATGACAGGAATACAGGTAGACACAAAGACTGAGTAATGATAGGATTACAGGTAGACACAAAGACTGAGTAATGATAGGATTACAGGTAGACACAAAGACTGAGTAATGATAGGAATACAGGTAGACACAAAGACTGAGTAATGACAGGAATACAGGTAGACACAAAGACTGAGTAATGATAGGATTACAGGTAGACACAAAGACTGAGTAATGATAGGAATACAGGTAGACACAAAGACTGAGTAATGACAGGAATACAGGTAGACACAAAGACTGAGTAATGATAGGAATACAGGTAGACACAAAGACTGAGTAATGATAGGAATACAGGTAGACACAAAGACTGAGTAATGACAGGAATACAGGTAGACACAAAGACTGAGTAATGATAGGAATACAGGTAGACACAAAGACTGAATAATGATAGGAATACAGGTAGACACAAAGACTGAGTAATGACAGGAATACAGGTAGACACAAAGACTGAGTAATGATAGGAATACAGGTAGACACAAAGACTGAATAATGATAGGAATACAGGTAGACACAAAGACTGAGTAATGACAGGAATACAGGTATACACAAAGACACAGCAATATCAAGACAATGTGGTTTGTTATTGTGGTTTGCAGTATGGTGTTCAGCAGGGTTGTGATGAATGTTCGGGTCATGTTTGGTGTTCAGTGTGATTTCAGGTGGAGTTTACCTGCTGTGCGCTCGCTTGGAGCAGGTTTCCTAAATGTTCCACCAGCTCAGCAAAGGTCGGTCTGTCTGTGGGTCTGTCCAACCAGCATTCCAGCATGGTTTGATATCTGTCCGAAACACCAGATTAATAAAGTTAGAAAAGGATTATTCCAGCATGGTCTGATATCTGTCCAAAACACCAGATTAATAAAGTTAGAAAATAATTATTCCAGCATAGTCTGATATCTGTCCAAAACACCAGATTAAAAAAGTTAGTGTGGGGTTAGTGAGGGGTTGTGTGGGGTTAGTGAGGGGTAGTGTGGGGTTAGTGAAGGGTTGTCTGGGGTTAGTGAGGGGTAGCGTGGGGTTAGTGAGGGGTAGTGTGGGTGTGGAGTTAGTGTGGGGTTGTGTGGGGTTAGTGAGGGGTAGTGTGGGGTTAGTGAGGGGTTGTGTGGGGTTAGTGAGGGGTAGTGTGGGGTTAGTGAGGGGTTGTGTGGGGTTAGTGAGGGGTAGCGTGGGGTTAGTGAGGGGTAGCGTGGGTGTGGAGTTAGTGTGGGGTTAGTGAGGGGTTGTGTGGGGTTAGTGAGGGGTAGTGTGGGGTTAGTGAGGGGTTGTGTGGGGTTAGTGAGGGGTAGTGTGGGGTTAGTGAGGGGTTGTGTGGGGTTAGTGAGGGGTAGCGTGGGGTTAGTGAGGGGTAGCGTGGGTGTGGAGTTAGTGAGGGGTTGTGTGGGGTTAGTGAGGGGTAGTGTGGGGTTAGTGAGGGGTTGTCTGGGGTTAGTGAGGGGTAGCGTGGGGTTAGTGAGGGGTTAGTTAGGGGTAGCGTGGGGTTAGTGAGGGGTTGTGTGGGGTTAGTGAGGGGTTGTGTGGGGTTAGTGAGGGGTTAGTGAGCGGTTAGTGAGGGGTTAGTGAAGGGTTGTGTGGGGTCAGTGAGGGGTAGTGTGGAGTTGTGTGGGGTTAGTGAGGGGTAGTGTGGGGTTAGTGAGGGTTAGTGAGGGGTTGTGTGGGGTTAGTGAGGGGTTGTGTGGGGTTAGTGAGGGGTAGTGTGGGGTTAGTGAGGGGTCAGTGTGGGGTTAGTGAGGGGTAGTGTGGGGTTGTGTGGGGTTAGTGAGGGGTTGTGTGGGGTTAGTGAGGGGTAGTGTGGGGTTAGTGAGGGGTCAGTGTGGGGTTAGTGAGGGGTAGTGTGGGGTTAGTGAGGGGTCAGTGTGGGGTTAGTGAGGGGTAGTGTGGGGTTGTGTGGGGTCAGTGTGGGGTTAGTGAGGGGTTGTGTGGGGTTAGTGAGGGGTAGTGTGGGGTTAGTGAGGGGTCAGTGTGGGGTTAGTGAGGGGTAGTGTGGGGTTAGTGAGGGGTCAGTGTGGGGTTAGTGAGGGGTAGTGTGGGGTTAGTGAGGGGTCAGTGTGGGGTTAGTGAGGGGTTGTGTGGGGTTAGTGAGGGGTAGTGTGGGGTTAGTGAGGGGTAGTGTGGGGTTAGTGAGGGGTTGTGTGGGGTTAGTGAGGGGTTGTGTGGGGTTAGTGAGGGGTAGTGTGGGGTTAGTGAGGGGTCAGTGTGGGGTTAGTGAGGGGTTGTGTGGGGTGAGGGGTAGTGTGGGGTTAGTGAGGGGTCAGTGTGGGGTTAGTGAGGGGTTGTGTGGGGTTAGTGAGGGGTAGTGTGGGGTTAGTGAGGGGTCAGTGTGGGGTTAGTGAGGGGTTGTGTGGGGTGAGGGGTAGTGTGGGGTTAGTGAGGGGTAGTGTGGGGTTAGTGAGGGGTTGTGTGGGGTTAGTGAGGGGTAGTGTGGGGTTAGTGAGGGGTCAGTGTGGGGTTAGTGAGGGGTTGTGTGGGGTGAGGGGTAGTGTGGGGTTAGTGAGGGGTCAGTGTGGGGGTAGTGAGGGGTAGTGTGGGGTTGTGTGGGGTTAGTGAGGGGTAGTGTGGGGTTAGTGTGGGGTTAGTGAGGGGTAGTGTGGGGTTAGTGTGGGGTGAGGGGTAGTGTGGGGTTAGTGAGGGGTCAGTGTGGGGTTAGTGAGGGGTAGTGTGGGGTTAGTGAGGGGTAGTGTGGGGTTAGTGAGGGGTCAGTGTGGGGTTAGTGAGGGGTTGTGTGGGGTTAGTGAGGGGTCAGTGTGGGGTTAGTGAGGGGTCAGTGTGGGGTTAGTGAGGGGTTGTGTGGGGTTAGTGAGGGGTAGTGTGGGGTTAGTGAGGGGTCAGTGTGGGGTTAGTGAGGGGTAGTGTGGGGTTAGTGAGGGGTCAGTGTGGGGTTAGTGAGGGGTTGTGTGGGGTTAGTGAGGGGTAGTGTGGGGTTAGTGAGGGGTCAGTGTGGGGTTAGTGAGGGGTCGTGTGGGGTTAGTGAGGGGTTGTGTGGGGTTAGTGAGGGGTAGTGTGGGGTTAGTGAGGGGTCAGTGTGGGGTTAGTGAGGGGTAGTGTGGGGTTAGTGAGGGGTCAGTGTGGGGTTAGTGAGGGGTTGTGTGGGGTTAGTGAGGGGTTGTGTGGGGTTAGTGAGGGGTAGTGTGGGGTTAGTGAGGGGTAGTGTGGGGTTAGTGAGGGGTCCGTGTGGGGTTAGTGAGGGGTAGTGTGGGGTTAGTGAGGGGTCAGTGTGGGGTTAGTGAGGGGTTGTGTAGGGTTAGTGAGGGGTAGTGTGGGGTTAGTGTGGGGTTAGTGAGGGGTAGTGTGGGGTTAGTTTTGGGTGATGGGACTCACATCTCTGGACTGGCATACTCCGGAGCTCTCATACGTGTTCCCTCTTTCAGCCGCCGGCAGAAGGACTCATCGATGCCGACGCCGGGGTATGGAGAAGCTCCTGTGGGGAGGAGAGGAGCGTGAGCACCAACACAGCTCAAAACAGCGGGGTCACACTGAGGTCACAGCATGGCTACAGTGGGGTCTTTCTGTGGTCTTATTGTGGTCACATTGCACAGTTACATCACTGCAGCTCACCCAGAGAGAAGATCTCCCACAGCAGGACGCCAAAGGACCAAACATCACTCTGTGTGGTATAAACACGGTCAAAAATGGTCTCTGGAGCCATCCACTTCAGAGGCAACCGGGCCTACACAAGCAAAGAGAGAGAGAGCGAGAGCGAGAGCGAGAGAGAGAGAAATTTATTTTTTATTTTTATGTCACCTTTAATTTACAATACGAAAAAGTATCTACAGACAAACTAAAATACTATAACTTCCAATCCATGACAATATATTTAAAAGGAAGATAAAGGGACAATATACCAAGAGAGTAAAAAAAATAAAATTGATTTAAAAAAATATTAATACCACAATAAAAACAATACGAAACTATAAAACTAATCAAAGCACAAACTTTCACTAAAAACAATAAAACGTACAAAATCGGTTTAAAAACACTCCTTGTAGCCCCCATTCTTATCTACAGCACAGATCACCTCATTTATACACCATATTTTCATAAAACCGGCTATGTTGTTACAGAGACTAAAAAACAGAGAGAGAGAGAGAGAGAGTGAAATCAATTAGAGTGAACCAAATTATAACCTACCAAAAACAAAATTACATCAACTATTGGGACAAACAAACACAAAGCAAAATGCAGTGCTATCTGGCCCTAAAAAGACAGTACACAATGGCAGATTACCTGACCATGACGGATAAGAAGCTGAGAATCACCTTGACAAAGTACAGACTCAGTGAGCACAGCTTGGCCATTGAAAAAGGTCGCCACCGAAAATCGTGGCTTCCTGTTGAGGAAAGGCTGTGCCAACACTGCTCTCTGAGGGAGGTGGAGACAGAGCTGCACTTCACAACCAAATGTGAAAAGTATAAAAACATCAGAGAAAAATACTTCCCTAAATTCAACCGGATCTGCCCATTTTTCAATGATCTCCCTGATCAAAAAAAAAAAAAAAGTACTACTGGGGGAGAGAGCGGAGTGCTATAAAGTACTACTGGGGGAGAGAGCGGAGTGCTATAAAGTACTACTGGGGGAGAGAGCGGAGTGCTATAAAGTACTACTGGGGGAGAGAGCGGTGTGCTATAAAGACTGGGGGAGAGAGCGGAGTGCTATAAAGTACTACTGGGGGAGAGAGCGGAGTGCTATAAAGTACTACTGGGGGAGAGAGCGGTGTGCTATAAAGTACTACTGGGGGAGAGAGCGGTGTGCTATAAAGTACTACTGGGGGAGAGAGCGGAGTGCTATAAAGTACTACTGGGGGAGAGAGCGGAGTGCTATAAAGTACTACTGGGGGAGAGAGAGCGGAGTGCTATAAAGTACTACTGGGGGAGAGAGCGGAGTGCTATAAAGTACTACTGGGGGAGAGAGCGGAGTGCTATAAAGTACTACTGGGGGAGAGAGCGGAGTGCTATAAAGTACTACTGGGGGAGAGAGCGGAGTGCTATAAAGTACTACTGGGGGAGAGAGCGGAGTGCTATAAAGTACTACTGGGGGAGAGAGCGGTGTGCTATAAAGTACTACTGGGGGAGAGAGCGGTGTGCTATAAAGTACTACTGGGGAGAGAGCGGAGTGCTATAAAGTACTACTGGGGGAGAGAGCGGAGTGCTATAAAGTACTACTGGGGGAGAGAGTGGAGTGCTATAAAGACTGGGGGAGAGAGCGGAGTGCTATAAAGTACTACTGGGGGAGAGAGCGGAGTGCTATAAAGTACTACTGGGGGAGAGAGCGGAGTGCTATAAAGTACTACTGGGGGAGAGAGCGGAGTGCTATAAAGTACTACTGGGGGAGAGAGCGGAGTGCTATAAAGTACTACTGGGGGAGAGAGCGGAGTGCTATAAAGTACTACTGGGGGAGAGAGCGGTGTGCTATAAAGTACTACTGGGGGAGAGAGCGGTGTGCTATAAAGTACTACTGGGGAGAGAGCGGAGTGCTATAAAGTACTACTGGGGGAGAGAGCGGAGTGCTATAAAGTACTACTGGGGGAGAGAGTGGAGTGCTATAAAGACTGGGGGAGAGAGCGGAGTGCTATAAAGTACTACTGGGGGGGAGAGTGGAGTGCTATAAAGACTGGGGGAGAGAGCGGAGTGCTAGAAAGTACTACTGGGGGAGAGAGCGGAGTGCTATAAAGTACTACTGGGGGAGAGAGCGGAGTGCTATAAAGTACTACTGGGGGAGAGAGCGGAGTGCTATAAAGTACTACTGGGGGAGAGAGCGGAGTGCTATAAAGACTGGGGGAGAGAGCGGAGTGCTAGAAAGTACTACTGGGGGAGAGAGCGGAGTGCTATAAAGTACTACTGGGGGAGAGAGCGGAGTGCTATAAAGTACTACTGGGGGAGAGAGCGGAGTGCTATAAAGTACTACTGGGGGAGAGAGCGGAGTGCTATAAAGACTGGGGGAGAGAGCGGAGTGCTATAAAGTACTACTGGGGGAGAGAGCGGAGTGCTATAAAGTACTACTGGGGGAGAGAACAGAGTGCTATGAAGTACTACTGGGGGAGAGAGCGGTGTGCTATAAAGTACTACTGGGGGAGAGAGCGGTGTGCTATAAAGTACTACTGGGGGAGAGAGCGGTGTGCTATAAAGTACTACTGGGGGAGAGAGCGGAGTGCTATAAAGTACTACTGGGGGAGAGAGCGGAGTGCTATAAAGTACTACTGGGGGAGAGAGCGGAGTGCTATAAAGTACTACTGGGGGAGAGAGCGGTGTGCTATAAAGTACTACTGGGGGAGAGAGCGGTGTGCTATAAAGTACTACTGGGGAGAGAGCGGAGTGCTATAAAGTACTACTGGGGGAGAGAGCGGAGTGCTATAAAGTACTACTGGGGGAGAGAGTGGAGTGCTATAAAGACTGGGGGAGAGAGCGGAGTGCTATAAAGTACTACTGGGGGGGAGAGTGGAGTGCTATAAAGACTGGGGGAGAGAGCGGAGTGCTATAAAGACTGGGGGAGAGAGCGGAGTGCTAGAAAGTACTACTGGGGGAGAGAGCGGAGTGCTATAAAGTACTACTGGGGGAGAGAGCGGAGTGCTATAAAGTACTACTGGGGGAGAGAGCGGAGTGCTATAAAGACTGGGGGAGAGAGCGGAGTGCTATAAAGTACTACTGGGGGAGAGAGCGGAGTGCTATAAAGTACTACTGGGGGAGAGAACAGAGTGCTATGAAGTACTACTGGGGGAGAGAGCGGAGTGCTATAAAGTACTACTGGGGGAGAGAGCGGAGTGCTATAAAGACTGGGGGAGAGAGCGGAGTGCTATAAAGTACTACTGAGGGAGAGAGCGGAGTGCTATAAAGTACTACTGGGGGAGAGAGCGGAGTGCTATAAAGTACTACTGGGGGAGAGAGCGGAGTGCTATAAAGTACTACTGGGGGAGAGAGCGGAGTGCTATAAAGTACTACTGGGGGAGAGAGCGGAGTGCTATAAAGTACTACTGGGGGAGAGAGCGGAGTGCTATAAAGTACTACTGGGGGAGAGAGTGGAGTGCTATAAAGTACTATTGGGGGAGAGAGCGGAGTGCTATAAAGACTGGGGGAGAGAGCGGAGTGCTATAAAGTACTACTGGGGGAGAGAGCGGAGTGCTATAAAGTACTACTGGGGGAGAGAGCGGAGTGTTATAAAGTACTACTGGGGGAGAGAGCGGAGTGCTATAAAGTACTACTGGGGGAGAGAGCGGAGTGCTATAAAGTACTACTGGGGGAGAGAACGGAGTGCTATAAAGTACTACTGGGGGAGAGAGCGGAGTGCTATAAAGTACTACTGGGGGAGAGAGCGGAGTGCTATAAAGTACTACTGGGGGAGAGAGAGCGGAGTGCTATAAAGTACTACTGGGGGAGAGAGCGGAGTGCTATAAAGTACTACTGGGGGAGAGAGCGGAGTGCTATAAAGTACTACTGGGTGAGAGAGCGGAGTGCTATAAAGTACTACTGGGGGAGAGAGCGAAGTGCTATAAAGTACTACTGGGGGAGAGAGCGGAGTGCTATAAAGTACTACTGGGGGAGAGAGCGGAGTGCTATAAAGTACTACTGGGGGAGAGAGCGGAGTGCTATAAAGTACTACTGGGGGAGAGAGCGGAGTGCTATAAAGTACTACTGGGGGAGAGAGCGGAGTGCTATAAAGTACTACTGGGGGAGAGAGCGGAGTGCTATAAAGTACTACTGGGGGAGAGAGCGGATTGCTATAAAGTACTACTGGGGGAGAGAGCGGAGTGCTATAAAGTACTACTGGGGGAGAGAGCGGAGTGCTATAAAGTACTACTGGGGGAGAGAGAGCGGAGTGCTATAAAGTACTACTGGGGGAGAGAGCGGAGTGCTATAAAGTACTACTGGGGGAGAGAGCGGAGTGCTATAAAGTACTACTGGGGGAGAGAGCGGAGTGCTATAAAGTACTACTGGGGGAGAGAGCGGAGTGCTATAAAGTACTACTGGGGGAGAGAGCGGAGTGCTATAAAGTACTACTGGGGGAGAGAGCGGAGTGCTATAAAGTACTACTGGGGGAGAGAGCGGAGTGCTCTACACTTGCGGCACAGTTTATTGCTGCCTGCCACAGTCTGAGGGACAGTGAGCAATGGAATACAACCATTTAATAGCATGCACACAATATGAACACACACACGCATGGACACATAAATCCATGCATATACGTATGCACACACATACACAAATACACACACATACATACAAACCTGTTACTGCTTCACACACACACACACACACCTGTTACTGGTTTACTGTATATATATATATATCATTCAGATGTATAATCATTGTTATTTTGTATCTTTTCTCATGTTGACATGCTCCTTTTTCTGATAAACAAGCTTTGGCAACACAATTGTACAATTTTGTCATGCCAATAAAGCATATTGAATTGAATTGTGCGTGTGAGAGAGAGAGAGGGAGAGAGAGAGGGAGAGTGAGAGAGCCAGAGGGAGAGTGAGAGACGGAGAGAGAGAGAGTGAGAGAGCCAGAGGGAGAGTGAGAGCCAGAGGGAGAGTGAGAGAGAGCCAGAGAGAGAGTGAGAGAGCCAGAGGGAGAGTGAGAGCCAGAGGGAGAGTGAGAGACGGAGAGAGAGAGTGAGAGAGCCAGAGGGAGAGTGAGAGCCAGAGGGAGAGAGAGAGAGCCAGAGAGAGAGTGAGAGAGCCAGAGGGAGAGTGAGAGCCAGAGGGAGAGTGAGAGACGGAGAGAGAGAGTGAGAGAGCCAGAGGGAGAGTGAGAGACGGAGGGAGAGTGAGAGACGGAGGGAGAGTGAGAGACGGAGAGAGAGAGAGAGAGAGAGAGAGAGAGAGGAGAGTGAGAGACGGAGAGAGAGAGAGAGAGAGAGTCATGTTCAAGATGAGCTCCTGAACTATTTAGAAAATGTATCATTTTAAAGTGAGGTAAACTGTTTTAAAATGTTTAAAGTCAAATAGGACATTAAGAACTACTTAGACAAAAGAGGAGTACAATAATCAAAACAAATTTAATGAAATTTAAGTAGTTTAAAGTAATATTAAGGAAAATATAGCCACAAGAAGCAAAGTAGCACAGAAAGGAAGAAAGACAGGATTATACCACTATAGACAAGCAAAAGGATAAAGGTTTCTTAAAGAGATACTGCAGAGGCTTTTCTAAGGCCCTTTTTTCCGCTTCAATTTGAACTGAAACTCGTGAGTAGGCGTGGTCATATGACGATGATGCCACGTAGTCATATTATGAATATTCATACGGTCAAGGAGTGAAAGGGTGTGTCTTGGTGAACTGACTCAGCCCCCTTCCAGCTCTCTCCTCACAACTAAATAAAATGCGAGCGACAAGAGTGACAGCAGTACAGCAGGGAATTTTGAGGTGGACGAGTTTGAAGTGGAGGAAGAGGATTCCTTCGTGGTGGAAGACTCTCCTCGTGAAGATGTTTCTCGGGCAATACAGCCGTATTCATTCGAGCCACTGGCAGCAGCAGCCGCAGCCGCAGCCGCCGCCCCGGCTGTATTAGTTGAGCAACGTCTTCGCGAGGAGAGGACCCGGGATGTAACCGAATGGTAAAGCTAACGTTACCTAGCTAAGTTAGCTTGTTTGTCTGCCTAAAGTAACGTTACTATTGAATACATTCAAATACACAGCAAAACCCAGTCAAACAGTAACGTTAGTATATTGATCATGGCTGGTTGTAGCGCCCTCATAACTTCATTTGGTCCGGAGAGAATTATCATTTATTAGCTAACATTATTCATAAATGATATAGCTAATATAACTAGCTAGCTAAGTTACCAGTTCTCTCTGGACCAAACGGGGCTAAACTCACACACAATAGACTGCCTTGCATTACCTTATCGATAAATTCCGTCCGAGTTACTGACCAACTGGTTACTGGTTTTGCTAGGGCTACATCAAATGTATTATTGCTATCGTTTATTAGCTAACGTTACGTATTCATAAAAGATAGCTCACACAATAGGTTGCCTTCAACCCCACATTAGCTATTACCTATCAGTAATGTCAACCGTTTGCAAAAGCATTTTTGTTGTAGTTTGTACAGATAACTTGCATGTAAACAGAAACAAACTAATGTCCCAACAGGTGTGCTTGTGGCCACTGCTCTAACCTGTCCCCTCCAGAAAACTTATGTTGCCGTGAGGTTACTGAGGCATAATGACTCCTTGGCATAATGCAGGCAAGTTAGCTAAAGATACCAAGTAGTAAGATGTCGTATATGAATAACTGTAGCTCGATATAAGTCGTAATATTAACGTTAGCAATAATAAAAAGCAATTCGCATTTGAACTTGAACTAGCTAATTAGCAGGTCTCAGTCTCAGAAGGAAAAAAAAAAAATTGTCGTTCTCTGCTTTTATACCACGTGCCCAGCCAAGACCCACCCCTAGGACCACCTCAAGTCCACCCATTTTTATGTTAAGGATTTCGTGACGTCACGAATCCCCGGAAGCCAGCATATTGGTAAGTCTACACTAAAACTCAGATAAAACCATTTTGACTAAACATTAAATTTTCGGACATAAACAGTTGTGTATGATCATAATCTAACTCAAAACATAGGTTTTCAACGGGAAAAGTTGGTTTTTGACTGCAGTATCACTTTAAAAGTAAGAAGAAAAAAGAAAGAAGACAATCTGCAAAAGGAAGACAAAAAGAGAGGAAAGAAAAGAAGAACAGTTAAAAGGTAGAGAAAAAGGAAGCTGACACCAAGGACAAGCAAAAAGGCAATATTACCTACCAAACAGTTTAATAAAGGTAGGATCACATCATTTATTGGATTTTAGTCTAGCATTGAACTGCAAGCTAAATTTGTGTGACAGAATTGTCAGTTAAACTTCCCCCAGTTCAAATTTGAAAATTGCAACAAAGTAACAGTTTGAGAATGGCAGAAGCAGAGGCTCCGCCCACTCTCTTTGAAATCCAATACCCTGATGACCTGAGAAGTGCAAAGGCCAAGAAACTGTTTAAGCACAAGTTTCTTAAGGAAAATCCAGAAACTTTAACAGCAGACACTGCTCTGTCAGGGGACAAGTGTGTCACCACTAACCTGCTCTTTTACACCGAGCACACCATCGCATGGCACACTCCCTTTTGCAGCCATTTTAAATACATAAAGAAAAGGGGGATTTGTAATGGGAGGCAAATTGTAATATATGATGATGAGGATAAAGACCCGGACAATACACAACTCACCATCAATCTGTATCAGAATGGGACTGTGTTAATTCAGGGCAGTGAGGCTGGGCTTAGCTGCTTTGAAAAAGAGTTTAATGCACTGAAGGAGCTGGCAGACACACACAGGGCACAGCAGGAATGCCTAAGCACACCGAGTCACCAGCCAAAGAAAACCTCAGCATCAATCGGCACTGACGATGGTGATGACATTGCTGCAGCAGAAGATGAGCCCCCATCCCTGGTACTGCAGCTCCAGAGCACTGTGGCCCTGATGAAGGAGAGCCTGTCCCTGCAGGAGGTGGAGCTAGTGGAGCTGAAGGAGCAGCGGTTTAACCACCTCACTGCCAGCCAGGACATCCAGCACATTAAGGCCCAACTCAGCCAAATAACAGCAGAGCAACAGGCCTCTCTACAGGAGCTGAGGAGCCAAGTAAAGGAGCTCCAGCAAGACAGGGAAGCAGTGAAGAGAGAGCTATCTGCACTGAGAGAAGAGCTGCACAGGGAAGCAGTGAGGAGAGAGCTATCTGCACTGAGAGAAGAGCTGCACAGGGAAGCAGTGAGGAGAGAGCTATCTGCACTGAGAGAAGAGCTGCACAGGGAAGCAGTGAGGAGAGAGCTATCTGCACTGAGAGAAGAGCTGCACAGGGAAGCAGTGAGGAGAGAGCTATCTGCACTGAGAGAAGAGCTGCACAGGGAAGCAGTGAGGAGAGAGCTATCTGCACTGAGAGAAGAGCTGCACAGGGAAGCAGTGAGGAGAGAGCTATCTGCACTGAGAGAAGAGCTGCACCTCAGAGACTATACAGCACACAGCCTGAGAGAGCAGCTGCTGTCCCTCAACCCCCAAACTCCCTGCACAGTAGAGCGCGCCCCCTCTACACCAACGCCAACCACTGCACCCTGCCCCTCCACACTGACACATACAGGCCCAACGCCAGCCAGTGCACCCTGCCCCTCCACACTGACACATACAGGCCCAACGCCAGCCACTGCACCCTGCCCCTCCACACTGACACCTACAGGCCCAACGCCAGCCAGTGCACCCTGCCCCTCCACACTGACACCTACAGGCCCAACGCCAGCCACTGCACCCTGCCCCTCCACACTGACACCTACAGGCCCAACGCCAGCCAGTGCACCCTGCCCCTCCACACCAACGCCAACCACTGCACCCTGCCCCTCCACACTGACACATACAGGCCCAATGCCAGCCAGTGCACCCTGCCCCTCCACACTGACACCTACAGGCCCAACGCCAGCCACTGCACCCTGCCCCTCCACACTGACACATACAGGCCCAACACCAGCCAGTGCACCCTGCCCCTCCACACTGACACCTACAGGCCCAACGCCAGCCACTGCACCCTGCCCCTCCACACTGACACCTACAGGCCCAACACCAGCCAGTGCACCCTGCCCCTCCACACTGACACCTACAGGCCAGATAGCAGCAACTGCACCCAGCCCCTCCACACTGACACCTACAGGTCCAAGAGCAGCCACTGCACCAGGACAAACTGTGGATCCCATCCACCCAGACATCCACACATCTACCTCATCCAGTTCACAAAGCAATACTCCCCCTGACACCACCAGAGAAAATAATAATGGGGTCCAGAAAAAAAAGAACAATAAAAGAAAACACAGACATTCTCATTCCAATTGACTCAAATGGGAAATTTATAGATGAGGAACAGCTGTCTGGTGCCCAACAACAAAGTCAGCTCTAGAAATATTTGCTGAGCCGGACTTTGGCACACCGAGCCACATTATCGTCCACACCGGCACAAATGACCTGCGAGCCCAGCAGGAGCGGGTGGCTGGATCTGTGAGGAGAGTGGCTGAGAGAGCAGCGGAGGCTTTTCCCAGCTCCAAAATAATAATTTCCACTCTCCTGCCTAGGAGAGACTTCCACCCATTCACCATCCATAGAGTGAATGCAGAAATCTCCCGGGGGTGTGCTCTCATTCCAAACGTGTACCTGGCACATCACCCCACCCTCGGACCTAACAACCTATATGACCACGTCCATCTGCACAAGCAAGCTGTGGAGATCTTCACAGACACCCTGAAGGATGTAGCCCTGGGGAGACAGCAGACCAGACCTGCACACCACATCCCTGCAACAGCCAGGAGACCCGCCCACCAGTCTGGACACGACATCCCAGCAACAGCCAGGAGACCCGCCCACCAGCCTGCACACCACATCCCTGCAACAGCCAGGAGACCCGCCCACCAGCCTGCACACCACATCCCTGCAACAGCTGGGAGACCCGCCCACCAGTCTGCACACCACATCCCTGCAACAGCTGGGAGACCCGCCCACCAGCCTGAACACCACATCCCTGCAACAGCCAGGAGACCCGCCCACCAGCCTGCACACCACATCCCTGCAACAGCTGGGAGACCCGCCCACCAGTCTGCACACCACATCCCTGCAACAGCCAGGAGACCCGCCCACCAGCCTGCACACCACATCCCTGCAACAGCTGGGAGACCCGCCCACCAGTCTGCACACCACATCCCTGCAACAGCTGGGAGACCCGCCCACCAGCCTGAACACCACATCCCTGCAACGGCCGGGAGACCCGCCCACCAGCCTGCACACCACATCCCTGCAACGGCCAGGAGGGGATACCCACACGCTGGACATCAGCCCCAGCCCAACACCCCAAGACACAACTCGACTTATCAACACCCACAGCAGGCTCAAAGCACCTCCACTCACGCCAGCCAGCCCGCCCGCTCCCCGACCAGCACCAAGCCCCCAAGAAGCAGCACTGCAACCCAGCTATGCACACATCCTGAGGAGGCCACATCAGAGCACGGGGGAACTGGTAGAAATTAGACAACTCCTCAGCCTAATCTGCTCTCGTCTGATGAGTTAAGTTAAAAGTGGAGTAAACTGATAATAATTGTGCCAAAAATACAATACATATTCATTTTCTATTATCTATATATATTTCTAAATTAATATGCATAATAGCATAAGGGATTGTACATTAAAAAGTTAATTAATAGGTATAAGTTCCAATTATAGTCATTTTCACAGCTCATTTTATATATACATGTGATGTGATCCGCACGTATGTGTGTATGTGTGTATGCATGTACAGTGTATATATGTATATATGGGTGTGTGTTTGTTACATATGTGTATATATGGGTGTGTGTTTGTTACATATGTGTATATATGCATACGTATGTATGTGTATAGGTATTTGCACAAATTATGTGATACTTATGTAATACTGTCTAAATTTTCCCCATTTCTAGACAGTTTACCTCATTTTAAAATAGATAAATTAGTCACCCAAACCAACAGAATTATTTAAACACAATTAAATCCCTAAAAATTAGTATGTGGAACATCCAAGGGATAAGTTCATCTATATTCGGACCAAAAAACTTGAATCCAGAGTTCCTACAAAATATTAGGGATATCGACATCATTATCCTACAGGAAACCTGGTGTCGAACAGAAATGTCCACTCACTGTCTATCAGGCTACAGAGAATTAATCGTCCCTTCCATCAAAAAGCCCACGATAAACAGAGGAAGAGACTCTGGTGGTATTTTAATTTGGTTCAAGTCAGAGCTGACAAATTACATTGAACAAGTTAAGAAGGGGGAATCTTACATTTGGCTTAAAATAAGTTAAAAAATTGTCAATACTCACAAAGATATTTTCCTTTGTGCAATATACATTCCACCCTGTGAATCCCCATACTACAAAGAGGAAACGTTCCCTAATCTCCACTCTGAAGTATGCCATTTCCAGGCCCAGGGAAATGTGCTGATATGTGGAGACCTAAATGCTCGGACAGGCACACAGCCTGACTACATCAACCCCCAAGGAAATAACCATATTTTTGGAAATAATCCCCCCAACATTAAAACTTATTCATCCAGAAACAGCTCTGACCACCAAATAAACAAAAATGGAAAAACTTGCTGCAGCTCTGTCAAGACCTGGGCCTGTACATTATCAATGGCAGAACACGAGGAGACTAGACCTGGGCCTGTACATTATCAATGGCAGAACACGAGGAGACTAGACCTGGGCCTGTACATTATCAATGGCAGAACACGAGGAGACTAGACCTGGGCCTGTACATTATCAATGGCAGAACACGAGGAGACTAGACCTGGGCCTGTACATTATCAATGGCAGAACACGAGGAGACTAGACCTGGGCCTGTACATTATCAATGGCAGAACACGAGGAGACTAGACCTGGGCCTGTACATTATCAATGGCAGAACACGAGGAGACTAGACCTGGGCCTGTACATTGTCAATGGCAGAACACAAGGAGACTTTTTGGGGAGATTTACCTATAGCTCACCTCTTGGTAACAGCACAGTTGATTATGCGGTCACTGCCCTTGATCCATTCTGTTTCAGAGCATTCACAGTCAAGCCACTAACCCCACTGTCTGACCACAGCCAAATTACCTTGTTCCTAAAAAGGACAGATACTAACGCCACACATACACAGCCCAGTAAGCTGTATAATCTTAATAAATACTACAGATGGGCTCCAAACAGCACAAAAGAATACCAGAGAGTAATTGAAGACCAAACCATTCAAAACTCATTAGATAACTTTCTGGTCACTACATATCCTCATAGTACAAAAGGAGTAACTCTAGCTGTCCAAAATATTAACAGCATCTTTGAAAAAACAGCAAAAATTGCTAATTTGAAAACCCAAAACATTTCTAAAAAGAAAAGTAACAAAGACAGAAAATGGTTTGATAAAGATTGCAATGACCTAAGGAAAAAACTTAGAAAACTCTCTAATCAAAAACATAGAGACCAACAAAATCAAGACTTACGCCTTCGGTACTATGAGGAACTAAATCACTATAAGCGCACACTAAGAATGAAGAAAGAACAACATATACAAAAACAACTGACAATAATGGAGGAGTCCATCAACACAAACAAGTTTTGGGAAAATTGGAAATGTATAAGTAAATCAAAACATGAGGAAATTGCTATACAAGATGGAGAAAAATGGAAAGAACATTTTCAACAACTCTTTAAAGAAATCCCTATTACTATATTACAACAAACCTCAATTTCTGAAAAACTAAATAGTCTAGAATTGATTATTAAAGAACCAAAATCCCTTGGACTCCCCTATTACTGACAAGGAGCTAAAGGAGAGACTACAGGCCCTCCAATCAGGGAAAGCATGTGGGCCTGATGGCATCCCCAATGAGATGCTAAAATACAGCAACAACAAAATGCGGGAATCACTGCTAAAACTGTTCAATCTCATTCTGAGTGTGGGCTACTTCCCTGAAATCTGGAGTCAAGGACTAATAACCCCCATATTGAAGAGTGGAGACAGATTCGACCCCAACAATTACCGAGGCATTAGTGTGAACAGTAATCTGGGGAAGGTGCTATGTAGCATTATCAATAAAAGAATCTAAAGGTGTTGTTACACGAAGCAATTTTTGTTGCTTGCAACTAAATTGCAGCTGAGTTGCTCATAGATTGCTTCGTGTAACATTCCCTGCAATTTCTGTGCAACTTGATTGCAACAAGTTGGGAGCAGTTCAACTTTCATGCAACCGATTGCATGCAATAACCAATCAGAACAGAGATATTGATCACACGCGAACGCAGACCTGTCTGCGCGTAGCCTACTACGATAACGTTACTAGCTAGCTAAATTATCATAAACTATAACTGGCTAACTAACGTTACCTAACCGAACTGGCTAACTAATAAAATGAACGCACATAAGGCTTTGCGTTTCCTTGTTGGCAGCATTTTAGACATCGCGAAAATAAATAAATGTAACTAGCTAAATGTTAAAAGAGAAAAATTGTAACGATAGCTAAATTTAGTGATCAAGACTTGATATTTGTATCTAACGGAATAAACGGATCCGGCGTAATATCGAATGCTACATACATACTTGATTCTGATTGGTCGTTGCGTGCAATTTAAATTGATTGCGAATTGCGTCGTGTAACAGTTGAATTGCATAAAATGACATCACCAGCAACGAGTTGCCGCAACCAAAGTTGCGCGGAAATTGCATCGTGCAACAACACCTTTAGACTTCCTTAATGAACACAATGCCTTGAGTAAGAGTCAAATTGGCTTTTTACCAAAACATCAGACTACCGATCATATTTACACCCTACACACCCTAATTGATAATTATGTGAATCAAAATAATAGAAAAATATTTGCTTGCTTTGTAGATTTTCAAAAAGCATTTGATTCTATTTGGCACAAAGGATTATTGTACAAACTTCTTGAAATTGGTGTAGGGGGTAAAATCTATGATTTAATCAAATCAATGTATACAGAAAATAAAAGTGGAGTTAAAATTGGCAACAAGAGAACAGAATTCTTCACTCAGGGGCGAGGAGTGAGACAGGGATGTAACCTAAGTCCAACCCTATTTAACATTTACATTAATGAATTGGCTACAATATTGGAACAATCTGCAGCCCCTGGTCTCACTCTACATGATAAAGAAATTAAATTCCTGCTCTATGCAGATGACCTGGTTCTGCTGTCGCCTACAGAACAAGGGCTACAGCAGAACCTGGACCTGCTTGAGCAGTACTGTCAGACCTGGGCCCTGGCAGTAAATCTAAAAAAAGACTAAAATAATGATTTGTCAGAAAAGACCCAGATTTCAGGGAAATAAATACAGATTTAATATAGGATCAAAGACAATAGAACATTGTACAAATTACACTTATTTAGGACTCACAATTAGTTCATCTGGAAATTTCAACTTGGCTGTGAATGAACTGAAAGAGAAAGCCAGAAGGGCTCTTTACGCCATTAAAAGAGGAATACACTTTAACATTCCAATTCAAATTTGGCTAAAGATATTTAAATCAATCATTCAACCTATTGCACTTTATGGCAGTGAAGTGTGGGGTCCGCTTACAAAACAAGATTTTTCAAAATGGGAAAAACACCCAACTGAATCCCTGCATGCAGAATTCTGTAAAATGATATTAGGGGTACAAAGAAAAACACCCAATAATGCATGCAGGGCTGAATTAAGTCAATACCCACTATTAATCAATATTGAAAAAAGAGCAATTAAGTTTTGGCAACATCTAAACCACAGCGACCCCAACTCTTACCATTATAAAGCCCTGAAATGCCAAGAGCTGAGCATAGAGAAATGTCCCCTCAGTCAGTTGGTCCTGAGGCTTTCTGCACTAACACCTACTAACACCAATCAGCCTCAGGACAGCACCATAAAAACACAGGAAATTAGAGTAAACCAAATTCTATCACAACACAAAGAAAATTATATCAACCATTGGAACACTCAAACCCAAACACAAAGTAAACTTAATTGCTATCTGGCTCTAAAAAGACATTTTGGCAGATTACCTAACCATGGTCAAAAATACAAAGCATAGAAAAATACTGACAATGTACAGGCTTAGTGAGCACAGTTTGGCCATAGAGACCGGTCGGCACAGGCAGACATGGCTTCCCAAAGAGGAAAGGCTGTGCTCACAGTGCCAACTAAGAGAGGTTCAGACAGAGAAGCACTTTCTTTTAAACTGCACAAAATATGAAAACCAAAGAAAAATTTTCTTCCATAAAATTAGACAGGTTTGCCCAAATTTTCTAAACCTTCCCGATGAAGAGAAACTCCCCATTCTCCTCGGAGAGGAAGGGAGCTGTGTGACCCTGGCAGCACAATATATCTCTGCCTGCCACAGCCTGAGACACCAAGACAGCAACAAAATATGTATTTATTTATTTTATAGTTTAATGTTACTATTACTATTATTTTATTTAACTGTAATCATAATTGTATTTGAAGTCATTAATAATTGTAATTAATGTTCATATTGTACTGTACGTTTTGTGTTTGCTTTGGCAATATTTACCATGTGTATTTCATGCCAATAAAGCATTTGAAATTGAAATTGAATTGAGAGAGAGTGTGAGAGAGTCAGAGGGAGAGAGAGAGAGAGAGGGAGAGTGAGAGAGAGAGAGAGTGTGTGAGAGAGCCGGAGGGAGAGTGAGAGAGAGAGAGAGAGAGAGAGTGTGTGAGAGAGTCAGAGGGAGAGTGAGAGAGAGTGTGTGAGAGAGCCGGAGGGAGTGTGAGAGAGAGAGAGAGAGAGTGTGAGAGAGTCAGAGGGAGAGAGAGTGTGAGAGAGTCAGAGGGAGAGAGAGAGAGAGAGAGTGTGAGAGAGTCAGAGGGAGAGAGAGAGAGAGAGAGAGAGAGTGTGAGAGAGTCAGAGGGAGAGAGAGAGAGAGTGTGAGAGAGTCAGAGGGAGAGAGAGAGAGAGTGTGAGAGAGTCAGAGGGAGTGAGAGAGAGAGAGAGTGTGAGAGAGTCAGAGGGAGAGAGAGAGAGAGTGTGAGAGAGTCAGAGGGAGTGAGAGAGAGAGAGAGTGTGAGAGAGTCAGAGGGAGAGAGAGAGAGAGTGTGAGAGAGTCAGGGGAGTGAGAGAGAGTGTGTGAGAGAGCCGGAGGGAGAGAGTGTGAGAGAGTCAGAGAGAGAGAGAGAGAGAGTGTGAGAGAGTCAGAGGGAGAGAGAGAGAGAGTGTGAGAGAGTCAGAGGGAGTGAGAGAGAGTGTGAGAGAGTCAGAGGGAGAGAGAGCCGGAGGGAGAGAGTGTGAGAGAGTCAGAGGGAGAGAGAGAGAGAGTGTGAGAGAGTCAGAGGGAGAGAGAGAGAGTGAGAGAGCCGGAGGGAGAGAGAGAGAGAGTGTGTGAGAGAGTCAGAGGGAGTGAGAGAGAGTCAGAGGGAGAGAGAGCCGGAGGGAGAGAGTGTGAGAGAGTCAGAGGGAGAGAGAGAGAGAGTGTGAGAGAGTCAGAGGGAGAGAGAGTGAGAGAGCCGGAGGGGAGAGAGAGAGAGAGAGAGAGAGAGTGAGAGAGCCGGAGGGAGAGAGAGAGTGAGAGAGCCGGAGGGAGAGTGAGAGAGAGAGAGAGAGAGAGAGTGTAGAGAGAGAGAGAGAGAGAGTTATGTGAATGTGGCACATTCGCTACCAAAATAGGGCACATTCGCTACCAATAGGGCACATTCGCTACCAATAGGGCATATTCGTAGAGAGACAGGTAGAGAGAGAGAAAGAGAGACCAGTACTGCTTTAAAAACACAAATCAGAATAAAACCAAACTGTTAAACAAACTAAAATGATTTATCTACTGGCCCTAAAATGAGAATACAATTAGCCCCCAAATAGTCGACTAAACCATTAATATATAAACCATTAGTTCAATCTGAATTGGTCGAATTGTCGCAGTGTGAAAAAACGCGAGAGTGAAACTATTCATTCTGGACGTGGGCCTTGTAACGAACAATTGGTGTCTATTAATTAAGGAATAGATCAGTTGTATAGAATGTCTGAGAGAAAATCAAAAGTATGCGAGCATTTCGACTCTAAAGAATGACCCCAAAAAAGTAAAATGTAAACTCTGCAAGCAACAATTCGCCCATCATTCAGCACATCTTCTCAAAGGCCGCTTTCAATTCATCCAAATCCATCACAAACATATTTTGTGGGAGGGAACATATTTGCTTGCTTGCTTAGCTTGCTAGGCAACATACCCCACACACGCAGGAGAACATACCCCCCACACGCAGGAGAACATACGCCCCACACGCAGGAGAACATACCCCTACGTGCGCCCAACACACACGCACAGTTTGTTGTACATTATAGTACTGAATCGTGCTTTGCTCTGTTTGGTACTTTGTGTTCAATAAACTTACATTTTCCAAGATTGTCTGTGTTAATGTTGCTCTTGTGTTGAACTGAATCAGCCAATGCTAATCGCAGGGATTCCCCAAAATGCCTTCACCTTTTAGCTGGATCATTCATACTAATTCGGTATCAACTGAGTACATAATATTGTGATTTTGCTAAGATAATTATTAATGTGTAATTTTATTGGTAATTAATTTAATCATTAATTTAAGTTACCCATTTTTAGTTAGTATATTCTCTTTTGAGAATGGTATATAAAGTTTTATGAGACTGATTGATTATACAAAACTATGCCAGCAGTTTGGTAGTAGTACATAAGTGACGCCCTGTGTATAGATTTAAATTAATATTCCCTACACATATCTACTGCATATCTGGCAGCAGAGTGATGGTTTGAGGCTCGTTTGATACCTCAGACCCTTGATGACTTACAGCCATTTTACCAACCAGCTAAATCTAGTCCCACCCCCCAGTTCCCACAGAGATCCATTCAAATGCAGAGACATTATAGTATTGCTTGTAAGAGTATCAGAAAATAAGATATCAAGAGTCTTTTGATGTTGTTGGGGTCACAGACATCAGGAATTCATGGAATGCAAAGGATATGCAACCAATATTAAAAATGATTACTTTAATCTATATATAAATGCAGGGGGTGCCAATAATTGTGGCATATGTGGTTTTGTTTAAAAATTATTATTTCTTGATGAGGGATTTTTTTTTCTCATCATAAATTTACTTCAATTAAAGGTAGGATTTTTCTCATTTTTTCAGTGTGACATTAAGCTAATGTTTTGTAATTTTAACAACTCCCTTTATCTAGTGTCAAAGCACCGCATACTAAAACAACCAAACAAAAAATCATGCAAATCTTTAAATAAAAATTAAAAATAAATAAATAAACAAACCATAACAAGACAAAACAACACATACAAATCTCAAAAAAACAAGACAAAAAAACGACAAAAGACAAATCAGAAAAAGGTTAGAAAGAGAGAGAGGGTAGAGTGAGAGAGAAACAGGTAGAGAGAGAGAGAGAGACAAAGGGCCCTATCTTGGCGATCTTGGCGCTTGGTCTAAGCGCATGGCGTAAAGTCCCATTTAGGGCGTGTCCAAGTCCACTTTTGCTATTTTAACGGCGTGTTTTTGGGCGCTAAGCACGGCGCAAGGTTGCAACTGAGCTGAACCTAGTCTCTTCATTAATTATAGGTGTGTCTTGGGCGTGACATGCAATAAACCAATCAAAATGTCATATCCCATTCCCCTTTAAAAGCCTGCTTTTCCACCTTGGCGGATTGCTTATGATGGCGAAACAGACATGCTCGTGCATGTTTAGTGCGATCAAGGAATAGGCTAAATGGAGCAGTAGCAGTAGCAGTAGCAGTATTATGAGTTCCCGGGTAATTCCTGACAGTGCTGTTTACAAATATATGCTGTTAAATTTTGTTAAAAGCACCTGCAACAGCTGAGAATAAGCGACCAATTGCTTCCTTCTCACCTTAGAAAACGCCAAATTAGCTTGCTTGTTTAACGAATTTCGTTTGATTATGCAATGAACTTATGTTCAAGCTTCATCGAAGTTACATTAGGCTACCTGCATTCTAATTTTGATTAATAACATAACTAACGTTATTTTGCCTTAATGATGACACTAAATACAACAAATCTGTCAGGTTGGCAACCTATAGGTTCAGCATATTTTCCCTTGTTTTATAATGTCCTGCTTATGTAAATGTGACCAACCTGTTTTACTGGTAGCGTAATACTTTAAAACGATTCACTTTCCCAGGAAGACCGTGAAAAGTGCGATGTACAGCAGGGGAAACAGACCTGCTCCCGTAAAGCGAACATGCAGATAATGAATTAAAATTAATTGTAAATTAATTGTGTAACGTGCTGCAAATTTCGTTTCTAATTAGACGCTTAGTTCTCTTTAAAATCTTTTGTTCAGTTATGGAATAACAGGTGAAATCAGCGGGGTTTTAATAAGCTGAGGGTATGGAAACCTTGTCACTGTAATTTAAAAAATATGAAGGACGAAGAATAGCTAAGGTTAGGCTACAATTCAGTTAACATGATGACATTTATCTCCGTTTTTTTAACCATAGTCTATCGAAAAAACATGCACAGCGAGTCCACTGTAGCTTAGGCTATTTGAAAAACAATAAAAGCAATATTCACTGGACAAGGTTTTGAACTTTTTTCAGTCACAAACCATTCTATTTAGCCTACTTACAGGCTGTACTCCTAGATAAACAGAGCTGTATTGTAATGACATCTGAAGCGCATTTTCAGAACGCAAATGTCCGTCTATTGCAGTACGCGAGTTTTCCATTGAATGACAATTCACGCATTAGGTGCAAATGACAATTCGCGCATTAGGCCTTGATATAGGTGTTATCAGCTCCTTTTTAATGGATAGCCATTGTCCCGTACCATCGCACATCGCCTGGATGTTGATGGAGTGGGTTGAGAGCAATGTAATGTGGCATTGTTTCCCTTCGCTGAAGGAAAGGTTATGTGGACCTATGGAACCTTTTATTATTATGCATTTTTGATATAGCCTACACAATAATAATATTTCACATTGTGATCTAGATATTTTAGTCATGCTTGTGCATGCCCCTGTGGTGTAACAGACAGGAGGGTATGCGCGTTGTGCACACGCCTATGTAGACGCACTTATATGCGCTGTTAAAATAACATGTAAACAAACTGCGACATGACTTTAGACCAGGTTTGTGGTGGTTCTAGCGCAATCGCTTTCTGCTGGCTCAAGATAGCAATACGCCAAAAAGAATCCTGGCCACTCCTCATCTTAAGACCAACACGCCCAGTTCACTAATGATGGCGCAAGAATACATGCTAGTTAAAGGACGTGAGCGTTAGGCGTTATTATGGACCTAGCGCCGGGTGTAAGATAGCAAAGACACTTGCGTTTGGGTTAGCGCCGCTTTGCGCCGGGTGTAAGATAGGGCCCAAAGTCTTAATGGATGGCATGCAAACAGCAGTGTTCGTAACAGAGAGACAGACTGTTAATAACAGTTGTTATAATAGAAAGTTAATAACAGTGGTTATAATGGAAAGTTGCTGGCAGTGACTCACATCTCCCTTCCTGACGTAGTCCGGGTCTTTGTAGACGTCCCTCGCCAGGCCAAAGTCACAAATCTTCACCACGTTGCCCTCAGAGAGGAGGATGTTCCTGGCAGCCAGATCCCGATGGATACACTGTCAATCACACACATACTGTGTCAGTTACAAAACACACTCAGATTACACACACATGCAAACACACACAGATTACACACACATGCAAACACACACACAGATTACACACACATGCAAACACACACTCAGATTACACACACATGGAAACTAGTAGTGTAACGATTCATGCGATGCATCGATGAATCGATTGTCAGTCCTACCGATTCAACTAAATCGATCTGCTAAAATAAATAAATAGAATGAATCGCTTTGGCTTCACCAATAATCGATATAAATGCTTTAAATCTTATGAATCGCGATTCTCAATTATGATTATTGTTTTAAGACTTAGTTTACACATTATTTTGTGAAATGCAGGTCGGTAATCCGTAACTCTGTCATCAGCTACAGTGTTTCCCCTAGATTTTTTTTCAGGCCGGGCGGTGAAAGTGCGCCATTTTGCGTAGAGGCGGAAACTATAATTACACCCTCATAATATCAGCGCTGCCATTGAAAATTTTAATTAGGCCTAACGGGAAACCAAAGCTGTTTTGGCAAGGGTTTTTCCAGATGCTATTTTGATCATTCCCGCATTCTGCGGTAAGGGAAATATTGCAGCTACATAAAAAAAATAAAAAAAGATTATATATTTTTTTTAAAAGAATAATATAAATGTTTTTTTTTTTTCATTAAAATTATTTATTTTCCCTCTTGTCCAAGCCGGGCAGCACCCACTCACTCTCACCCACCCTCTCACTCATTCACTCACCCACCCTCTCACTCACTCACTCACCCACCCACTCTCTCCCCTGCCAGCATGTAGCCTATTGAAAAATGTTCAAAATAACTGAGCCATGTTTAATTACATTTTTGTATTCAGCATAAAATATTATGCAGGACTACTTTTTTTATAGAATAAATATGTTTAATAAGTAATTCTGTTGTCTGTTTATTTTTTCACCTTTCAGAAGAATACAGATAGTCTCACTCGCATTATTGCATGTTTATTTCATGGATATAGAATTTTGGTTAAAAGTTACTGAATCGAATCGTGGTTTACAGAATCGAATCGAATCGTTCCAAAAAGAAAAATGTGTCCTTGAATCGAATCGCCAACTACTGAATCGTTAATCGAATCGAATCGCTGTGAAGCCAAAGATTCACACCCCTAATGCAAACACACACACAGATTACACATACATGCAAACACACACACAGATTACACACACATGCAAACACACACTCAGATTACACACACATGCAAACACACTCAGATTACACACACATGCAAACACACTCAGATTACACACACATGCAAACACACACTCAGATTACACACACATGCAAACACACACTCAGATTACACACACATGCAAACACACACTCAGATTACACACACATGCAAACACACACTCAGATTACACACACATGCAAACACACACACAGATTACACACACATGCAAACACACACACAGATTACACACACATGCAAACACACACTCAGATTACACACACATGCAAACACACACTCAGATTACACACACATGCAAACACACACACAGATTACACACACATGCAAACACACACTCAGATTACACACACATGCAAACACACACACAGATTACACACACATGCAAACACACACTCAGATTACACACACATGCAAAGACACACAAACAGCATTTACAGAACACACAGCCTCAGGGGGCGGGGTTATGCAGGCTCAGGGGGCGGGGCTATGCAGCATCTGGGGGCGGGGCTATGCAGCCTCGGGGGGGGGGGGGGTTATGTAGCCTCGGTGGGCGGGGTTATGCAGGCTCAGGGGGCGGGGTTATGTAGCCTCGGTGGGCGGGGTTATGCAGGCTCTGGGGGGGGTTATGCAGGCTCTGGGGGGGGTTATGCAGGCTCTGGGGGGGGTTATGCAGGCTCAGGGGGCGGGGTTATGTAGCCTCGGTGGGCGGGGTTATGCAGGCTCTGGGGGGGGTTATGCAGGCTCTGGGGGGGGGTTATGCAGGCTCAGTGGGCGGGGTTATGCAGGCTCAGGGGGCGGGGTTATGTAGCCTCAGTGGGCGGGGTTATGCAGCCTCGGGGGGGGGGGGTTATGCAGCCTCAGTGGGCGGGGTTATGCAGCCTCGGGGGGGGGGGGTTATGCAGCCTCAGGGGGCGGGGCTATGCAGCCTCGGGGGGGGGGGGGTTATGTAGCCTCGGTGGGCGGGGCTATGCAGCCTCGGGGGGGGGGGGTTATGCAGCCTCAGGGGGCGGGGTTATGCAGCCTCGGGGGGGGGGGTTATGCAGCCTCAGGGGGCGGGGCTATGCAGCCTCGGGGGGGGGGGGGTTATGTAGCCTCGGTGGGCGGGGTTATGCAGGCTCAGGGGGCGGGGTTATGCAGCCTCGGGGGGGGGGGGTTATGCAGCCTCAGGGGGCGGGGCTATGCAGCCTCGGGGGGGGGGGGGGTTATGTAGCCTCGGTGGGCGGGGTTATGCAGCCTCAGGGGGCGGGGCTATGCAGCCTCGGGGGGGGGGGGGGGTTATGTAGCCTCGGTGGGCGGGGTTATGCAGCCTTGGGGGGGGGGGGTTATGCAGCCTCAGGGGGCGGGGTTATGCAGCCTCGGGGGGGGGGGTTATGCAGCCTCAGTGGGCGGGGTTATGCAGGCTCAGGGGGCGGGGTTATGTAGCCTCGGTGGGCGGGGTTATGCAGGCTCAGGGGGCGGGGTTATGCAGCCTTGGGGGGGGGGGTTATGCAGCCTCAGTGGGCGGGGTTATGCAGGCTCAGGTGACTCACCTTGCGAGAGGAAAGGAACTCCATGCCTTTGGCCACCTGGAAACTGTAGCTGATCAAGTCCTCCATGGTCAGGATGCTTCTGTCTGTGCTCTCTACAGGACACACAACAATCACACATGCACAATACACCTTTTACTATATACACACACACAGTATACAGTATATACTACCTAACCCTAACCCTACACTATACACACACACAATACAGGACACACAACATGGGAATATCACACATGCACAATACACCTTTTACTATATACACACAGTTTACAGTATATACTACAATGCACTCTACACTATACACACACACAATACTGGATACACTACAGATAAAACACACTACATTAGATCAGTACACACAGGATACATTATGCATGCACAATATATGCTATACATTATACAGTCTACACTCTACATTATACATACACACTCTACACCATACATTATACAGACATACACTGTTCACACTATACAGTATACATACACTATACATTAGGGGTGTAACGGTACACAAAAGTCACGGTTCGGTACGTACCTCGGTTTTGAAGTCACGGTTTTCAGTACAGCAAAAAAAAAGAAATGCAAAACATAAAATTGCTTTTCATTTATTATGAAGTTATAAACTTGTAAACAGTTTTTTCCTGAACAAAGGAAGGCACATCTCTTTCTTAAAAGCTATGGCGTTTGTAATTGCTTTTGCCCGGTCTGAATTAGCTTAGTGGAGGCAGCTTAAATGCCATGGGGAGCTGGGTTTGCACTCCACTCTGTTTTTCCTGGTACCAGTTCGCCATACTGACAAGGCTGGGCTGTGCTAACCCTGCATTCGTTTATGGTCGGAAGTCGGATGTGGGAATCGTGTGGTTTCCGCGTCATTACTGACATCACTGCATTGGCGGTGCACAGCTGGGGACTTGGCGTCATGCACACCCTTCATAAGGAGGTCTTGGCTTTGCTAATACAGCTAAAACAGCTACAACTACAACAATAATGTTTTAACTTTTAATTGTATATGTTTATCATTCTGTATCAGTATGTTGGCCGATACAAAAGCATTTCATGCTAAAAAACGAAAGCTGAAGTGTTTTAAAATCTAAAATTGTCTGTTTGTTTACTGTTCACAATGTGGGTCACGTTGTGAGCTGCCATGATGATGTGATGTCAAGTTCTTCCAGGTCGGGAGGTCGGGGTTGATTTCCCGATCCATGATTTCCGACATGGAACTCCTAGTTGGAAGGGCGTTTTATTATATCAGGATTCCTAGTTGAAAGGGCGTTTTATTATATCAGGATTCCTAGTTGGAAGGGCGTTTTATTACATCAGGATTCCTAGTTGGAAGGGCGTTTTATTATATCAGGATTCCTAGTTGGAAGGGCGTTTTATTACATCAGGATTCCTAGTTGGAAGGGCGTTTTATTACATCAGGATTCCTAGTTGGAAGGGCGTTTTATTATATCAGGATTCCTAGTTGAAAGGGCGTTTTATTATATCAGGATTCCTAGTTGAAAGGGCGTTTTATTATATCAGGATTCCTAGTTGGAAGGGCGTTTTATTATATCAGGATTCCTAGTTGAAAGGGCGTTTTATTATATCAGGATTCCTAGTTGAAAGGGCGTTTTATTATATCAGGATTCCTAGTTGAAAGGGCGTTTTATTATATCAGGATTCCTAGTTGGAAGGGCGTTTTATTACATTTTCCCTAGTCAGATATCGGTATTCTGAGTTGGAAATGAAAAAAAACCAAATGCAGCATTAATTCAGATACTGTGCTCATGGGCTGAACTAAAAACATCCGGCTCTTTGCATAAGTTATGTCTTCTGGGGGGAACTCAGAGTTTTTAGTTCCACACACAAAAAAAGGTTCTGCACGTGCGTGGTTAAAGCTAGACTATTAATTCGGCTCACAACGCGCACCGAACTGAAAGCCATGTACCGAACGGTTCGGCACGAATACGTGCACCGTTACACCCCGACTGTACATTAAACATTCTCTATCTCTCACACACACACCACACACATACACACACACACACACACACACACACACACACTCATGCGTGGGCCTACCGTGTGGCTCCAGGGCCTGTGAGGAGTCCTTGCTGAAACATGCGTCCAGGTGAGATCCCGCCCCCAAACCTAGGTCCCCCTCCTGCAGATCCTCGCCTCCCTGCAGCCTGCCCATTGGCTCCCTGTGGGGCATTGTCTGTCACCATGGAAACAGGACAGCGTTCATCACCCAGGGTGCACTTCAGTTCCATTTAATACGCACCAACGCATTTAGTGTTACAGCGGTACTGCACCCCTCTGATGGACAAAGGGTTATTTGTTCATTATAGTTCTAAATGTAGCTGCCTTTAAAACAACTAAGATCTAATTTTTCAGTTTTTATTTTTACTCCTCATAAAGACAAGATGCAATGTGTAAGTAACCCAACTTTGGAGATGCTAAAGGCGTATTTCCTTCACTTCACAGAGCTAGGGTAGGAGCTAAGCTAGTGGCTTCCATCTGCAGCCATAGATAGAGCTAACACAGTTAGCATGCAGCCCGTAGATATCTTTGTACTGGAAAACAAGGATGAAATTGGTTCAGAGTGTCAGAAGATGACAGTGGACACGCCCAATTACCTTAAAAGGCACATAAACTGCCCGCTGACTCTTCAGGTAGCTGGAAAGATTTCCATATTTGCAGTATTCCACGATCACCATCAAAGGGCCTACAGCGGGTGAGACAGAGCAGCTGAGGGTCAACCAAGGGTCAGCCAGGGGTCGACCAAGGGTCAATCAGGGGTCAGCGGAGGATCAGCCAGGAGTCAACCAGGGGTCAGCCAGGGGTCAGCATAGTGGTTAGGGAACTCCTAGGTTGTAGACCTGACGTGCTGCTGTTGTGCCCTTCAGCTAAAGGTGTTTAACCTGACACCTGCTTCAGTAAATACCTGCTTCAGTAAACACCTGCTTCAGTAAACACCTGCTTCAGTAAATACCTGCTTCAGTAAACACCTGCTTCAGTAAACACCTGCTTCAGTAAATACCTGCTTCAGTAAACACCTGCTTCAGTAAATACCTGCTTCAGTAAACACCTGCTTCAGTAAACACCTGCTTCAGTAAATACCTGCTTCAGTAAACACCTGCTTCAGTAAACACCTGCTTCAGTAAATACCTGCTTCAGTAAACACCTGCTTCAGTAAACACCTGCTTCAGTAAATACCTGCTTCAGTAAACACCTGCTTCAGTAAACACCTGCTTCAGTAAATACCTGCTTCAGTAAATACCTGCTTCAGTAAATACCTGCTTCAGTAAACACCTGCTTCAGTAAATACCTGCTTCAGTAAACACCTGCTTCAGTAAATACCTGCTTCAGTAAATACCTGCTTCAGTAAACACTTGCTTCAGTAAATACCTGCTTCAGTAAATACCTGCTTCAGTAAATACCTGCTTCAGTAAACACTTGCTTCAGTAAATACCTGCTTCAGTAAATACCTGCTTCAGTAAATACCTGCTTCAGTAAATACCTGCTTCAGTAAACACCTGCTTCAGTAAATACCTGCTTCAGTAAATACCTGCTTCAGTAAACACTTGCTTCAGTAAATACCTGCTTCAGTAAATATCTGCTTCAGTAAATACCTCCTTCAGTAAATACCTGCTTCAGTAAATATCTGCTTCAGTAAACACCTGCTTCAGTAAATACCTGCTTCAGTAAACACTTGCTTCAGTAAATACCTGCTTCAGTAAATATCTGCTTCAGTAAATACCTCCTTCAGTAAATACCTCCTTCAGTAAATACCTGGATAGGATAGTGTGTAGTGTAGGAATAGTGTGTATGGATAGTGTGTAGTGTAGGAATAGTGTGTATGGATAGTGTGTAGTGTAGGAATAGTGTGTAAGGATAGTGTGTAGTGTAGGAATAGTATGTATGGACAGTGTGTAGTGTAGGAATAGTGTGTAAGGATAGTGTGTAGTGTAGGAATAGTGTGTAAGGATAGTGTGTAGTGTAGGAATAGTGTGTAAGGATAGTGTGTAGTGTAGGAATAGTATGTATGGACAGTGTGTAGTGTAGGAATAGTGTGTAAGGATAGTGTGTAGTGTAGGAATAGTATGTATGGACAGTGTGTAGTGTAGGAATAGTGTGTAAGGATAGTGTGTAGTGTAGGAATAGTGTGTATGGATAGTGTGTAGTGTAGGAATAGTATGTATGGACAGTGTGTAGTGTAGGAATAGTGTGTAAGGATAGTGTGTAGTGTAGGAATAGTATGTATGGACAGTGTGTAGTGTAGGAATAGTGTGTATGGATAGTGTGTAGTGTAGGAATAGTGTGTAAGGATAGTGTGTAGTGTAGGAATAGTATGTATGGACAGTGTGTAGTGTAGGAATAGTGTGTAAGGATAGTGTGTAGTGTAGGAATAGTATGTATGGACAGTGTGTAGTGTAGGAATAGTGTGTATGGATAGTGTGTAGTGTAGGAATAGTATGTATGGACAGTGTGTAGTGTAGGAATAGTGTGTAAGGATAGTGTGTAGTGTAGGAATAGTATGTATGGACAGTGTGTAGTGTAGGAATAGTGTGTATGGATAGTGTGTAGTGTAGGAATAGTGTGTAAGGATAGTGTGTAGTGTAGGAATAGTATGTATGGACAGTGTGTAGTGTAGGAATAGTGTGTAAGGATAGTGTGTAGTGTAGGAATAGTGTGTATGGACAGTGTGTAGTGTAGGAATAGTGTGTATGGATAGTGTGTAGTGTAGGAATAGTGTGTTTGTATAGTGTGAGCTGTAGTCACCTCCAGGCTTGGTGCAAGCTCCCAGCAGGTTGACCACGTTGAGGTGATGGCCGATGTGAATGAGAATCTTCAGCTCAGACATCAGGGCCCTGTACTCACTGGAGGTGGCTCCCTCTGTGGACCACATACAACCAGAACATCAAATCCCAGCATGCTTTGCACTACAACTTGTCCTCTATGGACCACATATAATTAGAACATCAAATCCTAGCATGCTTTGCACTTCAACTTGTCCTCTATGGACCACATATAATCAGAACATCAAATCCCAGCATGCTTTGCACTACAATATGTCCTCTATGGACCACATACAACCAGAACATCAAATCCCAGCATGCTTTGCACTACAACTTGTCCTCTGTGGACCACATACAACCAGCACATCAAATCCCAGCATGCTTTGCATGACAATATGTCCTCTCTGGACCACATACAACCAGCACATCAAATCCCAGCATGCTTTGCACTACAACGTGTCCTCTACGGACCACATACAACCAGAACATCAAATCCCAGCATGCTTTGTACTACAATGTGTCCTTTGTGGACCACATACAACCAGAACATCAAATCCCAGCATGCTTTGCACTACAACGTGTCCTCTACGGACCACATACAACCAGAACATCAAATCCCAGCATGCGTTGCAGTTGCCACGTTACTAACAGGCTGCTCCGTTCCGGAAGATAAATTATCCCCACTCCTTCTCCCGTTGACTTTTCTGATACCGACAGATATAACAAGGTGAGGTATCATACCAGCTTCGGTTCCATAACATTATTACGCAACACCCAAACTATCTCATTTGTAAAATAAACTCCAAATTTATAATGATTTAAGCAAAGGTACAAGACTGTAGGCAAATTTTTTTTTTAATTAACAAACTACACAATGTCGCGTTGGCCAACCATCACAGATCGAACGGTGCTCTGTCCCCCTTGGCCTGGAGTGATCAACAAGAGACAGGCAGGCATAGCCTATTGCCGTCAGTTTTGTAGCGTAGTTACATTCTTTCGCTTTTTGTACATAATCATTTTAATTATAAACATTTATTAGCTAGGATGGAGATGGTGCAGTGTTTTGCACCAAATTGTTGCCATTGGTCGGGTGTAACGTTAGCCTACTGTCCTGTCAGTTTATGTAGTTCCATCTAGTTAACATAGTTAATGCAAAATCTACGTTACGGTATGCCTAAGCTACGTTAGGTCCACTAGTGTCATCCCAAATGGGCAAAAGTGAGAAAAACGCATAAAATTAACCGAATTAATTAATAAACCGAACCACTCCGGTTGAACACACCCACCTTTCATATTGTAGTCATGTTTTCATAGCTTGCATATAAAAAACCGTTACCGTGGTGTCATTTTCTTTAGTTAGCGAGCTAGCTGGCTAACGTTAGCGGATCATTTCCCGAAGATAGCTGGCTAATAATACACATTTAGCCATCTACCTAACGAGATATAGTTACACAAAGCAAGTTGTGTAACGTTAACTTGGACAAATGGACAGAGCTAAAAATTGAGCTGATCTGGCGAGTTAAAACAGCAAAATGTGAGGCTAGCAAAGTGGACACAGCAAGAGCAACACTAAAACTGTTGTAGCCTACTGCTTCAGTCAGTTAAATGTCTAAACTTGAAAATGCAATAGCATAGCTTCCGTGTGCGGTCTCCGTTAATGCAAGCAAATGACTGGATGTTACGTTCATGTTTAAATGTGTTTAACTGGTCTGTATCCCGACCTAAGTCACAAATAAAATTATTGAACTAGCGTGTTGTCATCATTCAAAGTCTATAAAATCACACAGCATAGACCACTTTGAAAAGTAATAATGCAGGCTATGTGTTATAAGGGTCAAGAAATAGAATAAAAATTTTGAAGTTTGCTGTTCTTTCTTAGTAGCGAGCTTGATTTCTGACTGGTCCACGTTCAAAGGGCAAGGGGCAGTGACGTAAAATCAGGCGACACGCTCACACTCCATACTGTGTGGGGAAATGTAGTTTGTTAGCGGCAACGTTATACAAATTAATGTAATTTGTGCAATTTCAAACCAAACTGCACAGGAATGCCATTATTGAGAGAAGGGTCATATAGTTACAACATATTGAAGTCCTGTAGTTGTACTGAAAACAGGATCTTTATAATCTCAGATTGTTTAAATCCCAATGGGGAAACCCCATTCTGGAAATTTACTTCCGGAACTGAACTCAGTGAAAGTGACGTCACACTTCGGCTCTCTATGGGCCACATACAACCAGAAAATCAAATCCCAGCATGCTTTGCACTCCAATGTGTCCTCTGTGGACCACATACAAGCAGCATGCTGGGCCCCATGATCACCGTACCTTTCAGCATCTTCACTGCGACTGTGGTGCAGGTGGTGGCTTTCTCAATGCCAAACGCAGCTGCTTCCATCACCTGGCCAAACGCGCCTCGACCCAAAGGCTCCCCTAAAATACAGGAGTCTGATTTAGTGTGTAAGAGTCTGAGTGTGTAAGTTTTATTGAGTACGTAACAGGCAGATTGAGTGTGTAATAGGCAGATTGAGGGTGTAACAGGCCGATTGAGTGTGTAACAGGTTGATTGAGTGTGTAACAGGCTGATTGAGTGTGTAATAGGCTGATTGAGGGTGTAACAGGCTGATTGAATGTGTAACAGGCTGACCTAGTTTCAGCCGGTCTCGGGGGAACTCCCACTTGTTGGGGTCGTAGGTCAGGCGCTCACAGTGCTCATCCATGGGCATTTCCTCAGAGTCCACCATGATTGACAGGTACCCTGGCTTCAGGTCCCCATGGCTGGGCTGGGAGGGGGAGGGGCTTAAGTAAGCACCACAACTGGAGGTCTCTCTTTAACAGATTAACATCAAACTCTCAAGCATTCATACTCACGCACGCTCGCTCGCTCGCACGCACGCACGCACGCATGCACGCACACGCACACACACACACACACACACTGAGCATTACCCTTTTCCTGCTGCGGATGACGAAGACGATGATTAACCAGAAGAACATGGCGATCACCACTGAGCCAATGGGCACAATCAGTTCCACATTGGTCTTCTTCTCCGCACCTGCAGCCAATCACAGTGCCCGTTAAGTAGGGCATGGAGGGAGCCAATTAATTCTGAACAATCTCCTATAGCAGGAAAACAACACGATCTGACAGGGTTTCAGCTTCATGAATCATCAGTGCTCTACTTATTACTATAATTACATACGTCATTACCTCATCACATCACTGCTTCACTGTTTATGCATGTGTAGAGATGCGTGCGTGTGCATGTATGTGTGCGTGTGTGTGCATGCGTGTGTGTGTGTGTGTGTACGTACGTGTGTGTTTGTGTATGTGTGAGTATATTTGTGGAATGTGTACGAGTCTGTGTTTGTATGTGTGTATCTGCACGTGTGTGTTTATCCGTATGTGAGTATCTGTGCATTTGTATGTGTCTTCATTAGCAGAAAAAAAAGCCTGACTGGTATTTTACTTCCATGACTGATTGATGATTGACAGCAGACTAAGTGCAGAGATGTTTGTGTTTAATTAAAAGCTCAGAGCAGTGAACAGTGTGGCTAGACACGTACACACCTTCGTTAGTAACTCTGCCTGTACGCCTCGTTAGTGACTCTCTGTGCCTCCTCCTCGTTAGTGACTCTCTGTGCCTCCTCCTCGTTAGTGAGTACGTGCAGAAATGGCCAGGATAACCCTGTAGCGCCATTTTAACCCTGTAGCACCATCTCCCTCTCCCTCTCCTCCCTCTCTCTCTCCCCCTCTCTCTCTCTCTCTCTCTCTCATTCTCCTCCCTCTCTCTCTCCCCTCTCTCTTTCTCTCTCACCATCTCTCTCTCATTCTCTCTCCCTCTCTCTCTCTCTCTCCCCCTCTCTCTCTCTCTCTCTCATTCTCCTCCCTCTCTCTCTCCCCTCTCTCTTTCTCTCTCACCATCTCTCTCTCATTCTCTCTCTCTCTCTCTCTCTCTCTCTCTCATTGTCTGGGTTTGCTTGTGTTGTTAATGTTCCCACAGACCTGTTTGTCTCAATTCTATTTCTGACCTGGAAACCGGGGTGGGGAGAGTGTTGTAGAAAGGCCTTGCAGCTGATGTGACAGTAATAGAAATGCAGCATTATGCTTTGAAACACAAAGACATGCTGTTACTCAACTGAGTTCCTGCTGCTCCCCTCGTTTCTGTAAAACTGAACAGAGGAACACAGGAAACAGACCCCTCCATACCCCACGCATGATTATTGCCATTTCCTGTGTACGGTGATGTCATTTCCTGTGTATGGCGATGTCATTTCCTCACCTTCCACATGGACCTCAGCGCTGGTGACCTGGCAGCCCAGGTTGTTACAAGCCCGGCAGGTGTACAGCCCGCTGTCCTCTTTCTTCACACGCTGGATGGTCAGGGTCCGATTTTCCCGGCTCAGAACCACACCTGCAGGGACACGCCCCAATGTGAGGCCCTTCCTCACTCACAATCATGGCTAGTGAACAAAAACGATTTGGAGGCAACTAAGAAAGCCACAGAACTAGAACAGGCCCAAATGATAACTCAGACAAGAAAAATATTACAAATATAATCTTTAATTCTTCCACTACAAGATTAGAGTATGTGTTCCTTGATAAAGTATTTAAATACCCACTATTCTCTGGGGGTGGGTCCAAGGTCCAGAAGTGTGTGTGTGTGTGTGTGTGTGCGTGTGTGTGTGCGTGTGTGTGTGTGTGTGTGTGTGCGCGTGCGTGCGTGCGTGTCCTTCTGATTTAGGCTCTTTGCTGCTATGTTGCTTGACTGGTGATGTGTGTCAGGCTTAAAATGCATCCTCCTTTCCTCCACTACCACCTCCTCTCTTCCGTGTCCCGGAAACAGATCTTTGTGTCCTAATCTAATGTTGCTGATTACATATTAATGGTTACATATTAATTAATGTCTCAACATTGCAAACCGCAATGTCAGGAATACTGTATACTGTACATGCAACTACCTGTACTTGAAACATACAGGCAGTTTTGCATACTTACTTGTAGGAGATGAGTGGAGGATAGCAGTGGAGGAAAGGAGGAGAGGACTGAAGAATATTAGGAAGCACCCCTGGCTTTTCCCCTCTACTTGTTATCGCCTTGCAATTGTATCAGAATTTACCTATTGAACTCTACGGAGAAACAACCCTTCAATTGATCCATCTATATCTCCTGCATATCTGGCAGCAGAGTGATGGTTTAAGGCTTGTTTGATACGTCAGACCCTTGATGACTTAGAGCCATTTAGCCAACCATGGCTTCCATACTATTCCCGTGTAATTTACAGGTTAATCTAGTCCCACCCCCCAATTCCCATAAAGATCCATTCAAATGCAGAGAGGTTATAGTATCACTTGTCAGAGTACCTGAAAATAAGATATCAAGAGTCTTTTCACATCCTTTTATATACCCAGTCATGATAGCATCACCTGTTTACCTGTGGAATGTTCCAAACAGGTGTTTTTTGAACTTCCCAGTTTTTGTCCCTGTCCCTTTTTTGGAATGTGTTGCATCAAATTCGGAAATAGCGTATATTTACAAAAATCTATAAATTTGATAAGGTAAAACATTAAATATCTTGTCTTTGTACTGTTTTCAATTAAATATATGTAAATGCAAATCACTGCTTTTATGTGTACTTTACATACTATCCCAACGTTTTTGGAACTGGGGTTTGTAATAGGGCCCGACCGATATATCGGAGCACCGATATTATCGGCAGATATTGGCCTGTCACAGATATATCTGTATCGGGAAAAAAATCCACGATAAGCACCGATAAAATATGTAAAAACAAAATTATAATTTTTAAACACTTAAACACAATTTTACTAAATTTCCCCAGTAGAGGGCGCCGTTCGCTGATTAACCATATACCTCCACTCCACATTATGGTCTCACCCTCTCGACTCCGTGATTGAACGCGGATCATCGATACAACTACACATTCATGGCTGCTGCGTCAAACGTGGATTGAGGTAAATTATTGTTTGTGAGAAAAACACAACTGTAACGTAAATTAACAACTAGCAACGACATTTCATTTTGTTGGACAATAAATGTCAACGTTACACAGCCAAGACTAACGTTACCTTACTTGTCGCTTTAGTCGCCAAATGACTGAGGCTAACTACATTTCTTAACTAACATTTAGCTAGCTTGCTTGCTAGCTAGCTAGCTAGCTAATAATTTGGCTAGGTTCCCAGAGTAAACACATTTGCAAGTGATGTTAGAAGAACTTGTTGCGGCCACGTTCAGTTCTATAAACAGTGAAATCAATTCAAGAGTGTTGAATGTAGCTAGAGTCCCATTAATGATTCCAAGTGCATATCCTTAGCATATTCTGGAGTCAATTGCTCAATCTTCATACTCAATCTACCTATCGATAGGTAGCTAGCTAGCTAGCTAGTTTAGCTTCCCCAATCCCAGTCAGTAAGGTCTGTCAAGCGAGCTAGCTAGCTAACTAGCTTGAACTTCTGACCATGCTATTTCGTGTACCCATTTTATTGGTCTTTTCATGGACTGTTATTTTTCTTTTCTCTTTTGAAAATGTAAAACTAGCAAAAAGAATGTCACTCTCAGGAGAAAATGTAGAGAAGCTGTGCTTCCTGCACTACAACCTGCTTCTGTTAAATTGGCAGTATTGAAGTTCACCGTTAACCTCAAGAGCCTGTGACCAGTGTGTGAAATGAAATGTACACCTACTTTGTTCTAAAAGAACATGCATAATATTTAAGTTCATTTTTGTTTTATTTTAAGCTCAGGTGACATACTATTTTTCTAATGCAGAACATACTTACTGTTTTCTGTTTGAGAACGTTTGAACCAAAGAGACAGTGGCCAGTGTGTAATAAGAATATACCTTGTTATAAAAGTATGCATATATTATTTCAATTAGTTTTACTTTACTTTCAAAAGTTAGGTGACATACTATTGTTCTAATGTAAAACATAGCCTACTTATTGTTTTCTGTTTGAGAACATTTGAACCAGAGACTGGCCAGTGTGTAATAATAAAGATTAAAGAATGTTACATTGTTATAAAAGAATATGTATATATTTCAATTAGTTTTACTTTACTTTCAAAGGTTAGGTGACATACTATGTTCTATGTATGATGTTATATAATGTTAAATTAATAGTTTATTGTTTGTAAGTAAAACAAATCCTGCCTCCAGTGCAATTCTTTAATAATTGCTCTTTAAGACCCAAATGTGACTGATGATTTCTGGGATATGTCTGATTTACATTATAAAAATATATATACTGTATATCGGCAGATTTATCGGAAATCGGGAAATTTTAACCCCTCTTTATCGACATCGGTATCGGACCTAAAATCCCATATCGGTCGGGCCCTAGTTTGTAATATGAAATGTGTATGTGATTTTGGTTTGGATTTATCATTATTATTTTTGCAAAGGCGTATTTCCATATAGGCTACAAAGTTTTATATCAAAAACTACATTTTTTGACCATTTTAGGGTTTCAACTGATTTTAATGAAACACATTTTATAATTTGTGTATGTTGTTGGCGAAATCAGGTTGTAAACATCGTTCTGAAGCTTATTTAAGAAGAATGACTAGCTAGCGGAATTGGAAAACTTGGAAAGGTTAGAAAGTTTCCAGATGCAGCCTTTCATCCAACAACAGTGAATGTAGCAAAGGAGCAGCAACATAGGATCAGAAGCATCCTACTGTCCACACCTGACTGGCTCGCTGATTGGTTGATTGATGACTGATAGGTTGATTGATTGATTGATTGGTTGATTGGTTGACTGATTTATTGATTGGTTGGTTGGTTGGTTGGTTGGTTTATTGATTGGGTGATAGATTTATTAGTTGTTCCATCCCTTACCTGATCCCTCCAGTAGGGTCTTGTTGTTTTTGGCCCACAGGATGGTGGGCGTTGGCGTTCCAGTCACGTCGCACACGAGGGTGGTTGTGTCGCTCACATTCACTCTCTGGTCAGTGAGATTCGCCAGGATCCTGGAAGGCTGAAGAGCTGCAATACAGAGACATTCTTACGAACACTGCCCAGGACCTCACTAACACATCACACAATCACACCCAGGGCCTCACTAACACATCACACAATCACACCCAGGACCTCACTAATACATCACACAATCACACCCAGGACCTCACTAACACATCACACAGTCACACCCAGGATCTCACTAATACATCACACAATCACACCCAGGACCTCACTAACACATCACACAATCACACCCAGGACCTGAATAACACATCACACAATCACACCCAGGACCTCACTAACACATCACACAATCACACCCAGGACCTCACTAACACATCACACAATCACACCCAGGACCTCACTAACACATCACACAATCACACCCAGGACCTCACTAACACATCACAAAATCACACCCAGGACCTCACTAACACATCACACAATCATACCCAGAACCTCACTAACACATCATACAATCACACCCAGGACCTCACTAACACATCACACAGTCACACCCAGGACCTCACTAACACATCACACAATCACACCCAGTACCTCACTAACACATCACACAATCACACCCAGGACCTCACTAACACATCACACAATCACACCCAGGACCTCACTAACACATCACACAATCATACCCAGAACCTCACTAACACATCACACAATCACACCCAGGACCTCACTAACACATCACACAGTCACACCCAGGACCTCACTAATACATCACACAGTCACACCCAGGACCTCACTAACACATCACACAATCACACCCAGGACCTCACTAACACATCACACAATCACACCCAGGACCTCACTAACACATCACACAATCACACCCAGGACCTCACTAACACATCACACAATCACACCCAGGACCTCACTAACACATCACACAATCACACCCAGGACCTCACTAACACATCACACAATCACACCCAGGACCTCACTAACACATCACACAATCACACCCAGGACCTCACTAACACATCACACAATCACACCCAGGACCTCACTAACACATCACACAATCACACCCAGGACCTCACTAACACATCACACAATCACACCCAGGATCTCACTAATACATCACACAGTCACACCCAGGACCTCACTAATATATCACACAATCACACCCAGGAGTTCACTAACACATCAGACAAACACACCCAGGACCTCACTAACACATCACACAATCACACAATCACACCCAGGACTTCACTAACACATCACACAATCACACACACCCAGGACCTCACAGGTATATTCTGAGAGCAGGTGGGTGTGGTTCAGGTGCAGTACCTCTGAGAGCCAGGTGGATGTGGTACAGGTAGGCGTGGAGGTGGGTGTGGTGCAGGTAAGAGGGTCACAGGTGGGTGTGGTTCAGGTGCAGTACCTCTGAGAGCCAGGTGGGTGTGGTACAGGTAAGAGGGTCACAGGTGGGTGTGGTTCAGGTGCAGTACCTCTGAGAGCCAGGTGAGTGTGGTACAGGTAGGTGTGGAGGTGGGTGTGGTTCAGGTGCAGTACCTCTGAGAGCCAGGTGAGTGTGGTACAGGTAGGTGTGGAGGTGGGTGTGGTTCAGGTGCAGTACCTCTGAGAGCCAGGTGAGTGTGGTACAGGTAGGTGTGGAGGTGGGTGTGGTTCAGGTGCAGTACCTCTGAGAGCCAGGTGGTGCAGAAGGCAGGTGCTCTCGCGGGTTTTGATGTTCTCCACCTGGCAGGCGTATAGGCCCTGATCTTGGCGGGACAGGTTGGAGAGGGGGAGGTCCAGGGTGACATTAGTGCCCTGCAGGCCAGTCAGCACGGCCTGGGGGAGGGGCTTAGGGGGCAGGGCCAGGCCGCGGCAGGGCTGCACGGGCAGGAAGAGCCCCGCCCCTCTGGGCCGCTCGGCCCCGCCCAGTCGGTACCAGCGCAGGTTAGTGTAGATGAGCTTATCAGCCTTACACTTCAGCACCACATCACCCTGCTCCAGAGGCTCCAGAGCCGGCCACAGGCTCAGCTCCAGCCCCCCTGCACACACACATGTCAAACACATACACATAATTACACTGTGTATACACACACACACACACACACACACATACACGTCATATACACACACACACGTCAAACACATACACACACACATACACGTCATATACACACACACACGTCAAACACATACACATAATTACACTGTGTATACACACACACACACACACACACACACATACACGTCATATACACACACACACGTCAAACACATACACATAATTACACTGTGTATACACACACACACACACACACACACATACACGTCATATACACACACACACGTCAAACACATACACATAATTACACTGTGTATATACACACACACACACACACACACACGTCATATACACACACATAATTACACTGTGTATACACACACACACACACACATCAAACACACGCACATAATTACACTGTGTATACACACACACACACACACACACACACGTCAAACACATACACATAATTACACTGCGTATACACACACACACACACACACATCAAACACACACACATAATTACACTGTGAATACACACACACACACACACACACATCAAACACACGCACATAATTACACTGTGAATACACACACAAACACACACACACAAACAACAAATTACACTGTGAATACAAACACAATTACACTGTGAATACACACACACACACACAAATACAATTACACTGTGAATGCACACACACACACAAACACAAACAACAAATTACACAGTGAATACAAACACAATTACACTGTGAATACACACATACACACAAACACAATTACACTGAATATACACACACACAAACATAATTACACTGTGAATACACACACAAACACAATTACACTGTGAATACACACACACACACAAACATAATTACACTGTGAATACACACACAAACACAATTACACTGTGAATACACACATACACACAAACATAATTACACTGTGAACACACACACACACACGTCATATACAAACAGAGTTGTGCCCAAGTCATTTTGAGCAAGTCCAAGTCAAGTCCCAAGTCTTAAAGGACAAGTCTCAAGTCAAGTCTTTTTTTATCATTTAAGGTCACAATTTTTTAAATTCCATTAATTATTAGATTTTAAGGATGAAGGGTAGAGTAACTGTGATTATTGCACAGTAGAAGATAATTGGGCTTGCAGTGAGGTACTATATTAATTAATCAACATTTAAAGACATAGTTAAGACAAATTCTGTAATAGTTATCTTACCTTTTGACTAAGTAGTCCTACTCACAAACTGTCCCATGCCTGCTGCAGCCAATGTTAACCTTGTAATGCTGTCCCATGCCTGCTGCAGCCAATGTTAACCTTGTAATGGTAGACCTAGGGTGGGACCCTGCAAACTGTCCCATGCCTGCTGCAGCCAATGTTAACCTTGTAATGGTAGACCTAGGGTGGGACCCTGCAAACTGTCCCATGCCTGCTGCAGCCAATGTTAACCTTGTAATGCTGTCCCATGCCTGCTGCAGCCAATGTTAACCTTGTAATGGTAGACCTAGGGTGGGACCCTGCAAACTGTCCCATGCCTGCTGCAGCCAATGTTAACCTTGTAATGGTAGACCTAGGGTGGGACCCTGCAAACTGTCCCATGCCTGCTGCAGCCAATGTTAACCTTGTAATGCTGTCCCATGGCTGCTGCAGCCAATGTTAACCTTGTAATGGTAGACCTAGGGTGGGACAGAATTGTGTAATTTGGGTAAACTTAATTACTATTATTTCCTCTTGGTCACCATTGGTCATGAGAGTAAAAGAAAAAGTCATGCATCAGTGTGAGAAATTATAACATTTAATGAAAAGTATGGAAAACTTTTAAAGTATGAGCCAGGGACAGTGCAAGGCTAGGCGCGGAATACGAAAGTCAAATTTCAAGCGTTATACTACAAACACTTCTGTTGATTGACATGTACACATAATATATACATCTATCCAATATATGCCTGGACTCGCACCAATCCAGCAAGCACCGTGAAATACTTACTTTTCAACAGAAAAATAAATAGGCCTATATACCACCCATTAATACAATGTCCAGTAGCAGATCATTCGCATCACATAAACAGTGAAGACCTAGACATTTAAAATAGGCTATAATGGGGGGTATACTACGAAGCAGGATTACTGAGTTAGCTGGATAACTGCACTGCACTGAGTAAAAACCGGAAGCCTCCCAAATATAGAACATGGACCGAGTAAAAAGAGCCGTTCCAGGTTTTACTGTAATCCAGCTATCTCAGTAATCCAGCTAACTCACTAATCCAGCTATCTCACTAATCCAGCTATCTCAGTAATCCAGCTATCTCAGTAATCCAGCTAACTCACTAATCCAGCTATCTCACTAATCCAGCTATCTCAGTAATCCAGCTATCTCAGTAATCCAGCTATCTCAGTAATCCAGCTATCTCGCTAATCCAGCTATCTCAGTAATCCAGCTATCTCAGTAATCCAGCTATCTCAGTAATCCAGCTATCTCACTAATCCAGCTATCTCAGTAATCCAGCTATCTCGCTAATCCAGCTATCTCAGTAATCTTGCTTCATAGTATAGATCAGTGTTCATTTTGTCAACCCGAAAAAAATAAAAACATTTTAGTCAACATTTTTTTTATGAATACGAGAAAATGTTATATGAGGAAATTGATTTTAGAGAATAAAAACTGTGACTAAACCCCTTCCTAATATTTTGACAAATAAAGATATGACGAAAAAGGATATTAGAATATAAAAACTGTGACTAAAACTGTTTCTTATCATCGTTGACGGAAAAGAACAAGATTAAAACATATATTTCAAAATAAAAACGTGACCAAATATGTTTATGTTATCATTGAAGTAAAAATAGATGAAAATGTATATTTCTAAATAAAAACAGTAACAAAATCTAATATTTATTAGACCTCAAAAGAGAGAGGTGACGCCAATTGATGAATATGCATTCTGGTCATTGATTGTATTAATTTAAACTCCTCTTTCTGTCTACCTGACTGTTATTCGCGCAAACTTTAAAAAAGCAAAGCAACGAACGTGAGGGGGTGACAGGTAATACTAGCATAAGCCTACACTAGTATGTCACAAGTTGGAAGGAAGAAAAGGATGGATATACAGTATGGACTCACTTCATATACGATGAGAAGGAATGGAAACACGAATGTACTGTTGTTGTAGCGGGAGAAGAAATATGCGGTGATAAACCAGATGGGGAAAAACACCACGAATCTGAAGAGGCAACCTAAAGTTACATCACGCAGATATTTATATTTATGCCAAAGTAATTTCAATATCTATTTCTATTAGACCTAACTCTGGGCGCGACATTGTCAGAATATCTTCCGGCCATGCAATATTTGTAGGCTATGTTTAATGTTTATATAGTGAGGCAGGCTTTAGACTGTACTGTAGCATAGCGCAAATGATTGGATTCATATCGGAATAAGGATCTATAAAGCCAACGTTTGGTTTTGTTAGATATTATCTGATATGACATGGAAAAGTTCCCTGATGTGGAGGTGAGTCTGCTTTTACCCTGATTCCCCAAGCCGATGGCCAGAGTTTAGGGCAGTGTTCTAAATCTTGTATTAGGCGTATTTATTAATTGTTGTGAAGTATTTTGTACGTCATTGTTTATTGTCTAGTCGACATCACTAACAATGTTCAATAGGCCTACATTTCAGTTTGCATTTGAATTCTTTTTGCACAGTATCCCACCTGATGTTTCACTCAACGCATTATAAATGGATTTCGAGATATTATAGTGATTGTATATGGAAGACCAAATGTGACAAGGTTGAAACTATTTATATATTTCAAAACGACAATTAATTTATAATTTCAGGGAAATATAGGACCTACTATAATTGGGACATGAACTACTACCACTAGGGGGCGACCGTGGATAGGGTAAGCGCAACTGACAAGGAGTAATAATGAACGCAAACCCATAGTTTTCTTATTCCAGGTGTGACATCGCATTCCGTAGAAATATAGCACAGCTATAATTACAAAATGAGCTGGAATTCTTTGAGCAAATTGCAAGTATTCCACGTGGCTTTTTATATGTTTAGATAGGACTACCTTCACTTTTCTTACCAACTCGTAGCCAACATTTAAAAGTTTTCCATACTTTTATGCCTTTACCATAGCTTGTATCATAATCCCCACTGGGCACTAGACGTCTATTAGATCATCCAAGGAGCCACTAAATCAGATCTAATCATCTACGATATCTTTTAGCTTTTTTTTTTACCCGGCTAAAATGCGTCTACAACGTACACGTTCCATATACAGTATAACACATTTTATTTCATAAGTTTCATATCAGTTGCAGATTCAAAGACAACATGGAAATTGATTAATGTGGATGCATTTCTCAAAAGTCAGTGCTTTGGCAAGCGAAATACGGTCTACGTAGATGCAATTTCACTGCATGTAATGTTTCACTTAAAATGTCAAAACATTTTGACTATCTGTTGCCACAGTTTGGGTGAACAAGGCACATGTTTCTATCTGAGGCAGACACAGTTTTTACCCCAGAGTTTTTTGCACTAATTGCTGCAGTGTGCATGTGACTTATAAAGTAACCTGTGTTATGCAGAAATTTAGGCTGCATTTAGGCCTTATAACAAGCCAAATAATAAAAAAATAAAATAAAACCTAAATAAAAAATCTAGGTATTTTTCTGCACAAACTGAGAATGTGAGTAGGCCTACATTATATAAGTGAATAAATTAACTTAATGTTTTGGCATAAATACAATATCTCCATCAGGACACATCAGCAAATACTGTAGCTATGTAGGCTATAGACCAGAGGTGGGCAACGAGGGCCGTATCCGTTTCTGGTTTTCATGCCAACTTCTGGCCTTAATTACCTAATTAGCCCTAATATTTACGCCATCTGACATTTCAGCTACAATTCTTAATAAGCACATGAATGACAGCCGAAGACTTATTGTGTCCCTATATGAAACATTTTAATGTGATCTAATCTACCAGTGTTGGTGTAAACAGCCAATTAACTCATTTAGCTGGGGTAATTGGTGGGAACAAAAACCTGCATACACACCAGCCCTCCAGGACTGGAATTGCCCACCCCTGCTACAGACCTACTGTTGTGCAATGGGACGTTTATCCGTAGCCCATGAGTTCATAAGAAAAGCATAGGAATCTAAACATGCAAAAAGCCACATTGAATACTTGCAACTTGCTCTAAGAATTTCAGCTCATTTTGTAATTATAGGTGGGCTATATTTCTGCAGAATGTCATGTCATGGAATAAGAAAACTATGGATTTGCGTTCATTATTACTCCTTGTCAGTTACGCTTACCCTATCCACGTTCGCCCCCTAGTGGTAGTAGTTCACGTCCCAATTATAGTAGGTCCTATATTTCCCTGAAATTATAAATTAATTGTCGTTTTGAAATTTATAAATTGTTTCAACTCTGTCACATTATATAAGTGAATAAATTAACTTCATGTTTTGGCATAAATACAATATCTCCATCAGGACACATCAGCAAATACTGTAGCTATGTAGGCTACAGTGTTAATTTTGGCAGTGTTTTAAACTGGGCTAGGCTATAGACCAGGGGTGGGCAATTCCAGTCCTGGAGGGCCGGTTGGACAGTTTAATAAATATTTCTGCTTATGTATTACATTATCCCTCAAGACAGAGAAAATAGTTATCCCTCAAGACAGAGAAAATAGTTATCCCTATCCCTTAGTCTCTAATGGTGTGAACGTTCTCAATGGGAGCTAAACCTTTGATCATTTACATCCAAATTACCTGAATTACCTAGTTCAGTGTGTAAGCAGTGTAAGAAATAAAGTTAACTTGGGTTTAAATGCATGGACAAAAATTATAGGAGAATATAAAATGTAATATAATATTTACCATTTGGTGGGCACAGGGGGCAAGGCTAACTATTTTCTGTATGGATAAAGTAGCAAACACTCAGAAATATTTACTTCAGCTGTCCGTGGTGATATAAGTAACACATTTGAATTATTAAAATGAGTGGTATCCCCCTTCACTGAAAAACAGTGTACCTGATCATACAACCTGCCTACAACCTTCTACCATTTTGTGTCCAATTTGAACAGCCTGCTTTTACATCTGACGAAAATTAGACTTGAGTTTTTGTCAACAAAAATGTTTAGTTTTTTTAGACTAAAATGTTCAGATTTATTGTTGTCCAAAACGAGACTAAAATGCCCAGAGTTTTTGTTGACTAAAATTAGAACAACATGTCCATATTTGTTGTTGACTAAAACTAGACTAAAATGTCCACATAATTTTTGTGGACTAAAACTAGACCATATGTCCATAGCTATTGATGACTAAAAGGAGATGAAATGTCCAGATAGTTCTTTGTCAACTAAAATAAACTAAAAATATGAAAGATAAAATTGACTAAATGTGATTAAAACTCACTTGCACTTTTCTCACATGACTAAAACAAAAAAGTCAGTTTAAAACACTGCCAAAATGAACACTGGTATAGATAGTCTAACATTACTATCCTAAGGTAACATTATACAGGTCCCAAAATTGTACTTGAGAACAATTCTGTAAGAAATTATCAATAGCCAATGTTGCCACACACACTGTAACCAATAAATGCAGTTTTTCTCCAATTCGATTCTGCCACACAGTCACCACTTAAGACCAAGCTCAATCAGCTGGCCAAATAACCTAGCTAATATCCTACATACAAGACACTGGCATAGCCTATAGCTATTTACAGTGGTTTCTGAGAAGATGGATACTGTGAGTATGGGGTGGTACACTGTATACTGTGAGTATGGGGTGGTACACTGTATACTGTGAGTATGGGGTTGGTATGCCCCCACCCTCTAGGGGGTCCGGGGCAGTGGGGAATCCTCGCTTGGTGGGGCTAATAAAATTTGAAATTCTGCATCCTCCATCGGAGATCTTTGTTCCACACGTTTTGCGTACAGCTGTTCTTTTTTTTGTTGTAGTTTGGTAGCCACGTCTTTATATCCAAACGCGATCACGCGTTGTGCATCACTTGCAGACATGGCGCTCAAAATGATGATAGCATGGATACCATTGAACACTTCTGTGACAGGACACGCATGCACACACATGCGTACCATGGCTACATTTTAACCGACGCGAAGTAGCCTAATGCAACGCTCATGCTTTGTGAATGTTAGGTAGGAATATCACAAAGAAAATGACGAAAATTGGCCTTTTATTAACATTGTACCACGAGTCTCTAAGTGCAAGTCACAAGTAAGTCGCAAGTCAATTAATCTAAGTCCAAGTCAAGTCGCAAATCATTTTTTTTGGCGACTCGAGTCCAAGTCGCAGACTCTGTATACACACACATAATTACACAGTGAATACACACACACACGCACACATAATTACACCGTGAATACACACATAATTACACTATGAATATAAACACACACACACACACGTCATACGCACACCCACATAATTACACTGTGAATACACAAACAAACACGTGTGCAGACACACGCACACACACACACAAGCACATGCATACATGCACACAAACACACACACACACAGGCACGCGCGTGCATGCACACACATAATTACACACACAGGAACACACATAAATACACACAATATACACACACACACACAAACACACGGACAGCACACACACACACACACACACACACACACACAGATGGGAAGGTGCACTCACGTGTCACATGAAAGAAGATGATTCTCTCATCACGGCCAGCTTTGTTGGACGCCAGACATCTGTACAGGGCGTGGACCTGAGCCTTCTGGATCTTCAAAGAGCTAACGGTCTGCAGAGCACACACACACACACACTGTAAATACACACACACACACACACACACACAACACTGTAAATACACACACACACACGCGCGCACACACACACACACACACACACTGTAAATACATACACTCACACACACACACACACACCACACACACACACTGTAAATACATACACACACACACGCACACACTGTAAATACATACACACACACACACTGTAAATACACACACGCGCGCACACACACACACACACACTGTAAATACACACACACACACAGTAAATACATACACACACACACACACACACTGTAAATACATACACACACTGAAAATACACACACACACACACTGTAAATACACACTGATACACACATTGTAAATACACACAAACACATACAACATGTAAATGTACGCGCATTGATACACACCAGAGACCATAGCAACCAGAGAACATCTCTCTAGCCTGATAACACTGAATCCACTAAAAACAACTGAACCTATTGCATTTTGACTGAGCATTGCCCAACGTAAACAGCACAACATCAAAAAAGACCTGAAGAAACATTTTTGTTAAGACTTTCTGGTGTAAATAAAACACAAAGCAATATTGTTCTGAGCGCAATTCCTGTTTGTCAGAGAGTATCGGAAATAAAATATGTTTTACCCCTTTACAATAAGTTCATGATGTAGAATACAAAGAAAGCCACACTCAAGTTTCTACACATCTGATTAGTCATTCCCCTCCTACCCAATTTAATACAGCCAATTTTTACACATTTCAGATCCAACTTCAACCCTATTTAGTACAGCCAAAACACATTGAACATCCTGCTTCAACACAATGAAAAGAAGACACAAGATACTTCACAAAAAACTACACGTTGACAAATACTTTTTTAACTTTAGTCAAAGGTGACAGTTTTAGCAGAAGTGACACCAAATGTTCATTTGAAAATGTTCATTTGAATGTAAAATTTACGCAAATGCTCTCAGCGCTCATAGAAGCACATGAGCGTGACAAACAAGCTGTTCACAATCTTAACACCTTTTCCAGTAAACGTCCTTTTATATACACACTACCCGAGATCCCCAATCAAGGTTATCATTAACTACAGTAGTTTGTGCTTAGGCTTGTGGAAGCGGTCAGTATTAGTGGACAGGCTGTGGTCAAAGACTCACCTTGTGGAAGCGGTCAGTATCAGTGGACAGGCTGTGGTCAGGGACTCACCTTGTGGAAGTGGTCAGTATTAGTGGACAGGGCTTGTGGTCAAAGACTCACCTTGTGGAAGCGGTCAGTATCAGTGGACAGGCTGTGGTCAAAGACTCACCTTGTGGAAGCGGGTCAGTATCAGTGGACAGGCTGTGGTCAGGGACTCACCTTGTGGAAGCGGTCAGTATTAGTGGTCAGGTTGTTGGTCAGGGACTCACCTTGTGGAAGCGGTCAGTATCAGTGGACAGGCTGTGGTCAGGGACTCACCTTGTGGAAGCGGTCAGTATTAGTGGTCAGGTTGTGGTCAGAGACTCACCTTGTGGAAGCGGTCAGTATCAGTGGACAGGCTGTGGTCAGGGACTCATCTTGTGGAAGCGGTCAGTATTAGTGGTCAGGTTGTGGTCAGGGACTCACCTTGTGGAAGCGGGTCAGTATCAGTGGACAGGCTGTGGTCAGGGACTCACCTTGTGGAAGTGGTCAGTATTAGTGGACAGGCTGTGGTCAAAGACTCACCTTGTGGAAGCGGTCAGTATCAGTGGACAGGCTGTGGTCAAAGACTCACCTTGTGGAAGCGGTCAGTATCAGTGGACAGGCTGTGGTCAGGGACTCACCTTGTGGAAGCGGTCAGTATCAGTGGACAGGCTGTGGTCAGGGACTCACCTTGTGGAAGCGGTCAGTATTAGTGGTCAGGTTGTGGTCAGGGACTCACCTTGTGGAAGCGGTCAGTATCAGTGGACAGGCTGTGGTCAGGGACTCACCTTGTGGAAGCGGTCAGTATTAGTGGTCAGGTTGTGGTCAGAGACTCACCTTGTGGAAGCGGTCAGTATCAGTGGACAGGCTGTGGTCAGGGACTCATCTTGTGGAAGCGGGTCAGTATTAGTGGTCAGGTTGTGGTCAGAGATTCACCTTGTGGAAGCGGTCAGTATCAGTGGACAGGCTGTCGATGGGGTTCTGCCCGGTGTGGTTTGTGATGTCTCTCCATTTTGTGCACTCCTTCTGCATGACCTCTGACCTCCAACCTCCTGACCTGCAAAAGAAAAAAAAAATCAGGCAAAACATACACGCATACATACACACAGACAGACAGACAGACAGACACACACACACACACACACACACACACACACACACACACAATCACACAGTAATAGTAGTACAATTTATTAGTGCTTAGCAGTCACAGACTGAAATCACACACCGATGTACATACATCATTGCATCATGTACATAGGCTATATCACAAATAATAATATTCAAACAGATATAATAAAAACACATGACAAAGCTCACCAACGGTATACAAACACTGAGGATGCTACTCTTATATTAATTGCATAGGGGGGGGGGGGGGGGGGGGATGAGCAGTAAGTCAAGGGGCGTGTTTATTGATGAGTCTTTGCAAGGTAATAGAATAGAATAACTTTTATTTTCCCGTTAGGGAACTTCATTTGTAGTTTCCAGCAGTAAAAGCAGACATAGACAGTGGGGCAGACCCATAAACACAAACAAACATGTTAAATAAAGACATTCAATTGAATCAGATGTTTCACATTATAGTGAAGGTACGTGTGATTATGATTAAAATTACTATTATTATTAGTATTATGATCAATATTATATTATATTAAATTCATTAAATATTAATTATGATGAAAAATTGCACATCAAAAGCAATAACAGTTCCTCATCTGCCCTTTACTGTCTTCAGATGTCCAATATCATTAAGCAGTTTAACAGCTGTAGGGACAAAGCTGTTTCTGGCTCTTTTTGCTTTAAGGGGCAAGGACCTTAATTCTTCTACCTGATGGAAGAGTCTCAAAGAGAAAAGTTCAGGGGATGTGATGGAAGGGCCATAATCCTCTTTCCTTTTTTAATTGTGCGCTCCTCATAGAGATGTTTCAGCGGTTTTTTGTTGGATCCCTATGATTTTAGTAGCCTGTACTGTCACCCTCTCCAGCTTCAGTTTCCTGATTTCACTTAATGAGCCAAACCAAGCTGTTAGGCTAAAGGTCAGCACTGACTCAAGGAAGCAGGTGTAAAATGCTTGTAGTACTGACTGGCTCACGTCCAAATTTCTGAGTTTCCGGAGGAAATACAGCCTTGACTGACACTTTGCATGCACTCGATGACAGTTTGCCTCAAAGGTCAGTTTGTTATCAAAGATGGTACCCAAATATATGTACACCTCCACTCTTTCAACTGTTTTGGCTCCGATGGTAAGGGGCCTCAGCGGGGATGGCTCATGCCGGAAGTCGATGGCGATTTCTTTAGTCTTCTCCACATTCAAGTTCAAGAAATTGACTTCACACCACTGTTGGAACTGGCTGACAGCAGATTGAAGCTTGTCATCAGAGTTGGATGAGTCCACAATTACTGTATCATCTGAGTACTTGATGAACGTGATCTCAGGACAGTTGCTTTGGCAGTCATCGGTGTAGAGTGTGAATAACACTGGAGAAACTACCGAGCCTTGTGGTGATAGTCTTGGTGGTGCTGCAGTGGCCTTTATATCTAACCCACTGGGGCCTGTCAGTTAAGAAGGACATTACCCAGAGGATAAGATGAGGGTTGAGGTTCATCTTCAGCAGCTTCTTAGCCATTAGGTGTGGTTGGATTGTGTTGAACGCACTAGAGAAGACTACAAACACCAGTCTGATGTAGGACTTTGTGTGTCCAGATGGGATTGGACCAGGTGAAGCAGTGTCAGGGGATGTTGGTAGGCGAACTGTAGAGGGTCTACTATGCTCTGCACACTCTGTTGGACCTATGAAAGCACCAGGCGTTCAAAACACTTCATTATAACAGATGTTAATGCGACAGGTCTAAAGTCATTGGGTGCAGATGGGTTGGCCTTCTTTGGCACAGGGGAGATAATCGATGACTTCCATAGTGCTGGAACTATGTGCTCCTTGAG
>CM056394.1:347153-359653 GCA_029718625.1 Synaphobranchus kaupii | reverse complement strand
TACCACTACTACTCTCTGTGTTCTACCCCTTAACCAGTTCCGGACCCACTCCCAAATGCCCCCTGAAATTCCTACTCATTTTGATAATAAGTTTGTCATGAGATACCTTATCAAATGCTTTCTGGAAATCTTGGTAAATGCTTTCTGGAAATCTAGCCGTAAAAAGACTGCACCACAGTATTGGCAGGATTTAGGTCATATAAAGAATGAATTCTTATTGCAGGTAGTGATTTGCAATCATTTTGTGAATCAGACATGCCCTGTATTGTGGTGACATACCAATGCACACATTGGGGTCATGTGACTGGTGACTCACAGGAAGTTGAGTGGGCAGTCCTCCAGGGGCATCCACTGCCATTGGATGGAGATGGGGGAAGGGCGTCCCCGCACCGTGCACCTGAGTGTGGGGCTGCTGCCGAACATGTGCACATCACCGTCCTCCACCACCTCCTTCTCAAAGATCTGGGGAGGGACTGAAGAAACAGTACACATACATTACCGCACATGCTCAGTACACATCCATTACCGCACACGCTCAGTACACAGCCATTACTGCACACGCTCAGCACACATCCATTACCGCACATGCTCAGTACACACCCATTACTGCACCGCTCAGCACACATCCATTACCGCACACGCTCAGTACGCACACATTACCGCACACGCTCAGTACACATCCATTACCGCACACGCTCAGTGCACATCCATTACAGCACAGGCTCAGTACACATCCATTACAGCACAGGCTCAGTACACAACCATTACCGCACACGCTCAGTGCACATCCATTACCGCACATGCTCAGTACGCACACATTACCGCACACGCTCAGTACACATCCATTACCGCACACGCTCAGTACGCACACATTACCGCACATGCTCAGTACACATCCATTACCGCACACGCTCAGTACCCATCCATTACTGCACATGCTCAGTACACATCCATTACAGCACAGGCTCAGTACACATCCATTACAGCACAGGCTCAGTACACATCCATTACAGCACAGGCTCAGTACACATCCATTACAGCACAGGCTCAGTACACATCCATTACCGCACACGCTCAGTACGCACACATTACTGCACATGCTCAGTACGCACACATTACCGCACACGCTCAGTACACACCCATTACCGCACAAGCTCAGTACCCATTCATTACCGCACACGCTCAGTACACACCCATTACCGCACACGCTCAGTACCCATCCATTACCGCACACGCTCAGTACCCATCCATTACCGCACACGCTCAGTACCCATCCATTACCGCACACGCTCAGTACACATCCATTACCGCACATGCTCAGTACACACACATTACCGCACACGCTCAGTACACACTCATTACCGCACACGCTCAGTACACACACATTACCGCACAAGCTCAGTACCCATTCATTACCGCACACGCTCAGTACACACCCATTACCGCACACGCTCAGTACCCATCCATTACCGCACACGCTCAGTACCCATCCATTACCGCACACGCTCAGTACACATCCATTACCGCACATGCTCAGTACACACACATTACCGCACACGCTCAGTACACACACATTACCGCACACGATCAGTACACACTCATTACCGCACACGCTCAGTACACACACATTACCGCACATGCTCAGTATGCACACATTACCGCACATACTCAGTACACATCCATTACCGCACACGCTCAGTACACACACGTTACCGCACATGCTCAGTACACATCTATTACCGCACACGCTCAGTACACACATTACCGCACATGCTCAGTACACATCCATTACCGCACACACTCAGTACACACATTACCGCACATGCTCAGTACACACACATTACCGCACATGCTCAGTACACACACATTACCGCACACGCTCAGTACACACATTACCGCACATGCTCAGTACACATCCATTACCGCACACGCTCAGTACACACATTACCGCACATGCTCAGTACACACACATTACCGCACACGCTCAGTACACACACATTACCGCACATGCTCAGTACACATCCATTACCACACACGCTCATTACACACACAATACCGCACATGATCAGTATGCTTACATTACCGCACATACTCAGTACACATCCATTACCGCACACGCTCAGTACACACACATTACTGCACATGCTCAGTACACATCCATTACCGCACACGCTCAGTACACACACATTACCGCACATGCTCAGTACACATCCATTACCGCACACGCTCAGTACACACATTACCGCACATGCTCAGTACACATCCATTACCGCACACGCTCAGTACACACACATTACCGCACATGCTCAGTACACATCCATTACCGAACACGCTCAGTACACATCCATTACCGCACATGCTCAGTACACACACATTACCGCACACGCTCAGTACACACCCATTACTGCACATGCTCAGTACACACACATTACTGCACACGCTCAGTACACACACATTACTGCACACGGTCAGTACACACACATTACCACACATGCTCAGTACACACCCAATAACCGCACATACTCAGTACACACACATTACCGCCCATGCTCAGTATGCACACATTACCGCCCATGCTCAGTATGCACACATTATCGCACATAGTGATAGATATAAGGGGGTGGGGTTACCATAGTGATAGCTGTAAGGGGGTGGGGTTACCATAGTGATAGATATAAGGGGGTGGGATTACCATTAACCAGCAGCTGGAAGGACCGTCTCTGCTCTTCCTTGGTAGTGGGGTTCTTTAGCACCACCGTGTAATTCCCAGAATCCTTTTCACACACATCGTAGATAGTCAGAGCGTCCTTCCCCAATTTCATCCTGTACTTCTGTTCCTCACGACTCACTGACTGTCCATTCTTTAGCCTGTGAGCACACACACACACACACACACACACACACACAAGCACGCACACACACACACACACACACACACACACACGCACACACACACACACACACAGAGTTACATACGCACACACACACACACACACACACACACACACACAGAGTTACACACGCACACACACACACACACACAGAGTTACATACGCACACACACACACACACACACACACACACAGAGTTACACACGCACACACACACACACACACACAGAGTTACACAAACACACACACACACACACACACACAGAGAGTTACACACGCACACAATTTACACCGCCTTAAACACATAAGCATGCACATTGTAGGTATCTCACCACTTCACTTCAGGTTGTGGATAGGCGTAATACTTCACTGGAATCTTCACAAGTCTGTCACCTAGAGTGGCCTCCACTGTCCACACAGGCTGCTCATTCATTATAATGAAGGGCTTCTCTACAGACACAACACACAACACTGTTACACTATTACGCAACACAGTTACACTGTTACACAAGACTGTTACACTGTTACGCAACACCATTACCCTGTTACACAAGACTGTTACACTGTTTCACAACACATTAGACTGTTACACTGTTACACAACACCATTGCACTGTGACACTGTTACATAAGACCGTTACACTGTTACACAACATAATTAGACTGTTACACAACTTGCACTGTGACACTGTTAAATAAGACTGTGACAGTTACACTGCTAATTGGGGATACATGTGCATGCATGGTTGTGCTCCACAGAGCAGAGGAGTACACCACTTACCGTACACCACCAGAGTGGCTTTGCTGGATTTGGTCATCTGCCCACTGGAGGCGGAGCAAACGTAGTCTCCGGTGTCATCGATGGTCACATTGTCCAGGATAAGAGCACTGGACAGCTCCAGAGAGTCCCATAGCTTCTTCTTATGGAAACGAGTCTCTGAGACATTGGAATGGACCTGAGAGGCCAACACACATGTCACGCACAACTTCAGCTACACACACATGCACACAACCTGAGTTTACACACACACTACCACACAACCTGAGCTACACACATACTACCACACAACCTGAGCTTACTCACATACACACTACCACACAACCTGAGCTTACACACATACACACTACCACACAACCTAAGCTTACACACATACACATTACCACACAACCTGAGCTTACACACACACACACACTACCACACAACCTGAGCTACACACACACTACCACACAACCTAAGCTTACTCACATACACACTACCACACAACCTGAGCTTACACATTTCTTACACAGCTTACACTTTCTACTTCTCTATTTTAAAATCTTTTATATTGTTCCAATAAACTTTGTTTGATCCTGTGTGTAAAGCGACTTTGAGTACCTTGAAAAGCGCTATATAAATATAATGTATGTAATGTATGTACACTACCACACAACCTGAGCTACACACACAATACCACACAACCTGAGCTACACACACACTACCACACAACCTGAGCTACACACACACTACCACACAACCTGAGCTACACACACAATACCACACAACATGTTCATGCGTGTGTGTGTGTGTGTGTGTGTGCGCGTGTGAATAACCTTGCTCTGTGGATAGCTCCATTGAAAGTCGATGCCCACGTTGAGCTCAGTACGGGCCGTGCAGTTGAGCTGATACTTCTCCCCCACAGCCAGCCTCTGATGGGTGGGGCTTACCGTCAGCTCATAGATCCTGTATCCTGCAGGAAAGGGCGGAGCCACACCAGTCAGCACACACTGTTCTCACACACACACACACACACACACACACACACACTGTCAGCACACACTGTTCTCACACACACACACACACACACACTCTGTCAGCACACACTGTTCTCACACACACACACACACACTCTGTCAGCACACACTGTTCTCACACACACACACACACACACACTCTGTCAGCACACACTGTTCTCACACACACACACACACACACTGTCAGCACACATTGTTCTCACACGCACACACTGTGCCGTTATTCACTCACAACTACACAAACTTCGACATATCATCATCGTAAAGATCAATTACTAACAACTATGACCATTAGAACAGGCACCACATAGCACTCAGCCATGACTGTGACCATTAGAACAGGCACCACATAGCACTCAGCCATGACTGTGACCATTAGAACAGGCACCATATAGCCCTCAGCCATGACTGTGACCATTAGAACAGGCACCACATAGCCCTCAGCCATGACTGTGACCATTAGAACAGGCACCACATAGCCCTCAGCCATGCTGACTGTGACCATTAGAACAGCCACCACATAGCACTCAGCCATGACTGTGACTATTAGAACAGGCACCACATAGCCCTCAGCCATGACTGAGACCATTAGAACAGGCACCATATAGCCCTCAACCATGACTGAGACCATTAGAACAGGCACCACATAGCCCTCAGCCATGACTGAGACCATTAGAACAGGCACCATATGGCCCTCAACCATGACTGAGACCATTAGAACAGGCACCACATAGCCCTCAACCATGACTGAGACCATTAGAACAGGCACCATATAGCCCTCAACCATGACTGTGACTATTAGAACAGGCACCACATAGCCCTCAGCCATGACTGTGACCATTAGAACAGGCACCATATAGCCCTCAGCCATGACTGTGACCATTAGAACAGGCACCATATAGCCCTCAGCCATGCTGACTGTGACCATTAGAACAGCCACCACATAGCACTCAGCCATGACTGTGACTATTAGAACAGGCACCACATAGCCCTCAGCCATGACTGTGACCATTAGAACAGGCACCATATATCCCTCAGCCATGACTGTGATCATTAGAACAGGCACCATATAGCCCTCAGCCATGACTGTGACTATTAGAACAGGCACCACATAGCCCTCAGCCATGACTGTGACTATTAGAACAGGCACCACATAGCCCTCAGCCATGACTGTGACCATTAGAACAGGCACCACATAGCCCTCAGCCATGACTGTGACCATTAGAACAGGCACCATATAGCCCTCAGCCATGACTGTGAACATTAGAACAGGCACCATATAGCCCTCAGCCATGCTGACTGTGACCATTAGAACAGGCACCACATAGCCCTCAGCCATGACTGTGACCATTAGAACAGGCACCACATAGCCCTCAGCCATGACTGTGACCATTAGAACAGGCACCATATAGCCCTCAGCCATGACTGTGACTATTAGAACAGGCACCACATAGCCCTCAGCCATGACTGTGATCATTAGAACAGGCACCACATAGCCCTCAGCCATGACTGTGACCATTAGAACAGGCACCACGTAGCCCTCAGCCATGACTGTGACCATTAGAACAGGCGCCATATAGCCCTCAGCCATGACAGAGACCATTAGAACAGGCACCATATAGCACTCAGCCATGCTGACTGTGACCATTAGAACAGGCACCATATAGCACTCAGCCATGACTGTGACCATTAGAACAGGCGCCATATAGCCCTCAGCCATGACTGTGACCATTAGAACAGGCACCATATAGCACTCAGCCATGCTGACTGTGACCATTAGAACAGGCACCATATAGCACTCAGCCATGACTGTGACCATTAGAACAGGCACCACATAGCCCTCAGCCATGACTGTGACCATTAGAACAGGCACCACATAGCCCTCAGCCATGACTGTGACCATTAGAACAGGCACCACGTAGCCCTCAGCCATGACTGTGACCATTAGAACAGGCGCCATATAGCCCTCAGCCATGACTGAGACCATTAGAACAGGCACCATATAGCACTCAGCCATGCTGGCTGTGACCATTAGAACAGGCACCATATAGCACTCAGCCATGACTGTGACCATTAGAACAGGCGCCATATAGCCCTCAGCCATGACTGTGACCATTAGAACAGGCACCATATAGCACTCAGCCATGCTGACTGTGACCATTAGAACAGGCACCATATAGCACTCAGCCATGACTGTGACCATTAGAACAGGCACCACATAGCCCTCAGCCATGACTGTGACCATTAGAACAGGCACCACATAGCCCTCAGCCATGACTGTGATCATTAGAACAGGCACCACATAGCCCTCAGCCATGACTGTGACCATTAGAACAGGCACCACGTGGCCCTCAGCCATGCTGACTGTGACCATTAGAACAGCCACCACATAGCACTCAGCCATGACTGTGACTATTAGAACAGGCACCACATAGCCCTCAGCCATGACTGTGACCATTAGAACAGGCACCATATAGCCCTCAGCCATGCTGACTGTGACCATTAGAACAGCCACCACATAGCCCTCAGCCATGACTGTGACCATTAGAACAGGCACCACATAGCCCTCAGCCATGACTGTGACTATTAGAACAGGCACCACATAGCCCTCAGCCATGACTGTGACCATTAGAACAGGCACCATATAGCCCTCAGCCATGACTGTGACCATTAGAACAGGCACCATATAGCCCTCAGCCATGCTGACTGTGACCATTAGAACAGCCACCACATAGCACTCAGCCATGACTGTGACTATTAGAACAGGCACCACATAGCCCTCAGCCATGACTGTGACCATTAGAACAGGCACCATATATCCCTCAGCCATGACTGTGATCATTAGAACAGGCACCATATAGCCCTCAGCCATGACTGTGACTATTAGAACAGGCACCACATAGCCCTCAGCCATGACTGTGACTATTAGAACAGGCACCACATAGCCCTCAGCCATGACTGTGACCATTAGAACAGGCACCACATAGCCCTCAGCCATGACTGTGACCATTAGAACAGGCACCATATAGCCCTCAGCCATGACTGTGAACATTAGAACAGGCACCATATAGCCCTCAGCCATGCTGACTGTGACCATTAGAACAGGCACCACATAGCCCTCAGCCATGACTGTGACCATTAGAACAGGCACCACATAGCCCTCAGCCATGACTGTGACCATTAGAACAGGCACCATATAGCCCTCAGCCATGACTGTGACTATTAGAACAGGCACCACATAGCCCTCAGCCATGACTGTGATCATTAGAACAGGCACCACATAGCCCTCAGCCATGACTGTGACCATTAGAACAGGCACCACGTAGCCCTCAGCCATGACTGTGACCATTAGAACAGGCGCCATATAGCCCTCAGCCATGACAGAGACCATTAGAACAGGCACCATATAGCACTCAGCCATGCTGACTGTGACCATTAGAACAGGCACCATATAGCACTCAGCCATGACTGTGACCATTAGAACAGGCGCCATATAGCCCTCAGCCATGACTGTGACCATTAGAACAGGCACCATATAGCACTCAGCCATGCTGACTGTGACCATTAGAACAGGCACCATATAGCACTCAGCCATGACTGTGACCATTAGAACAGGCACCACATAGCCCTCAGCCATGACTGTGACCATTAGAACAGGCACCACATAGCCCTCAGCCATGACTGTGACCATTAGAACAGGCACCACGTAGCCCTCAGCCATGACTGTGACCATTAGAACAGGCGCCATATAGCCCTCAGCCATGACTGAGACCATTAGAACAGGCACCATATAGCACTCAGCCATGCTGGCTGTGACCATTAGAACAGGCACCATATAGCACTCAGCCATGACTGTGACCATTAGAACAGGCGCCATATAGCCCTCAGCCATGACTGTGACCATTAGAACAGGCACCATATAGCACTCAGCCATGCTGACTGTGACCATTAGAACAGGCACCATATAGCACTCAGCCATGACTGTGACCATTAGAACAGGCACCACATAGCCCTCAGCCATGACTGTGACCATTAGAACAGGCACCACATAGCCCTCAGCCATGACTGTGATCATTAGAACAGGCACCACATAGCCCTCAGCCATGACTGTGACCATTAGAACAGGCACCACGTGGCCCTCAGCCATGCTGACTGTGACCATTAGAACAGCCACCACATAGCACTCAGCCATGACTGTGACTATTAGAACAGGCACCACATAGCCCTCAGCCATGACTGTGACCATTAGAACAGGCACCATATAGCCCTCAGCCATGCTGACTGTGACCATTAGAACAGCCACCACATAGCCCTCAGCCATGACTGTGACCATTAGAACAGGCACCACATAGCCCTCAGCCATGACTGTGACTATTAGAACAGGCACCACATAGCCCTCAGCCATGACTGTGACCATTAGAACAGGCACCATATAGCCCTCAGCCATGACTGTGACCATTAGAACAGGCACCATATAGCACTCAGCCATGCTGACTGTGACCATTAGAACAGGCACCATATAGCACTCAGCCATGACTGTGATCATTAGAACAGGCACCACATAGCCCTCAGCCATGACTGTGACTATTAGAACAGGCACCATATAGCCCTCAGCCATGCTGACTGTGACCATTAGAACAGGCACCATATAGCCCTCAGCCATGACTGTGACCATTAGAACAGGCACCATATAGCACTCAGCCATGCTGACTGTGACCATTAGAACAGCCACCACATAGCACTCAGCCATGACTGTGACTATTAGAACAGGCACCACATAGCCCTCAGCCATGACTGTGACCATTAGAACAGGCACCACATAGCCCTCAGCCATGACTGTGACCATTAGAATAGGCACCATATAGCCCTCAGCCATGCTGACAGTGACCATTAGAACAGGCACCACATAGCCCTCAGCCATGACTGTGACCATTAGAACAGGCACCACATAGCCCTCAGCCATGACTGTGACCATTAGAACAGGCACCATATAGCCCTCAGCCATGCTGACTGTGACCATTAGAACAGGCACCACATAGCCCTCAGCCATGACTGTGACCATTAGAACAGGCACCATATAGCCCTCAGCCATGCTGACTGTGACCATTAGAACAGCCACCACATAGCACTCAGCCATGACTGTGACTATTAGAACAGGCACCACATAGCCCTCAGCCATGACTGTGACCATTAGAACAGGCACCATATAGCCCTCAGCCATGACTGTGACCATTAGAACAGGCACCACATAGCCCTCAGCCATGACTGAGACCATTAGAACAGTCACCACATAGCCCTCAGCCATGACTGTGACCATTAGAACAGGCACCACATAGCCCTCAGCCATGACTGTGACCATTAGAACAGGCACCACATAGCCCTCAGCCATGACTGTGACCATTAGAACAGGCACCATATAGCCCTCAGCCATGCTGACTGTGACCATTAGAACAGGCACCACATAGCCCTCAGCCATGACTGTGACCATTAGAACAGGCACCACATAGCCCTCAGCCATGACTGTGACCATTAGAACAGGCACCATATAGCCCTCAGCCATGCTGACTGTGACCATTAGAACAGCCACCACATAGCACTCAGCCATGACTGTGACTATTAGAACAGGCACCACATAGCCCTCAGCCATGACTGTGACCATTAGAACAGGCACCACATAGCCCTCAGCCATGACTGAGACCATTAGAACAGGCACCACATAGCCCTCAGCCATGACTGTGACCATTAGAACAGGCACCATATAGCCCTCAGCCATGCTGACTGTGACCATTAGAACAGGCACCACATAGCCCTCAGCCATGACTGTGACCATTAGAACAGGCACCACATAGCCCTCAGCCATGACTGTGACCATTAGAACAGGCACCATATAGCCCTCAGCCATGCTGACTGTGACCATTAGAACAGCCACCACATAGCACTCAGCCATGACTGTGACTATTAGAACAGGCACCACATAGCCCTCAGCCATGACTGTGACCATTAGAACAGGCACCACATAGCCCTCAGCCATGACTGAGACCATTAGAACAGGCACCACATAGCCCTCAGCCATGACTGTGACCATTAGAACAGGCACCACATAGCCCTCAGCCATGACTGTGACCATTAGAACAGGCACCACATAGCCCTCAGCCATGCTGACTGTGACCATTAGAACAGGCACCACATAGCCCTCAGCCATGACTGTGACCATTAGAACAGGCACCACATAGCCCTCAGCCATGACTGTGACCATTAGAACAGGCACCATATAGCCCTCAGCCATGACTGTGACTATTAGAACAGGCACCATATAGCCCTCAGCCATGACTGTGACCATTAGAACAGGCACCATATAGCCCTCAGCCATGACTGTGACTATTAGAACAGGCACCATATAGCCCTCAGCCATGACTGTGACCATTAGAACAGGCACCATATAGCCCTCAGCCATGACTGTGACTATTAGAACAGGCACCATATAGCCCTCAGCCATGACTGTGACCATTAGAACAGGCACCATATAGCATTCAGCCATAACTGTGACTGACCTACGACTGCAATGATGTAGAGGGAGGACTGGAATGTCTGGTTGTTGATGCGTGTTTGGCAGAAAACCACGCCTGCGTAGCTGATCAGGTGACTGGGCAGGATGAAGCCTCTCCTGCTGTCCCACTGCACCTCTCGCCCGTCAGGAAACAGCTCCTTCTTTGGATACTTCTGAAAAACAACCGCACTGACTGAGACTACCTGCACTTAAGATTCAGTTGGACCGAGACTTGCTCCATTCAGACTTACACTGAGATTCACTTCACACAGACTCACACTGACAGACTCATTACATACAGACTCACACTGACAGAGACTCATCACCCAGACTCACACTGACAGAAACTCATCACACACAGACTCACACTGACTGAGACTCATCACACAGACTCACACTGACAGACTCATTACATACAGACTCACACTGACAGACTCATTACATACAGACTCACACTGACAGAGACTCATCACACACAGACTCACACTGACTGAGACTCATCACACAGACTCACACTGACTGAGACTCATCACATGCATGTCTTTGGACTGTGTGAGGAAACCATAGAAGGTTCCACACAGAAAGGTTCTACACAGGAAGGAAACTCTTGTATCAGCAGTGGAGGCTTGTTACGTTACCATGACAACAGATGGGAAATGCACTATCTCTCCCGCCAGCCCTCGTACCGTGTAGAGCGTGACGTTTAGGTCCTCCACCGACCCCAGGCACGGTATGACCACCTGCTGGCCCTCACGGATAAACACCACGTCGTAATTCTGCGATGAACGCACAAACGGAACTCTGTAGTCTGAAAGAATGGAGAAGAAGGTGACAGTCAGTGATCTCCCACCTACAGAACCAACCAATCAGCTGGAGACACACACTCCTAAACCCACTAATGGTGGAGCCACACCAAAGACAACAAGCTAAGCAGCATAGCACACACTGTGCAGGGTCAAGCTAAGCAGCATACCACACACTGTGCAGGGTCAAGCTAAGCAGCATAGCACACACTGTGCAGGGTCAAGCTAAGCAGCATACCACACACTGTGCAGGGTCACGCTAAGCAGCATACCACACACTGTGCAGGGTCACGCTAAGCAGCATACCACACACTGTGCAGGGTCACGCTAAGCAGCATAGCACACACTGTGCAGGGTCACGCTAAGCAGCATACCACACACTGTGCAGGGTCAAGCTAAGCAGCATACCACACACTGTGCAGGGTCAAGCTAAGCAGCATACCACACACTGTGCAGGGTCAAGCTA
>CM056394.1:302153-334653 GCA_029718625.1 Synaphobranchus kaupii | reverse complement strand
CCTGCATTCAGAACCCCAGTGGTTTCTGGGATACAGACCTGCATCGGAGCTCCAGCGTTTCCGTGATGTTGATTCTGTGAATTTTGTCCTGGATGTTGAGCCATGGAGGGTCCGGAATAAACTTCAGCTCTATTGCTAGGAGAGAAGTGGATCCAATTACTCATTCATCTGATCATTCAAAACATCCTCATTCAACAGATCACTCAAAACATCCTCATTCAACAGATCACTCAAAACATCCTCATTCAACAGATCACTCAAAACATCCTCATTCAACAGATCACTCAAAACATCCTCATTCAACAGATCACTCAAAACATCCTCATTCAACAGATTACTCAAAACATCCTCATTCAACAGATCACTCAAAACATCCTCATTCAACATATCACTCAAAACATCGTCATTCAACAGATCACTCAAAACATCCTCATTCAACAGATCACTCAAAACATCCTCATTCAACATATCACTCAAAACATCGTCATTCAACAGATCACTCAAAACATCCTCATACAACAGATCACTCAAAACATCCTCATTCAACAGATCACTCAAAACATCCACATTCAACATATCACTCAAAACATCCACATTCAACAGATCACTCAAAACATCCTCATTCAACAGATCACTCAAAACATTCTCATTCAACATGTCACTCAAATCATCCTCATTCAACATATCACTCAAAACATCCTCATTCAACATATCACTCAAAACATCCTCATTCAACATATCACTTAAAACAGCATCATTCAACAGATCACTCAAAATGTCCACATTCAACAGATCACTCAAAACATCCACATTCAACAGATCACTCAAAACATCCTCATTCAACAGATCACTCAAAACATCCTCATTCAACATATCACTCAAAACATCCTCATTCAACATATCACTTAAAACAGCATCATTCAACAGATCACTCAAAATGTCCACATTCAACAGATCACTCAAAACATCCACATTCAACAGATCACTCAAAACATCCTCATTCAACAGATCACTCAAAACATCCTCATTCAACATGTCACTCAAAACATCCTCATTCAACATATCACTCAAAACATCCTCATTCAACATATCACTTAAAACAGCATCATTCAACAGATCACTCAAAATGTCCACATTCAACAGATCACTCAAAACATCCACATTCAACAGATCACTTAAAACATCCTCATTCAACATATCACTTAAAACAACATCATTCAACAGATCACTCAAAACATCCACATTCAACAGATCACTTAAAACAGCATCATTCAACAGATCACTCAAAATGTCCATATTCAACAGATCACTCAAAACATCCACATTCAACAGATCACTTAAAACATCCTCATTCAACATATCACTTAAAACATCCTCATTCAACAGATCACTCAAAACATCCACATTCAACAGATCACTTAAAACAGCATCATTCAACAGATCACTCAAAATGTCCACATTCAACAGATCACTCAAAACATCCTCATTCAACATTTCACTCAAAACATCCTCATTCAACATATCACTCAAAACATCATCATTCAACATATCACTCAAAACATCCTCATTCAACATATCACTCAAAAGATCCTCATTCAACATATAACTTAAAACATCCTCATTCAACATATCACTCAAAACAACATCATTCAACAGATCACTCAAAACATCCACATTCAACAGATCACTTAAAACAGCATCATTCAACATATCACTCAAAACATCCACATTCAACATATCACTCAAAACATCCTCATTCAACATATCACTCAAAACATCCTCATTCAACATATCACTCAAAACATCCTCATTCAACATATCACTCAAAACATCCTCATTCAACATATCACTCAAAACATCCTCATTCAACATATCACTCAAAACATCCTCATTCAACATATCACTCAAAACATCCTCATTCAACATATCACTCAAAACATCCTCATTCAACATATCACTCAAAACATCCTCATTCAACATATCACTCAAAACATCCTCATTCAACATATCACTCAAAACATCCACATTCAACATATCACTCAAAACTTCCACACTCAACAGATCACTCAAAACATCCACATTCAACAGATCACTCAAAACATCCACATTCAACAGATCACTCAAAACATCCACATTCAACAGATCACTCAAAACATCCACATTCAACAGATCACTCAAAACATCCACATTCAACAGATCACTCAAAACATCCACATTCAACAGATCACTCAAAACATCCACATTCAACAGATCACTCAAAACATCCTCATTCAACATATCACTCAAAACATCCACATTCAACAGATCACTCAAAACATCCACATTCAACAGATCACTCAAAACATCCACATTCAACAGATCACTCAAAACATCCACATTCAACATATCACTTAAAACATCCTCATTCAACATATCACTCAAAACATCCTCATTCAACATATCACTTAAAACATCCTCATTCAACATATCACTCAAAACAACATCATTCAACAGATCACTCAAAACATCCACATTCAACAGATCACTCAAAACATCCACATTCAACAGATCACTCAAAACATCCACATTCAACATATCACTTAAAACATCCTCATTCAACATATCACTCAAAACATCCTCATTCAACATATCACTCAAAACATCCTCATTCAACATATCACTCAAAACATCCACATTCAACAGATCACTTAAAACAGCATCATTCAACAGATCACTCAAAATGCCCACATTCAACAGATCACTCAAAACATCCACATTCAACAGATCACTCAAAACATCCACATTCAACAGATCACTCAAAACATCCACATTCAACATATCACTTAAAACATCCTCATTCAACATATCACTCAAAACATCCTCATTCAACATATCACTTAAAACATCCTCATTCAACATATCACTCAAAACAACATCATTCAACAGATCACTCAAAACATCCACATTCAACAGATCACTCAAAACATCCACATTCAACATATCACTTAAAACATCCTCATTCAACATATCACTCAAAACATCCTCATTCAACATATCACTCAAAACAACATCATTCAACAGATCGCTCAAAACATCCACATTCAACAGATCACTTAATACAGCATCATTCAACAGATCACTCAAAATGCCCACATTCAACAGATCACTCAAAATGCCCACATTCAACAGATCGCTCAAAACATCCACATTCAACAGATCACTTAATACAGCATCATTCAACAGATCACTCAAAATGCCCACATTCAACAGATCACTCAAAATGCCCACATTCAACAGATCACTCAAAACATCCACATTCAACAGATCACTCAAAACATCCACATTCAACAGATCACTCAAAACATCCACATTCAACAGATCACTTAAAACATGCACATTCAACAGATCACTTAAAACATCCACATTCAACAGATCACTCAAAACATCCACATTCAACAGATCACTCAAAACATCCACATTCAACAGATCACTTAAAACATGCACATTCAACAGATCACTTAAAACATCCACATTCAACAGATCACTCAAAACATCCACATTCAACATATCACTCAAAACATCCTCATTCAACATATCACTCAAAACATCCTCATTCAACATATCACTTAAAACATCCTCATTCAACATATCACTCAAAACAACATCATTCAACAGATCACTCAAAACATCCACATTCAACAGATCACTCAAAACATCCACATTCAACATATCACTTAAAACATCCTCATTCAACATATCACTCAAAACATCCTCATTCAACATATCACTCAAAACAACATCATTCAACAGATCGCTCAAAACATCCACATTCAACAGATCACTTAATACAGCATCATTCAACAGATCACTCAAAATGCCCACATTCAACAGATCACTCAAAATGCCCACATTCAACAGATCGCTCAAAACATCCACATTCAACAGATCACTTAATACAGCATCATTCAACAGATCACTCAAAATGCCCACATTCAACAGATCACTCAAAACATCCACATTCAACAGATCACTCAAAACATCCACATTCAACAGATCACTCAAAACATCCACATTCAACAGATCACTCAAAACATCCACATTCAACAGATCACTTAAAACATGCACATTCAACAGATCACTTAAAACATCCACATTCAACAGATCACTCAAAACATCCACATTCAACATATCACTCAAAACATCCTCATTCAACATATCACTCAAAACATCCTCATTCAACATATCACTTAAAACATCCTCATTCAACATATCACTCAAAACAACATCATTCAACAGATCACTCAAAACATCCACATTCAACAGATCACTCAAAACATCCACATTCAACATATCACTTAAAACATCCTCATTCAACATATCACTCAAAACATCCTCATTCAACATATCACTCAAAACATCCTCATTCAACATATCACTCAAAACATCCACATTCAACAGATCACTTAAAACAGCATCATTCAACAGATCACTCAAAATGCCCACATTCAACAGATCACTCAAAACATCCACATTCAACAGATCACTCAAAACATCCACATTCAACAGATCACTCAAAACATCCACATTCAACATATCACTTAAAACATCCTCATTCAACATATCACTCAAAACATCCTCATTCAACATATCACTTAAAACATCCTCATTCAACATATCACTCAAAACAACATCATTCAACAGATCACTCAAAACATCCACATTCAACAGATCACTCAAAACATCCACATTCAACATATCACTTAAAACATCCTCATTCAACATATCACTCAAAACATCCTCATTCAACATATCACTCAAAACAACATCATTCAACAGATCGCTCAAAACATCCACATTCAACAGATCACTTAATACAGCATCATTCAACAGATCACTCAAAATGCCCACATTCAACAGATCACTCAAAATGCCCACATTCAACAGATCGCTCAAAACATCCACATTCAACAGATCACTTAATACAGCATCATTCAACAGATCACTCAAAATGCCCACATTCAACAGATCACTCAAAATGCCCACATTCAACAGATCACTCAAAACATCCACATTCAACAGATCACTCAAAACATCCACATTCAACAGATCACTCAAAACATCCACATTCAACAGATCACTTAAAACATGCACATTCAACAGATCACTTAAAACATCCACATTCAACAGATCACTCAAAACATCCACATTCAACAGATCACTCAAAACATCCACATTCAACAGATCACTTAAAACATGCACATTCAACAGATCACTTAAAACATCCACATTCAACAGATCACTCAAAACATCCACATTCAACATATCACTCAAAACATCCTCATTCAACATATCACTCAAAACATCCTCATTCAACATATCACTTAAAACATCCTCATTCAACATATCACTCAAAACAACATCATTCAACAGATCACTCAAAACATCCACATTCAACAGATCACTCAAAACATCCACATTCAACATATCACTTAAAACATCCTCATTCAACATATCACTCAAAACATCCTCATTCAACATATCACTCAAAACATCCTCATTCAACATATCACTCAAAACATCCACATTCAACAGATCACTTAAAACAGCATCATTCAACAGATCACTCAAAATGCCCACATTCAACAGATCACTCAAAACATCCACATTCAACAGATCACTCAAAACATCCACATTCAACAGATCACTCAAAACATCCACATTCAACATATCACTTAAAACATCCTCATTCAACATATCACTCAAAACATCCTCATTCAACATATCACTTAAAACATCCTCATTCAACATATCACTCAAAACAACATCATTCAACAGATCACTCAAAACATCCACATTCAACAGATCACTCAAAACATCCACATTCAACATATCACTTAAAACATCCTCATTCAACATATCACTCAAAACATCCTCATTCAACATATCACTCAAAACAACATCATTCAACAGATCGCTCAAAACATCCACATTCAACAGATCACTTAATACAGCATCATTCAACAGATCACTCAAAATGCCCACATTCAACAGATCACTCAAAATGCCCACATTCAACAGATCGCTCAAAACATCCACATTCAACAGATCACTTAATACAGCATCATTCAACAGATCACTCAAAATGCCCACATTCAACAGATCACTCAAAATGCCCACATTCAACAGATCACTCAAAACATCCACATTCAACAGATCACTCAAAACATCCACATTCAACAGATCACTCAAAACATCCACATTCAACAGATCACTTAAAACATCCACATTCAACAGATCACTCAAAACATCCACATTCAACAGATCACTCAAAACATCCACATTCAACAGATCACTTAAAACATGCACATTCAACAGATCACTTAAAACATCCTCGTCCGACAACCAAAAGAGTAAAAACTATGCGGAAGACTTCAGAGATCCTGTCACTGGTTTGTTTATGCTTTTGTTGGCAGCAGTGTGGTATGTGGTTAGGTAACCGGGTTCAGTAACTCAATGGTTGTAGGTTCAACTGTCACTGTACTGTTAAGCAAGGTACTTACCTGAATCACTTCAGCAAATGCAAACATGTAAATTAAAACATGTAAATGTATAAACATATAAATGTAAATGTGTAGATGTAACAAGTTCACAAGTTCACGTAGGGATGGTGAACAAAAAATGGAAACACAAGAGAGAAAAGAGTTCTGGTGGTTTCATAAGGGGATGGGGCAAAGGGTATCCAGGCCAAACACAGACAAACTGTTGACCGGGGGTTGAAACTGTCAACTAGGGGGGCTGGCTCAGACAACAACACAATTTGTTCTGAAATATAACGATTTACCTACAACACTGAATTATCGGCATTGAACCACTAAATTTAAGGACTTGCTGACATTAAAAACAAAAGTGTGAGGGTTAAAATTTGGGGACTTCCTGGTGCTCCTGTGGGGCACATGTCCGTGGTGTGGGTTGGATGCACTCAGACGATGAGATTGCAGGTTCGAGTTTGTGGTGTGGTTTGGGGGTACTTAGACCATGAGATTGCAGGGTCGAGTCTGTGGTGTGGTTTGGGGGTACTTAGACCATGAGATTGCAGGGTTGAGTCTGTGGTGTGGTTTGGGGGTACTTAGACCATGAGATTGCAGGGTCGAGTCTGTGGTGTGGTTTGGGGGTACTTAGACCATGAGATTGCAGGGTCGAGTCTGTGGTGTGGTTTGGGGGGTACTTAGACCATGAGATTGCAGGGTTGAGTTTGTGGTGTGGTTTGGGGGTACTTAGACCATGAGATTGCAGGGTTGAGTCTGTGGTGTGGTTTGGGTGTGGTTGATGCGTATCATTACTTAATGATCCTGAGTGATCATCTTCACTCCCTCTTACAAGCACTTCTCCCCGCAGAGAGAAGTATCCACTGTAACCTGCTCAACCCATGTGATTATTTGCTGGGATAGATCCTTCATTACATTTCTGTGACCATCCATTCCACCTTTACTTTAAACCAGGCCGTTCAACGAAGGATGCCCCCCCCCCCCTCTCTAGCCAGGTTCCTCCTGAGATTTCTTCCCGTTGGGAATATATACGTATATATATATATATACGTATATATATATAAAGACATATATATATATATTGTGTATATGTCTTTCTGGCCACCTTTCAAGTGTTTTTCTTCCCACTAGGGAATGTTTACCTTTTTTGCTGTTTGGGGGTTCAGGCCTGGTTATTGCCCAAGTGTCTCTGTGAAGCGTCTTTGTGACGGTTCTCTGTAAGTGCTATACAAATAAAATTGAATAACAATGCCCTCATCCACAGCACTGGAGCAGCCACACTATGGTTTCAGCACAACACTCATGCTGCCAATGGCAGTAAAGCCTGCCTAGTCAACACATCTTAACCCAATCAATGTATGGAACATTCCGGAACAACAACTGAGACAAGATGTTCTACCTCCATCAACTAAGCATGACTGGATTTAGAGTTCCTGGTGTAAAAAGAGTGTTATACTCTGCAGAATTCCATAGAATCTGGGGTATGGAATGGGCAATAATCTGGGGTATGGAATCTGGGGTATGTTATGGGCAATAATCTGGGGTATGGAATCTGGGGTATGGAATGGGCAATAATCTGGGGTATGGAATGGGCAGTAATCTGGGGTATGGAATGGGCAGTAATCTGGGGTATGGCATCTGGGGTATGGAATGGGCAGTGATCTGGGGTATGGAATGGGCAGTAATCTGGGGTATGGAATGGGCAATAATCTGGGGTATGGAATCTGGGGTATGGAATGGGCAGTAATCTGGGGTATGGAATGGGCAGTAATCTGGGGTATGGAATGGGCAGTAATCTGGGGTATGGAATGGGCAATAATCTGGGGTATGGAATGGGCAGTAATCTGGGGTATGGAATCTGGGGTATGGAATGGGCAGTAATCTGGGGTATGGAATGGGCAGTAATCTGGGGTATGGAATGGGCAGTAATCTGGGGTATGGAATCTGGGGTATGGAATGGGCAGTAATCTGGGGTATGGAATGGGCAGTAATCTGGGGTATGGAATGGGCAGTAATCTGGGGTATGGAATCTGGGGTATGGAATCTGGGGTATGGAATGGGCAGTAATCTGGGGTATGGAATCTGGGGTATGGAATGGGCAGTAATCTGGGGTATGGAATCTGGGGTATGGAATGGGCAATAATCTGGGGTATGGAATCTGGGGTATGGAATGGGCAGTAATCTGGGGTATGGAATCTGGGGTATGGAATGGGCAATAATCTGGGGTATGGAATCTGGGGTACGGAATGGGCAGTAATCTGGGGTATGGAATCTGGGGTATGGAATGGGCAGTAATCTGGGGTATGGAATGGGCAGTAATCTGGGGTATGGAATCTGGGGTATGGAATGGGCAGTAATCTGGGGTATGGAATCTGGGGTATGGAATGGGCAATAATCTGGGGTATGGAATCTGGGGTATGGAATGGGCAGTAATCTGGGGTATGGAATCTGGGGTATGGAATCTGGGGTATGGAATGGGCAATAATCTGGGGTATGGAATCTGGGGTATGGAATGGGCAGTAATCTGGGGTATGGAATCTGGGGTATGGAATGGGCAGTAATCTGGGGTATGGAATCTGGGGTATGGAATGGGCAGTAATCTGGGGTATGGAATCTGGGGTATGGAATGGGCAGTAATCTGGGGTATGGAATCTGGGGTATGGAAGGGGCAATAACGGCCATACTCGGTGCCCCTTCTTTTTTCCCTAACTATAGTTCTGCTTGATCATCTGTACTTTTTTTATTTTTTAAGATGAACCCAATAGAGGGGGCTGAAGCGGCTGAGTCCCTCTGCAGGAGCATTATTCTGTCAAAACAGGAAGAGAAGGCAGATGTGCCAGGGTCAGGTCTGTGGCACCACTCTGAGGTGCGGTTCCTGTTTTAGGATTCAGGGAAAAGAACAGCTCCATTCCTGCGGATATAGCACATCGCTTTAATCAACCCTCTCTGAAATATGCACAAAAACTTCATCCATCTTAAGACTTCAGTAATACCTGTAGAAGAGCCACCTGTGATTAATTAATTATGCACACATTCAAAGTTAAGGCTTGCTGACCTGCTGACCTGCTGACCTGTACAGTATGTTGTGTGGAATGTAACTGAATATGTTGTATCTCTGTGCCTTGGTGAGGCCAAAGACTATTTCCCATCCCTGCTTGGACAATAAAGTTCTATTCTGTTCTATTCCATCCTATTCTTAGATGGATGACAGCCCATAACAGACAACTTCAATTTACAATTCTTCACAAGTATTAAAGGGTAATTCCACCCAAAAATTATGTTTGATTTGTAGAAAAGTAGCTCTCCTCCTGATTAAAATGAGCTCTCAGCCAACTTTCTACCTGTAGTGAGAGCAGAGATATAGCCCCAAACTACTGCACATGTACCAGGTACCTGCATTACTGTGAACTACAATAGCCAACACTCTTGGCAAGAGCGCTTCTAGTTTATGGGCGGAGTCAGACAACGGCAGTCACACTGAATAACGTTAAGACCAGAGCAGAAGGACTGGGAATTTTACTGCTCGTCTTGCACATACTAGTTCAAACACAACAAATTCAAACACTTATTAATTTCTTAACCTTTAACGTTTAGCCGTGGTAAACGAGTGGCTAGCCGGCCATGTATTTGGGCTCAAAACAGAAGCCTTCCACCTACAACTAAATCTAGTAATAGGCTATATTTAGAACATTGCCATTTATGAAATGCCAAAAAGCTGATGTGTGTCTAGCTGCTGCACGGCAAACAGACTCAAAAATGCGGATTTGCACCTTTGTTTAATGCCGTTAACTTTGCTTCTGTAATCGTATGTTCAAAGTGAAACCGTTCGATTATGGTCAGCTCGCTAATGTTAGTCTACTTTTCATGGTCATTGATCATAATGTAGTTGGCATGGTTCCTTAACAGGTGATTCTATAAGGCAGAAGATGTCAGGGAATGAGACCAGAGGCCACTGAGTTGTAGGCTATCATTTGTCCACTCTGTAACCGACAGTGCTGGAGTCCTGTTTGGTTTACTTTCCCAAAACATCTTTAGGAATAACGCAGCCTATCAATGTCATTTTCTGACATTATAATAAAATAGCAATGATAGCTAGCCTTGATCTATGATGTGTCCCTACCACGGTACTTAGAACAGTGACAGACAGTCATGGAGCATTTCTACCCTCGCTGGCTACAAGCCCACTTGACAAACTGAAGTCTTTCAAAAACGAGGAAGTGGTAGAGGTATACGTCAAAATTATGTATATCTCTACCGAATTTTCAACTTTACTGTATATTCAAATATCTCAGTACAAATTTTTTTTTTGGCCAGCCACAAAGAGAGACTTAATTAGTTGCGCCTTGATCTGTTAAATAAGGTTAATGTTGTTTTTGGGTGGAATTACCCTTTAAGTTGACTAAAACAATTTAACTCATTAGCAGAAGGATATTTGGAACTATTGCACACACAGGTTGGAAAGGCAGAATGCACTGTAAACATCAGCATGTGCAACCATTGTAAAGAAGGTTCCGGAGCCAGAGCAAAGGACTGTAACACGCATTTTAGAAACTTTTCTATTTTTTTCTAAATCAGATTCTGTAAAAACTGCCACCGGTTTCATTCAACATGGAATGAGCCGAGAAAGCATATCTTGTAATATGCGGGTCACCAATACACCCCAGCAGTGATTTCCTTTTTCTTTGATTCATGCTTTATACAATTTGTGGGTTTACAAACTTTCAGTCGTGGGAAGGACAAAAAAAAAAAACACTTGATCACGTTCATCAGAAAGCAGAACGTCACTTTAAGACAAGTTCATTATTACCTGGGATCACAAACTCATTGTAAACGTTAAAACTAAATATCCGCGAATTGTTGCGAAGCAAGGTTTGTCACGCCAACGCAAATCCGTTGAAAAACACGTCATAGCAAGTAGGCTATTTTTTTTAATGAATTTGAGATTACAGGTTACACATCCTTAAATGCTTCCACTTCTTACATAACATAATGGCTATAAAAAACCCATCATATCTAAAGACAGAACCTCCAAAGCGCATGTTGAGATTACATTTCCTTTTGGAATATGACTCATAATAATACGTTACTGAGTAAACGTGAAATATAGTATCCTAATACTTAATAATATCTGTTTTCCGATAGGCTATGTCATTTCTGAAGGGGCGGCAGCGGTGCCTTGTAGCTTTATCTTATTTTTCTAAACCAAAGTTTCTGGACTGTAAACACATATCAATTTAGAAAAATATTAATTTTCAGTACATTTTCCAAAAATCTTACCCGCTACACTGTTGAGCCCGAAAAGGATTCCCACCAGAGAAATGACAGCGAGCGCCTTAGTCATCTTCCGTGGAGAGAGGCAATTACCAGCGTCAACATTCAATATTAGCGCTCATTTAAGAAAGTGCTCTTCATCCGTTCATCTCCAGTCAGTGGACGAGTATAGTGTCATAAATATTTACATACTCCACCAGACAAAAAAATAGATCAGTAGGAACAGAGTTAAAAAGAAAAAAATCCAGCCGAATTTTAAGTCGTAGATGTGAACTTGTTGATGTCGCGCCCCGGCCCCGGTTTTGGGAGAAGTATGACACGAGCTCTGAGGAGGCTCCCGCTAGAGGGGGAAGGGGGGGCACAGGTTTCCGCTCAGTGTTGCCCCGTGCAATAGCACAATTCCCTTTCAAGTAGTACAACTATGGACTAAGAAAAGTTATTCTACATTGCGACGTATTTTAGTCGATCAGCTTGTATTCTTGTTTTTTTCCGCCTGTACGAACCACAGACGTTTTTAGACACGGAACACTTCCACCATCAAACACGTCAGAGATTTCATTGGCACTCTGCAGCAGAAATTATTTTGGACATTTTAATTCTTAATTGCGGTGATTTATTTTAAAACTTTTTATTTTATTATTTCCTGCGTTTCTCCATGTTTCATATCCTCTGTGAAACACTTTGTTCACAACATTTGAAAAGTTATGTAAATAGTATATTATTATTATTATTATTATTATTATTATTATTATTAATAATAATAATAATAATAATACCTGAGTACATTTCCTTGGGTTAATCAGTGCCCTGGGCCGTGTTTTTTCAGATTGGATATGAAAACTCTGGGCTACTATAGGATAAAATATCATACTACTTTATTTTCAGATTTCTCAGACATTTGTTTTGCACCGTTAGCTTTTTTAATAAACCAATGGAGAGATAATACTTCTGATTAATCACAATCTCATGTGGGCAGGAATGCAGCCCCCCCTCCACCCCATCCCATATATTAGTGTTCAGGGCTGGCCCATATAAGCAGCTTGCAAATGTCCAAAGGCACACCATCCTTAATGGGCCTTTACTGAGCCATAAGTGAGCCTTTACTGAGCCCTCAGTGAGCCATAAGTGAGCCTTTACTGAGCCCTCAGTGAGCCATAAGTGAGCCTTTACTGAGCCCTCAGTGAGCCCTCAGTGAGCCATAAGTGAGCCTTTACTGAGCCATAAGTGAGCCTTTACTGAGCCATAAGTGAGCCTTTACTGAGCCATAAGTGAGCCTTTACTGAGCCATAAGTGAGCCTTTACTGAGCCCTCAGTGAGCCATAAGTGAGCCCTCAGTGAGCCATAAGTGAGCCTTTACTGAGCCATAAGTGAGCCTTTACTGAGCCCTCAGTGAGCCATAAGTGAGCCTTTACTGAGCCCTCAGTGAGCCATAAGTGAGCCTTTACTGAGCCCTCAGTGAGCCATAAGTGAGCCCTCAGTGAGCCATAAGTGAGCCTTTACTGAGCCCTCAGTGAGCCTTTACTGAGCCATAAGTGAGCCTTTACTGAGCCCTCAGTGAGCCCTCAGTGAGCCTTTACTGAGCCATAAGTGAGCCTTTACTGAGCGTTTACTGAGCCCTTTTCTGAAGTCTACATCTGCAGATATTGCTGAAGGGAACTGCTCAGAATTACTTGCATATATGTGATGTTCTGGACAAAAACCACCAATCACCAGCCTTGATTTCCATTAATCCATAGAACAGGGGGACAAGTCTCTGGGTGCTTGGAACTATAAAACAATTCATGCACCAGTGATCTGCCACCACCAATAAGATTAGTGCACGCCTATGCATGTCCTGAACCTTCAGCTTTGAAGTGTCACACACTGTGTGTTCCCTAACACACTGCACACAGTGTAACGCACTATCCCTGACACACTACACACAGTCACTGCACTATCCCAAACACACTGCACACAGTCCCTGCACTATCCTAAACACACTGCACACAGTCACTGCACTATCCCAAACACACTGCACACAGTCCCCTCTGCACTATCCTAAACACACTGCACACAGTCCCCTGCACTATCCTAAACACACTGCACACAGTCTAACGCACTGTCCCAAACACACTGCACACAGTCCTAACACACTGTCCCAAACACATTGCACACAGTCTAACACACTGTCCCAAACACACTGCACACAGTCTAACACACTGTCCCAAACACACTGCACACAGTCTAACGCACAGTCCCTAACACACTGCACACAGTCTAACGCACTGTCCCAAACACACTGCACACAGTCTAACGCACTGTCCCAAACACACTGCACACAGTCTAACGCACTGTCCCTAACACACTGCACACAGTCTAACGCACTGTCCCTAACACACTGCACACAGTCTAACACACTGTCCCAAACACACTGCACACAGTCTAACACACTGTCCCAAACACATTGCACACAGTCTAACGCACTGTCCCAAACACACTGCACACAGTCTAACGCACTGTCCCAAACACACTGCACACAGTCTAATGCACTGTCCCTAACACACTGCACACAGTCTAACGCACTGTCACTAACACACTGCACACAGTCTAACGCACTGTCCCTAACACACTGAACACAGTCTAACGCACTGTCCCAAACACACTACACACAGTCTAACGCACTGTCCCCAAACACACTGCACACAGTCTAACGCACTGTCCCTAACACACTGCACACAGTCTAACGCACTGTCCCTAACACACTGCACACAGTCTAACGCACTGTCCCAAACACACTGCACACAGTCTAACGCACTGTCCCTAACACACTGTACACAGGTCTAACACACTGTCCCAAACACACTGCACACAGTCTAACGCACTGTCCCTAACACACTGCACACAGTCTAACGCACTGTCCCTAACACACTGCACACAGGTCTAACGCACTGTCCCTAACACACTGCACACAGTCTAATGCACTGTCCCAAACACACTGCACACAGTCTAACACACTGTCCCAAACACACTGCACACAGTCTAACACACTGTCCCCAAACACACTGCACACAGTCTAACGCACTGTCCCAAACACACTGCACACAGTCTAACACACTGTCCCAAACATACTGCACACAGTCTAACACACTGTCCCTAACACACTGCACACAGTCTAACGCACTGTCCCAAACACACTGCACACAGTCTAACGCACTGTCCCAAACACACTGCACACAGTCTAACACACTGTCCCAAACATACTGCACACAGTCTAACACACTGTCCCTAACACACTGCACACAGTCTAACGCACTGTCCCTAACACACTGCACACAGTCTAACGCACTGTCCCCTAACACACTGCACACAGTCTAACGCACTGTCCCAAACACACTGTACACAGTCTAACACACTGTCCCTAACACACTGCACACAGTCTAACACACTGTCCCCTAACACACTGAACACAGTCTACACACACTGTCCCTAACACACTGTACACAGTCTAACACACTGTCCCAAGCACACTGCACACAGTCTAACACACTGTCCCAAGCACACTGCACACAGTCTAACACACTGTCCCAAGCACACTGTACACAGTCTAACACACTGTCCCAAGCACACTGCACACAGTCTAACACACTGTCCCTAACACACTGTACACAGTCTAACACACTGTCCCAAGCACACTGCACACAGTCTAACACACTGTCCCAAGCACACTGTACACAGTCTAACACACTGTCCCAAGCACACTGCACACAGTCTAACACACTGTCCCTAACACACTGCACACAGTCTAACACACTGTCCCTAACACACTGAACACAGTCTAACACACTGTCCCTAACACACTGTACACAGTCTAACACACTGTCCAAGCACACTGCACACAGTCTAACACACTGTCCCTAACACACTGCACACAGTCTAACACACTGTCCCTAACACACTGAACACAGTCTAACACACTGTCCCTAACACACTGTACACAGTCTAACACACTGTCCCAAGCACACTGCACACAGTCTAACACACTGTCCCAAGCACACTGCACACAGTCTAACACACTGTCCCAAGCACACTGTACACAGTCTAACACACTGTCCCAAGCACACTGCACACAGTCTAACACACTGTCCCTAACACACTGTACACAGTCTAACACACTGTCCCAAGCACACTGCACACAGTCTAACACACTGTCCCAAGCACACTGTACACAGTCTAACACACTGTCCCAAGCACACTGCACACAGTCTAACACACTGTCCCTAACACACTGCACACAGTCTAACACACTGTCCCTAACACACTGAACACAGTCTAACACACTGTCCCTAACACACTGTACACAGTCTAACACACTGTCCCAAGCACACTGCACACAGTCTAACACACTGTCCCAAGCACACTGCACACAGTCTAACACACTGTCCCAAGCACACTGTACACAGTCTAACACACTGTCCCAAGCACACTGCACCACAGTCTAACACACTGTCCCTAACACACTGTACACAGTCATAACACACTGTCCCAAGCACACTGGCACACAGTCTAACACACTGTCCCAAGCACACTGTACACAGTCTAACACACTGTCCCAAGCACACTGCACACAGTCTAACACACTGTCCCTAACAGACAACACTGTCCCTAACACACTGTCCCTAACAGACAACACTGTCCCTAACACACTGTCCCTAACAGACAACACTGTCCCTAACAGACAACACTGTCCCTAACACACTGTCCCTAACAGACAACACTGTCCCTAACACACTTTCTCTGGAAGAGTTGGCTGGAATGCTGCCAGCATTTCCCAGAAGCCTGAATTTCAGCAACGCAGGAAGAGATGTGGGTGGAGCTTTGTGTGAGGGGGTGGGGGCGGTGGGGTCAGGAAAACTACAGATAAACAACTCAGCTCTTGGCAGCAACACTGTGGATATATGGAACGAATGAGGGCTCTGCATCTAAGGTAGAGAGCCAATGAGGGCTCTGCATCTAAGGTAGAGAGCCAATGAGGGCTCTGCACCTATGGTGCATCTAAGTTAGAGAGCCAATGAGGGCTCTGCATCCATGGTAGAGAGCCAATGAGGGCTCTGCACCTATGGTGCATCTAAGTTAGAGAGCCAATGAGGGCTCTGCACCTATGGTGCATCTAAGTTAGAGAGCCAATGAGGGCTCTGCATCTATGGTGCATCTATGTTAGAGAGCCAATGAGGGCTCTGCATCTATGGTGCATCTAAGTTAGAGAGCCAATGAGGGCTCTGCATCTATGGTGCATCTATGTTAGAGAGCCAATGAGGGCTCTGCATCTATGGTGCATCCAAGTTAGAGAGCCGATGAGGGCTCTGCATCTATGGTAGAGAGCCAATGAGGCTGTGAGAGAGAGCGAATGACACTGGCTGTGTTCGGAATCGCTCCCTATTCACTCCCTCCCTATACACTACTTAGGGAATCTACATAGGGCACTAGATAGGGATTCACTGGTGGAAAAGAAGGAGGTGATTTCGGACACTACATAGTCTGAATAGGTTACTTAGCAACGCGCAACGCTTGCGTGACAGCGGTCACCGGCTTGGTGAGAAAGCATGCAAAAAAACTGTAAAAAAGTTTTCTTTTTTAATTTTGAACAAGGGTTTTGTTGTCTCGTTGTAGGTAGATAGGTAAGTTAGGTAACTAGGTAGCTAGCTAGCTAATTAAGTTGCATTTTCCATTAAACAGTAATAATTGTTAAATTAAAAAAATAGCTAACACTTTGTAATATATTTAATCTACCGCGTTTATTTATATTTCAGTTATAAAGCCGATTAAACTGATTTAATATAGGCTACAAGATGAAACTTGCATTTATATTTACATTTGTAGACGAGCGCAGGCTCAGCCATCGCCATCTTGCCAAAAAAAAAAATCTCCGGTCATGTAGTGTACATCGTTTGTACCCTACATTTTGTGGTGCATTGTGGGGGAAATTGAGTGGACTATTTAGGGTGTCAAATTGACATTTAGAATTTTGGACACCCTACAAAATGGCCGATACCCTAAATAGTGCACTATATAGTGAATAGGGAGTGATTCCGAACACAGCCACTGTGTCTATGGGAGAAAGTGGAAGCCACAATTCATTTTACATACAAAAAAATTATGTCATTCAGGAAAGAAGGTGGAAGTTTTCCAGTTCTGCACAGACATGGAGACGAGGCTCTCTGAGCCAAACACTGCATCTGTACACGTGTGGATCTAAATCAGCTCTGATTGGCCTTTAGTTGGGAAAGTACAGCTCTGATTGGCCTTTACACTGTAGAATCACAGCACTGATTGGCCTTTACACTGTAGAATCACAGCTCTGATTGGCTCTTCTGAACCAAGGCATAAAAGAAAACCTGGATGGCTTCTATCTTCCCTCATGCTACTGTGAGCTCCCTCCACTGGACCAGCTAAAGTGCATCCTACCAGCTGTATGTCCGTATAACGTGTGTATTACTCAAGTTACTGAACTGAATCCTGCAATATAAAGAGCAAAGAGTCTATTCACTCTGACCAACTCTGAGTCCTCATTGTACAGAGTCCAAATGAGCAGAGTCGATTCACTGTGACCAACTCTGAGTACTCACTGTACAGAGTCCAAATGAGCAGAGAGTCGATTCACTGTGACCAACTCTGAGTACTCACTGTACAGTTGTAATATGGAATGCAGTGAATACAGCATTGTGATTGGCCCTCCCACAGTGGGCGTGGCCTTCCTCCAGGACAGGACCATAGCTGGGGGGCCAGAGCTGGTCGCCCTCTGTGTGTTTCCTGCCTCCTCCGCCCCGCCCCGCCTAGAACTGTGGAAAGATAAAGACCTCGCCCTTGTTTTTGCCACTATGCAGCACACACAGGTCTAAACGTCCCGCTGGGTCAATCTGCCCCCCCCCCCCCCCTCCCCCCCCCCCCCCCCCCCCCCCACACACACACACACACACCCACCCTCAGCCTCTTCCTCTCTCCCTAATGGAGCTCTGGGCTCACCTCACCCACAAAATTCACAATAACGCCCCAACAGGCTTTTCCACATTCAGAGGACAGAGATCTAGTTTCCATGGTGACAAGGGTCACAGGGTCAGCACAGAGAAAACACAGAAAAGGTTGGAAAATATTCCATTCAAAACCGAGGGGGTCACACATCGATTTTTGCCCAACTTTTTCCAGTAATTACAGAAGCCCCTCTGCCCTGCTGTTATCAGAGTTTTACAGGACAGAGAGAAAACTCCCCTAATTCAACCAGCGTACTAAACTCTGTCACAGGTCCCACAAACAACCACACTGCCGTTGTACCCTTGAGCAAGGCACTTAACCTGAAGCGCTTCAGTATATATCCAGCTGTATAAATAATATGTAAAAAATACTTTAAAAAATAATGGTGTAAGTCACTCTGGATAAGAGCGTCTGCTAAATGCGTGTACTGTAATATAATGTAATGTGATATAATGTAATGTAATGTGATATAATGTAATGTAATGTAATGTGATATAATGTAATGTAATATAATGTAATTTAATGTAATGTGATATAATGTAATGTGATATAATGTAATATAATGTAATGTGATATAATGTAATGCAATGTAATATAATGTGATATAATGTAATATAATGTAATGTAATGTGATATAATGTAATGTAATGTAATATAATGTAATGTAATGTGATATAATGTAATGTAATGTAATATAATGTAATGTGATGTAATGTCATGTGATATAATGTAATGTAATGTAATATAATGTAATGTGATGTAATGTCATGTGATATAATGTAATGTAATGTAATGTGATGTAATGTCATGTGATATAATGTAATGTAATGTGATGTAATGTCATGTGATATAATGTAATATAATGTAATGTGATGTAATGTCATGTGATATAATGTCATGTAATGTAATATAATGTAATGTGATGTAATGTCATGTGATATAATGTAATGTAATGTAATGTGATGTAATGTAATGTAATGTGCTTGGTGGCTGCCTCTCACTCTCCAAGGTGGTCCTGGACGACCAGCTGGACTTCAAAGAGCACATCAGGGCAACGGCACGGTCCTGCAGGTTCCTCCTCTACAGGAGGATTCGACTGTACCTGACCACCTACTCCACCCAGCTTCTTGTCCAGACCATGGTCACCTCACGCCTGGACTACTGCAACTCCTTGCTCGCAAGCCTACCAGCCTGCGCCATACTGCTTCTCCAACTGATCCAGAACGCAGCTGCCCGGCTTGTGTTCAACCTCCCTGGCCTACACTGCAGCCAATAGGACAGGCCCCGCCTACCTGCAGGACTTAATCCAGCACTATGTTCCTGCTCAACCACTTCGCTCTTCTATAGCAGGGCGACTCGCACTTCCCCCCCTGCGGGTTAAAGTGTTTTACACACACACACACACACACTACTCATAGTTCCTAATGCTGCCTATGACTGTGACAAAGAGCAGAGAGAGAGAGGGGAAGAGAAACAGTGGAATAGAGAGAGTGAGGAAGAAAGAGAAAGAAAGAGTGAGAGGGAGAGAGATGGAGTGAAAGGGATATTCTGCACTGTTCATTAAACAGTTTCTATACTCTTTGACTGCAGTGGAATGTGGCAGTGTGCTTTCACACACTCACAGTTCCTGTGTGTTGTTGTTTGTGGGAGAAGTGCACTGTCATGGTTAATTAATGGTGCGCTCTGAGAGACAATGGCTAGCTATCATCAGCAGGGCAGTGGGGGGGGGGGGGGGGGGGGGCAGGAAAGAGACCACACTTCCTCATGCAGGATACTGCACGCCTTCCAGAACCACCCTGGAGTCAGAGTGCACCGATCCTCTATCCTCTGATACCATACACACTTCACACACACACAACCATCCAGACACATTATTGCCAGCCTGTGCTTATTCGCCTGTGCTAATTGTCATGTGCTGCTGCTCAAAAGTCATGCTGTTTCTTCCAGCCTTACAGTTTACAATCAAGGGATTAATCACAGTGTAATATTTGTGGGATTTAGTGTACAGAGTGGAGTGCACACACACACACATCTAATGTGAGGTGTAACAATACTTTTTTGCTCGGCAGATGTATTTTGATCTGTGGCGAATGGAGACTTTGTTATATCAGATTTGTATTATTTTCATAGTACTACAGCGGTTTGGCAGGACAGAGAATTCGCCAGCTTGCGAATGGCCATCTAGATAGCAACAACACTGCCACCCAATGGCACAAGGTGGTACCGCGGTACTAAATCGCCAGATTAAAAATGGTTTAGTACTACCACCTGCTGGCCGACGGCGGGAACACACATTCATTCTTCTGATTAAAAGCGTGCTTATGTACGTATAATTTGTCTGTCGTTAATTTTCCATTGTACATTTTAAATAGTTCGGTGTTGCCCGTCATAAAACTGCACATATTGTAAATACCACATGTAGGCTACACTATATGTGATTATCGTCATTTTAAGCCTTCGGTGTACATTTGTTTGCAGACCGGAACTCCAGTGCTTAACATCGTGATGCACGTCGGAGATGTGAAATATTGGGACAGAAATGGACTATCATGTTACTTTTTGGATTTAGTGTAATTGATTTTACATGGATATTATTATCGCTGTCTTTCTTTCTCGCATTTTGTTTACATGTGTTTTTTCCTCACTCTTCTGCTAAATTAGCACAGTCTTGTGTGTATCAGCTGTTCCAGGATCTGATCAGATACGGGAAAACTAAGAACTCGCAGCGTCCAGGATATGCGCAGATTTTTGACGTTCCCAAAAGGTAAATATCTCAGGAACTAGTATGGTGTTAGTCTGTTGCTGTTCGCTTAATAGGCACCGGACAGTGTGAAGTTGGTTCGTTCTCTAGGTTACGATTTTGCTTTTTTAAAGTTTTTTTTAAATTTTTTTTTACAGTATTCCCTCTCTAAAACGATGGTTTAATCTCTGCAGATGGTTCTCTCATTTCTACGTGGTTTCGGTCGTGTGGAACGGCTTGTTAATCACGCTGTACCTGCGAACCACCCTTCAGGGACAGGACCTACCGCCATGGCTTAGCTACACGCTCGGATTCCTTACGGACACTTCCGTAGCGGCGTGGAAAGGTACTCTCAGACATTTCTTCGATGTTGACAATGTAAAATAATTGACATGACAGCAAGAAGTGTATCTTTTTTTGTTTTGTGTCAGAGAGGTTTTGGGAGTTTCGTGTACAATACGCACACGTCGCCTCGGAGTTTTTGGATTGTTGCCTGGTTAGATATTTTAAAGCTGAAACACTGGAGTCTCGCTTCCAGAGGTGCCGCTGTCCACTGCACTTGCGCAGATGCTGCTGTGGGTTCACTCCGTGAGGAGGTTGCTGGAATGCGCGCGGGTCAGTGTGTTCTCCGGAGCAGCCATTCACGCCGTGCAGTACGCCTTCGGTCTGGGGTACTACGTCCTGCTGGGCCTGACGGTTTTCTGTGCGGGCGGCCCGCACCAGCAGGACGGTCAGTCAGTCTCGCGCATTCCGATCAGTTATGCTCCCAGAGATGCTTCATGTTGAGTTCATGAAGGTTTGTGTGTACTACTAATGGTGACTGAGAATGTGTGTGGTGTTTCTGGTGAGTGACACACCATAAACAACAGTGTGATGCGTGCTTGTGTGTGCTTGCCTGCGTGCGTGCATGCGTGCGTGCATGCGTGCTTGCCTGCGTGTGTGCGTGCATGCATTGTTTGTGAATGTTATTAAGCTGTATTTTGTATAGGGGCCCCTGTACTTCTGTGGCTGTCCCGGCTCCAGTGCTTTCATGCTGTGGGGATCCTGCTCTTTCTCTGGGCCTCTCTGCACCAGCATCGCTGCCTACTGCTCCTGGCTCAACTGCGCACAGGAGCCTCAGGTGAGTCACACAGGTGAGCAGGAAGCTCAGGAGAGGGTTATACACGTCAGCAAGATGTGCAGGTGTGCGTCCCAATATTGAAAAAATGCATCCTCCTTTCCTCCACTACCATGTCGTCTCCTCAATGCCCCGGAAACCGATATCTTATTTTCAGGTACTCTTACAATGATTGGATAAATGGTTGTAAGTCATCAAGGGTCTGAGGTATCAAACTAGCCTCAAACGATCACTCTACTGCTAGATATGCAGTAGATATGAATGGATCACTTTAAGGCTTTCCTCTCCTGACTTATTTTTCCATAGAGTTCAATAGGAAAATGAGTCAGGAGAAACAACCCTTAAAGTGATCCATTCATATCTACTGCATATCTGGCAGCAGAGTGATGGTTTGAGGCTCATTTGATACCTCAGACCCTTGATGACTTACAGCCATTTATCAAATCGTGTTTCACACTGTTCCAGTGTAATTTACAGCTAAATCTAGTCCCACCTCCCAATTTCCATAGAGATCCATTCAAATGCAAAGAGGCTATAGTATCGCTTGTAACAGTACCTTAAAATAAGATATCAAAAGTCTTGATGTTGTTGGGTCACAGAGATCAGGAAGTCATGACATGCAAAGGATATGCAACCAAATATTAAATATGATGACTTTAGGAAGGAGGGAGTACAGGTGTGTGTGATACAGGTGGGTATTATACAGGTGTGAGGGAGTACAGGTGTGTGTGATACAGGTGGGTATTATACAGGTGTGTGTGATACAGGTGGGTATGATACAGGTGGGTACATTACTTTAGCACTTTGGTCAGTACATTCAGGGCCTGACATAAGACTGAAGAACCTAGAGGCACTGCGTTTCTGAGAATAGTGAATTATTGTTCAATTGTGGAAAATGACAGTGGACAGCATGAAAATGTGTTTCTATTGATATTTTCATTGCAGTCCAGAGGTGTGCATTGAGACACTGTATTGTTTGCAGGTGGGGTTCACACATTGGAACACAAGGTGCCGAGTGGAGACTGGTTCGAGCTGGTATCCTGCCCGCACTACTTTGCAGAGCTAATGATCTACGTGTCTCTCGGCATCGTTTGTGGCAGCAACGTGCTCACCTGGTGGCTCGTGGTCCTGTACGTCCTCTTCAACCAGGCGCTGGCTGCACAGCTGTGTCACGAGTTTTATCTGAGGAAGTTTGAGCACTACCCAAAGGAGCGCAATGCCTTCATTCCATTTCTGTTTTAACTGCCATGTGCACTCCCGGCAGGTTTATTTGTGTGTAACTATTAATTATTAAAAAATGAATAAATTGCAGGAAACTTGGCTAATGTGTCTGTCGTTATAAATGATCCAATCGAATTCAAGTTTGTAATGGCTGCATCAAAAAAGGATATGGAGAGGGCTACGGCGTTCTTGGTTTTGTATTATGTTGTAGGTATGCTGGCTGCATATGTTTATTTAAAACAAAAGAACAGCACTGAAAAGCCCATAAACCAAGCCTTTATCGACTGAAACCTGACTTCTGTTGCGTAGTTAAAAGTTTACCTGCACTCAGCTGAGCAGTTAAACTTAAGACTGATTAACACTGTGTCTTAAGTAGCTTGCTAACTGTTGATTTGCGGATATAATTACTTAAACACAAAAGCTACTGAAAATTAAGCTCTGCAGTTGAGCTCCTGCAAATCAATCACGTTAGGACAAGCAAGCGTCCCTTGCCGTTTTCTCTCGGTTTTTCACCGGTTGCTCGTGCTACAACGTAGCAACTTCCTTTTCCGGGTTTGCACATCTCTAACTGAAAATAGTTTCAATGACGTTAAGACGGACAGATAGGGAAACCAATGATAAGACTGTATGAAAAAGACGTCATGTCGTTAAGTACACGTCTGCCACAAGATGGGCCACTAAATTAAGTGCAAAGTGCCGTCGTTCGCGGTATAAAGACCTAGCAAGTTAGTGAGCATCAGACCTCCCCGATCAGTTCTCGAGTTTGGTGCAACAACGGAAGAGGTGCTAGCGACGGTGTTAAACATGTACATGTAGCTGTGTGTTAGTCCACAAAATAAACCCGCAACTTCGATAGCAGTCGCATAACTACACACGCGTTAGCACTGCGTTATACCCAGCTAGCTATCTCTTTACCGTTTCAACTTTTAAGTATGTACCCTGGCCTTAAAATGTTATTCCAGGCCGACAGAAGGCTGCGGAGCGGTGTGATTTTGGTCCTGGTGCTGGTCGCCTTGTGTTCGGACGGAGCTGCGGGCATCCAAGAGGAACGGAAACCGGAGCCCGAACAGCCGCCGCAAGAGGTACAGATATCCAGTTAGCTTGCAACGACGAACCAGCAATTATTAACCTATCCGATCAGTACTACCGATACTTGGAGACAAAACGGTAATTATGCAGAAACGTTAGCTAGTTACCAGTGCATTAACTAGGCAGGCTAGTTGTGAGGTAAACACTGTACAGTTAGGCAGTTTAGCCAATGCTAACAAGCTGTTAGCTGCTAAGCACACCATTCACCCAAGGGAAACGCACAAAATGCAAACACTTTATCACTGATAGACCAGCAAACCACACAACTTCAGTTAAAGGTAGCTCACGTTACTTGTAAACTACATGTAACAATGCATGAATGGGTTATCCTACATTCGCTTTCTACCATCTGAAACTGTTTTGCAAGAACAGGGTTTTTATGAAGACTCAAGAGCTGGCTTGCGTTCAGATCGTCCCTTTGTTGGACATCATGGTTTTATTAGCATCTTCTGTTGTGTTTCTGGCTTATGTGCAGTTGACCCTCCAGTGTAAAATCAATCAAGTGTAGCCAACTACGGAGTTATACATTTCTACAAAATCACTCGTGTTTAAGACACAGAGTTGGAACAGCGAGTCTGTGAGCATAATTGAGCTATTTTGCAGTGCTTATGAAGTTCCTCATTTACTTGAATATTTTGCGTAATAATCAGGTTCTTGTTTTGGTATTAGTTTGCATTGCTTTGACTAACTAATTTGTGGGTTAGTGCGTTTAAAAGTCTCACTTTGGCGTTATGTTGTGAGACGCATGCTTCAGAGTAGGTTATGTAACCAGTTCATAATTCGGTTTTAACCTTGTAAACGTGGCTAACTGGTGCTTCAAGGCAGAATGAGTTAACAATGAAATATTCTGGCCTCAGAGCTTCTGAATGAGACATCTTTTTTAAAAAATAAATATTGATTGGCATACCATAATAATGGATCAGTGATAATTTCTGGGTAGGGTAGGAAATTAAATGAGAAGATCTGTTGGTGTTTTATTAATACCTACACAAACAAACACAAGGACATGCACACATTGTCACGCATGCACACACACACTCACACTCAATCACACACACACACACACACACACACACACACATTGCACAGTGTTCTGAAACATGTTCACTAATATACAACCCCAGTGTTAGAACTGGAAAGATGTGTGGAAGATAAGGAGAAATGCACTGAGCAGTCAGAATAAACAAGCTTCCATATGAACCGTTACAGAACATTCTTAGACATACACAGTGAATCAAAACAGTACTTCTATATATTGAAGTGTCTGGATACACCTGTGAAGTCACTTCCTTCACTAACCCTAACCCTAACTTCCTGTGAAGTCACTTCCTTCTAAAACTGTGAGAGGGTCAAAACTACCCACTAGCAAAGGCTGCACCAAGACAAACCTCTTATTGTTACCATTCCAGGAAATACAAATGTAGTACTTCCTTAAAGGGGAATTGCACTGAAATTATGTTTGATTTGTAGAAAAGTAGCTCTCCTGATTAAAATGAGCTCTCAGCTAACTTTCTACCTGTAGTGAAAGCAGAGATATAGCCCCAAACTACTGCGCATGTATCAGGTATCTGCTTTACTGTGAACTACAACGACCAAGAGTGCTTAATTTATGCGTGATGTCAGACAACGCCAGTTACAGCTACTACCACCGACCTTCAGTTTTTCAGTATGAAATGCTTTTGTATCGGCCAACATGCTGATACAGAATGATAAACATATACAATTAAAAGTTAAAACGTTATTGTTGTAGTTGTTAGTTGTTTTAGCTAACAAAGCCAAAAGCTTTCCAGGGCTGCGATCGGATCCGAAATTTATCCTTTCTTCTTGTCGTTCTCTTCCTTTGCTTCAAGGGGGAATCCCCAAAATGCCAGGATGAAATATGGCAGCCACACCAAGTGTGATTCGGTTCCAATTTAAGAAAGGGGAGGGAGTAATTATATTCCCTCGCTCCCTCGTTTATCCTCCCTTCCACCAAGGGTATAAAATGCAAGCTTCCAGCAAGAAGGGAATCCCACAATGCAATGCTTCACATGGAAAAAGTGGGCGGTCACCACAGAACTATGTGGCGGTCACATTTCAACTCTATGGTGTTGCACTTCCGAAATGTTGCGAGGGCGGTTCGGTTCCATTTTTGTTTGTTTATCATCAACCCTCCCCTGAAGAGCACCTGTTAAGTTTGCTTGCTGCACGTAGCAAATCGCATCACAAGATGGCTCCCTCGAGGGAAGACTGCAAGGGAAGGGAGCGTGTTAAATAGAGAGCTCCCTGGAGGGAAGACTGCAAGGGAAGGGAGCGTGTTAAATAGAGAGCTCCCTCCAGGGAAGACTGCAAGGGAAGGGAGCGTGTTAAATAGAGAGCTCCCTGGAGGGAAGACTGCAAGGGAAGGGAGCGTGTTAAATAGAGAGCTCCCTCGAGGGAAGACTGCAAGGGAAGGGAGCGTGTTAAATAGAGAGCTCCCTCGAGGGAAGACTGCAAGGGAAGGGAGCGTGTTAAATAGAGAGCTCCCTCCAGGGAAGACTGCAAGGGAAGGGAGCGTGTTAAATAGAGAGCTCCCTCCAGGGAAGACTGCAAGGGAAGGGAGCGTGTTAAATAGAGAGCTCCCTGGAGGGAAGACTGCAAGGGAAGGGAGCGTGTTAAATAGAGAGCTCCCTCCAGGGAAGACTGCAAGGGAAGGGAGCGTGTTAAATAGAGAGCTCCCTCCAGGGAAGACTGCAAGGGAAGGGAGCGTGTTAAATAGAGAGCTCCCTCGAGGGAAGACTGCAAGGGAAGGGAGCGTGTTAAATAGAGAGCTCCCTCGAGGGAAGACTGCAAGGGAAGGGAGCGTGTTAAATAGAGAGCTCCCTCGAGGGAAGACTGCAAGGGAAGGGAGCGTGTTAAATAGAGAGCTCCCTGGAGGGAAGACTGCAAGGGAAGGGAGCGTGTTAAATAGAGAGCTCCCTCCAGGGAAGACTGCAAGGGAAGGGAGCGTGTTAAATAGAGAGCTCCCTCGAGGGAAGACTGCAAGGGAAGGGAGCGTGTTAAATAGAGAGCTCCCTCCAGGGAAGACTGCAAGGGAAGGGAGCGTGTTAAATAGAGAGCTCCCTCGAGGGAAGACTGCAAGGGAAGGGAGCGTGTTAAATAGAGAGCTCCCTCCAGGGAAGACTGCAAGGGAAGGGAGCGTGTTAAATAGAGAGCTCCCTCCAGGGAAGACTGCAAGGGAAGGGAGCGTGTTAAATAGAGAGCTCCCTCCAGGGAAGACTGCAAGGGAAGGGAGCGTGTTAAATTGGATTCGAATGCAGCCCAGTTGTGCGACTCGAATGCACTGATGTCGGTAATGACGCAGAACTGATGCGTTTACCACCCCGATATCCGACCTCCTGCCATAAACTAATGCAGGGTTAGCTACTGCATGGCAAACACATTTAAAACCCGGATTTGCACGTTTGTTTAATTACATTACATTACATTTATTTAGCAGACGCTTTTATCCAAAGCGACGTACAGTAAGTGCGTACAGAGACATCATCATCATTACAGAACAGACCAGGCAAAGCACATCCTTTGCATAATGTAGCAGCTATCCCTAGCAATGAACGTTGACTGTAGTTCACAGTAAGCTGTGGGCAAATCAGCAACACCACACTTCCATTCCAAATACTATTATAAACTATACTATTATAAACCATTCCAAATACTATTATAAACTATACTATGATAAAACATTCCAAATACTATTATAAACTATAATAAACAAACAGGAAAACACAGGGAACAGGGAACTGATATTCCTAGGTGAGGATATCAGTCAAGGTGGAGTCTGAAGAGGTGTGTCTTCAGGCCTCGACGGAATGCAGGCAGGGTTGGAGTAGAACGTAGGGGAATGGGAAGTTCATTCCACCACTGAGGAGCTAATGTGGAAAAACTCCGCAGTCGGGACAAGCGAGAGCCTTTGACACGGAGGGGGGAAGTGCCAGTCGCCCTGCTGTAGAAGAGCGAAGTGGTCGAGCAGGAACATAGTTCTGGATTAAGTCCTGCAGGTAGGCGGGGCCTGTCCTATTGGCTGCAGTGTAGGCCAGGGTCAGAAGAAATGCCAAGAAACCCGTGGCTAACAACCGCTAAAGACACTAACCCAGAAAATGACATCGACATTAACATTGCTTCTGTAATCGAATGTTCAAAGCAAAACCGTTCGATTATGGTCAGCTCGCAAATGTTAGTCTACTTTTTGTGGTCATGGATCATAATGTAACGTTAGTTGACATGGTTCCTTACCGGGTGATTCAGTAACGTTAAAGAGTAAGTACACCCACTGTCTCAGCCTGTCTCCGCCTACTACACAATTTTGAAAAATACTTTGTGGGGTGAGCGAGGGAGAGGGTGGGGGCGGAGGAGCTGTGTCCATCGTCATTTGCATAAATTAACGTACAATGTACAAATTATTTTGTATAACTCGGATCAAACTGTCAAACTAGAAGTTGCAAATCAAATATGAATCAAGATTCGGCAACTGCATGGCCTATTTCTCACCTCAAATATTTTCAGAAACTTATTTTACTGGATTATTTAGGTGGATTAAGAGAGTTTATAAACTGGACGCCATGTTGTTCTGGTTTTAAAATGTGGAGCCGAAACAAAAAATGTAGTGGGTGTACCCAATCAGGTGCCGGCTGTTTCCATTGTGGGCGACAAAATTATCCATATGACGTACAGGTACCTAAGAGGTACTCTGACATCACGATTGGGGCGGGGGCAGTGTGGGGAGCAGAAATGGAATTTCAACCGTTAGAGGGCACCACAAATACACTTTTCTACCAGTTTGTTATGATGTATAATACAACTCCTGGAAAAAAATATGGAATCACCACACTTAGAGGATGTTCACCCAGCTTTTTTACTTTGTAGCAAATAAATTGTTTTGTGTCATATCTGTGATTTTTTTTTGTTTAATAGCTGAACATTCTGGCTTCATGAAACATACCTCAAACAAATTAAATTAAATTATTTTAATTAATGGCATATTTTTTTCCAGATCAAGTAGAGGAAAACATTATGAAATCACTGTTGAGGAAAAAATAATAGAATCATCAACAAAAAAAATCAATTAGTACTTTGTTGCTCCTCCTCGGGCTTTTATGACGACCTGAATTCTTTGAGGCATGGACTTCACTAATGAAAAACAATATTCTCCAAGCTGGTTCCAACTTTCTCGAATAGCGGTTGACAGAACAGTTTCGCAGGATGGAGCCTTGTCATGGACCAATTTTTTAAATTTCCACCATAAATTTTAAATCGGATTGAGATCCGGATTGTTTGCTGGCCATGGCATTGAGTTGATATGCTCTTTATACTTGCACCAAATTTTAGCCACAGCTGACTGGGAACAACCAACATCTTTTGCCACACACTGTGCTGGATTTCCTTCTTGAAGGAAAGGTTTTATAATCCTTTCCATTGTTTCAATTGACAACTTTTATTGGGGCCATGTTTCCTTTCAATTAGCCAAGTCCAACAGCTCATTAACGTCTGTAAGCACTCTCTTAACTGTAGACTAATTTGCATTTTTAGACTTGTGCCTGTATTTGTTTTAGAATTACAAGGTGATTCCATAATTTTTTCTTCAACATTGAGTGATTCCATAATTTTTTCCTCTACTTGATCTGGAAAAAAATATTCCATTAATTAAACTAATCTAATTTGTTTGAGGCATGTTTCACGAAGCCAAAAATAGTTTTGTCTCATATCTGTGATTTGTTTATTTGCTACGCAGTAAAAAAGCTGGGTGAACAGCCTCTAAGTGTGGTGATTCCATAATATTTGCCAGGGGTTGTATTAGTTCAGAATTGTTGAAATAACAGAATGGATGAATAGGTTTCATTATAAGGTAGGCGTACAAACACGCTTACCGCGAAAAAAAAGTGATCTAAGGTGTACTTACCCTTTAAGGCAACGAAAGATGTCAGGGAATGATACCCGAGCCCATTCCACTCTGTAACTGACTGCACTCGAGTCCTGTAGCTGAGGCCCACTCCACTCTGTAACTGACTGCACTCGAGTCCTGTAGCTGAGGCCCACTCCACTCTGTAACCGACTGCACTCGAGTCCTGTAGCTGAGGCCCACTCCACTCTGTAACCGACTGCACTCGAGTCCTGTAGCTGAGGCCCACTCCACTCTGTAACTGACTGCACTCGAGTCCTGTAGCTGAGGCCCACTCCACTCTGTAACTGACTGCACTCGAGTCCTGTAGCTGAGGCCCACTCCACTCTGTAACTGACTGCACTCGAGTCCTGTAGCTGAGGCCCACTCCACTCTGTAACTGACTGCACTCGAATCCTGTAGCTGAGGCCCACTCCACTCTGTAACCGACTGCACTCGAGTCCTGTAGCTGAGGCCCACTCCACTCTGTAACTGACTGCACTCGAGTCCTGTAGCTGAGGCCCACTCCACTCTGTAACCAACTGCACTCGAGTCCTGTAGCTGAGGCCCACTCCACTCTGTAACCAACTGCACTCGAGTCCTGTAGCTGAGGCCCACTCCACTCTGTAACCGACTGCACTCGAGTCCTGTAGCTGAGGCCCACTCCACTCTGTAACCGACTGCACTCGAGTCCTGTAGCTGAGGCCCACTCCACTCGAGTCCTGTAGCTGAGGCCCACTCCACTCTGTAACTGACTGCACTCGAGTCCTGTAGCTGAGGCCCACTCCACTCTGTAACCGACTGCACTCGAGTCCTGTAGCTGAGGCCCACTCCACTCTGTAACCGACTGCACTCGAGTCCTGTAGCTGAGGCCCACTCCACTCTGTAACTGACTGCACTCGAGTCCTGTAGCTGAGGCCCACTCCACTCTGTAACTGACTGCACTCGAATCCTGTAGCTGAGGCCCACTCCACTCTGTAACTGACTGCACTCGAGTCCTGTAGCTGAGGCCCACTCCACTCTGTAACCGACTGCACTCGAGTCCTGTAGCTGAGGCCCACTCCACTCTGTAACTGACTGCACTCGAGTCCTGTAGCTGAGGCCCACTCCACTCTGTAACTGACTGCACTCGAGTCCTGTAGCTGAGGCCCACTCCACTCTGTAACTGACTGCACTCGAGTCCTGTTGCTGAGGCTGTTTGTTTGTTTGTGGCTACTTTGCTGTGTTGTAGTCTGTCCCTTGTGAAAGCTACTTGTGTCTTTTTGGGGCTTTTAAAGCTTTTATTTGATGTGCTCGTGTGATTCCCGGAAGTAGTTACTGTGTGTGTAAACACGGAGACTTGGTACAACGGAGGAGATCCTTAAGCATATAGGACATTGGAGGCAAATTGACCGGGGTTTTGTTTTGTGGAGAACTTGTTTCATTCTCATGTGGGGAACTTGTGTTGCTCTCAATTTGGGAAGGTTGGTTACAGCGGTACCAACGCTTCCGAGCGCAAAACCGCCGGCCGTCGTGTCTCAGTGTTTAGGACGTTTTGGATTCCTGATTCCTTGTTTCTTGTACTTCTAACACCCTTTCCCTCTTATTATATTATTTTCTCTTATTATTTTAATAAACTCAATTTTGTAACTCTTCTCTTT
>CM056394.1:272153-297153 GCA_029718625.1 Synaphobranchus kaupii | reverse complement strand
CTCCCTCCCTCTCCTGGAGCTCAGCTTCACCTGTTGTGGACCTCACCAGTCGCCAGTGACACACACACACACACACACACACACACTCACATACTCTCTCTCTCTCTCTCAATGGATAGCTGTTTGTTGACGTGTTAAAAACGCATCAGTAGCAAGTGGGATTACTGTAATTTTGATTACTGTAGTTTTCCTGGTATGTAGCCTAAGTGGTTGATGGCTGCCCCACCAATTTTTTACATATAAAAACGCCACTGCGCACACGTGCTAACTCTCACACATGCACAGTCCTCACATAGATACAGACACGCACACACACATTCATGCTAACTCTCACACATGCACAGTACTCACACACACACACACACACACACACACACACACACACACACACACACACGTCTCTCCCTGCTCTTCTATATAGCTACAGTACGTATATACACACAGACACACACACACACACACACACTCATGCTAACTCTCACACATGCACAGTACTCACACACACACACACACACACACACACACGTCTCTCCCTGCTCTTCTATATAGCTACAGTACGTATATACACACACACACACACACACATGCTAACTCTCACACATGCACAGTACTCACACACACACACACACGTCTCTCCCTGCTCTTCTATATAGCTACAGTACGTATATACACACAGACACACGTCTCTCCCTGCTCTTCTGCCTGCAGCTCCAGAGAGCGAAGCTTTTGAACGGTGCGGCGGATGTGGAGGCGGGGTCGGGCGCCATGGCACCTCAGAGGAAGTGGCAGGGCTTCATCTCTCCAGTCTTCATCCAGGCGCTCACCCTCACTTTCCTCGCAGAGTGGGGAGACCGATCCCAGCTCACCACCATCGTCCTGGCTGCCAGAGAGGTCAGAGCTGCAATGGCTTCCTGCAGCTGATTAACTGAGCCACAATGGCCGCCTCTGTCTGATTAACTGAGCCACAATAGTTGCCTGTGTCTGTTTAACTGAGCCACAATGGTCGCCTGTGTCTGATTATCTGAGCCACAATGGTCACCTGTGTCTGATTAACTGAGCCACAGTGGTCGCCTGTGTCTGATTAACTGAGCCACAATGGCCGCTTGTGTGTGATTAACTGAGCCACAATGGTCGCCTGTGTCTGATTAACTGAGCCACAATGGCCGCTTGTGTTTGATTAACTGAGCCATAATGGCTGCATGTTGGTGGTTAAAATGTGGTCTTTCTGAACCATCTCTATCTCAAAATAGCACATAATAGAGGGTAATATTGACAGTATTACTTATGGGCTGCACTGTGGGTGTGTCTCTCAGGACCCGTTTGGAGTGGCAGTGGGCGGGACTCTCGGACACTGCCTGTGTACAGGGCTGGCTGTGATTGGTGGAAGAATGATCGCTCAGAAAATATCGGTCAGAACAGGTAAATATTGCCCATATTTCTCCCAAGAGTACCTGGGGCTGTTGTGAGTGTGTAGTGATGTGTGTATGGCCTCAGGTCCAGCGATATTTCAATATTTTTCAATATGGAACTCACATCGATATTGACAATATGATCATTTTAACTAATATTGAAATATTGATATTGAATTCAGCATAAATATTATTTCACAACGATCCTTCACTTAAAAACTATTATAAATGAATAACTTTAATGCTACGGTATCATTTCAAGTCCCAACCTAATACAATTCAGGTTTCATTGACACTCGTCAGGAACACTTTTTGCACATAGCTAGCTAGCTAGCGGTACTCACGTTACCACGCCAGTACACTCGCTGTCTTCTGGGAGCGCCAGGAATAAATTGTTAGTGTAATCCAAAGGCAGCTGTTTCTTTCATTCCTCACACAGTTAATTTAAGAGAATGCTTAAAACGGAATACAACCCGACTCATCCCAATATAAACAGCCTGTTTTTCTCTCAGTAAGCCGCTTGTTTCCAGAGGGAGCATTTTGGTAGTAAGCCGCTTGTTTCCAGAGGGAACATTTTGGTAGTAAGCCGCTTGTTTCCAGAGGGAACATTTTGGTAGTAAGCCGCTTGTTTCCAGAGGGAGCATTTTGGTAGTAAGCCGCTTGTTTCCAGAGGGAACAATTTGGTTGTAAGTCGCTTGTTTCCAGAGGGAACATTTTGGTAGTAAGCCGCTTGTTTCCAGAGGGAACATTTTGGTAGTAAGCCGCTTGTTTCCAGAGGGAGCATTTTGGTAGTAAGCCGCTTGTTTCCAGAGGGAACATTTTGGTAGTAAGCCGCTTGTTTCCAGAGGGAACATTTTGGTAGTAAGCCGCTTGTTTCCAGAGGGAACATTTTGGTAGTAAGCCGCTTGTTTCCAGAGGGAGCATTTTGGTAGTAAGCCGCTTGTTTCCAGAGGGAACAATTTGGTAGTAAGCCGCTTGTTTCCAGAGGGAACATTTTGGTAGTAAGCCGCTTGTTTCCAGAGGGAACATTTTGGTAGTAAGCCGCTTGTTTCCAGAGGGAACATTTTGGTAGTAAGCCGCTTGTTTCCAGAGGGAACAATTTGGTTGTAAGTCGCTTGTTTCCAGAGGGAACATTTTGGTAGTAAGCCGCTTGTTTCCAGAGGGAGCATTTTGGTAGTAAGCCGATTGTTTCCAGAGGGAGCATTTTGGTAGTAAGCCGATTGTTTCCACAGGGAGCATTTTGGTAGTATGCCGCTTGTTTCCAGAGGGAACATTTTGGTAGTAAGCCGCTTGTTTCCAGAGGGAGCATTTTGGTAGTATGCCGCTTGTTTCCAGAGGGAGCATTTTGGTAGTAAGCCGATTGTTTCCAGAGGGAGCATTTTTGGTTGTAAGCCGCTTGTTTCCAGAGGGAGCATTTTGGTAGTAAGCCGCTTGTTTCCAGAGGGAGCATTTTTGGTAGTAAGCCGCTTGTTTCCAGAGGGAACATTTTGGTAGTAAGCCGCTTGTTTCCAGAGGGAGCATTTTTGGTAGTAAGCCGCTTGTTTCCAGAGGGAACATTTTGGTAGTAAGCCGCTTGTTTCCAGAGGGAGCATTTTGGTAGTAAGCCGCTTGTTTCCAGAGGGAACATTTTGGTAGTATGCCGCTTGTTTCCAGAGGGAACATTTTGGTAGTAAGCCGCTTGTTTCCAGAGGGAGCATTTTTGGTAGTAAGCCGCTTGTTTCCAGAGGGAGCATTTTTGGTAGTAAGCCGCTTGTTTCCAGAGGGAACATTTTGGTAGTATGCCGCTTGTTTCCAGAGGGAGCATTTTTGGTAGTAAGCCGCTTGTTTCCAGAGGGAGCATTTTTGGTAGTAAGCCGCTTGTTTCCAGAGGGAACATTTTGGTTGTAAGCCGCTTGTTTCCAGAGGGAGCATTTTGGTAGTAAGCCGCTTGTTTCCAGAGGGAGCATTTTTGGTAGTAAGCCGCTTGTTTCCAGAGGGAACATTTTGGTAGTATGCCGCTTGTTTCCAGAGGGAACATTTTGGTTGTAAGCCGCTTGTTTCCAGAGGGAACATTTTAGTTGTAAGCCGCTTGTTTCCAGAGGGAACATTTTTGGTAGTAAGCCGCTTGTTTCCAGAGGGAGCATTTTTGGTAGTAAGCCGCTTGTTTCCAGAGGGAACATTTTGGTTGTAAGCCGCTTGTTTCCAGAGGGAACATTTTGGTAGTATGCCGCTTGTTTCCAGAGGGAGCATTTTTGGTAGTAAGCCGCTTGTTTCCAGAGGGAACATTTTTGGTAGTAAGCCGCTTGTTTCCAGAGGGAGCATTTTTGGTAGTAAGCCGCTTGTTTCCAGAGGGAACATTTTGGTAGTAAGCCGCTTGTTTCCAGAGGGTTTTTGTCACTATTTTTGTCGCTATTTTTGCTGTTATTGAGTTTTTTAAAGTTAATTTAAAGCAAACGTCCTTTTGTGACAAGCTAGCGATGTGTACATATACATGTGTGTTGTTGCATTTATGACAGTATACACAAGCGGGTTTGACCTCCTTAATGTACTATATTGTATAATGTACTGTAGTGTATGATGTAGTTTATAATGTACTATAGTGTATAATCTAATGTATAATGTACTATAGTGTATGATGTAGTTTATAATGTACTATATTGTATAATCTAATGTATAATGTACCGTAGTGTATGATGTAGTGTATAATGTACTACGGATGCCCCTGACCAAAGATTTGCTTAGTCGACCCTTAGTCGTCAGTTCAAACCCATAGTCGACAAACCGTTGCACACTTATGATATTAATTAAATTATTTAAATATGTATTTTTGAGCACCAGAAAATGTTTTGACTTCCATCTGATCTATAGTAAGTTTACTATATTACAGAGAAATACAAAACTGTCATTATTTCATTATCATAAGCAAACCGTCAATATATATCAATTATAGCTACAAGCACAGGCTGTGATTTGCTGGCCGGCGCTGTAGGCTATTAACGGCATAGACAAAGCAGTAAATGACTGTCGGAACAACAAGCAATGAGACATTTAACATTGTTATTTTTATTTATACTCTTTATAACAACACACAACTTAAAAAATAGTGAATAACCAAATAAAGCAGCCTTTTGTCCGGTGATACGAAAGAGCAAAAAGAATGTAGCTAATTTAACAACTTCACGGTTATGAAAACTAGATGGAAAAAAATTATTTTCTTTTCTCTTTAAAATGCAAATAGGCTATAAATTATATAAACAATAAATAAAAACACAGCAAACTGAAACACTTAAAAGAGAAATGACAACAAGCCAAACAAAAGATTAATTATAATCTATATTAGCAACGTAAAAGTGTATTTTAGCCTACTTGTGACCAGCGAACCTCGTCACAATAGGCCAACTCACTGCTGTTTTTCCTCCGATCGCAGTCTTATCATAATATGCATGAGGAACACAAGTTTGTTGCTCGGGAAAAGTGAGCTCCGCATTTTACTGACAATGAAGCTGGCCTTTGAGAAGATGTGCTGAATTATGGGCGAATTGTTGTTGAAATTTTACTTTTTTGGGGTCATTCTTTAGAGAGTCGAAATGCTCGCATACTTTTGATTTTCTCAGACATTCTATACAACTGATCTATTCCTTAATAGACACCAATTGTTCGTTACAAGGCGCACTTCCGGAATAATTTTGATCAACTAATGGTTTAGTCGACTCTTCTTTTTTCACTTTATATGCTACCATTAGGTGATATCATCAGAGAACATAATGTTAACTTCCACAGCTATGCTGATGATACACAATTATATATTTCTGTTAAGCCGAATGACACAAACTCTTTATGCTCCCTGACTTCCTGTCTGTCTGCAGTTGAACAATGGATGAGTAATAATTTTTTTAAACTAAATGAGAAGACAGAAATACTTTTAATTGGCCCCAAAGCCAAAAGGGATGCACTTTTTAATAGATTAGGAAATTTGGCACAGCACAAAAAAGCAGAAGTAACAAGTTTAGGTGTTATTTTAGACTCAGATTTAAGTTTTAAAACGCATATAAATAAAGTAACCAAGACAGCATTCTTCCATTTGAGAAATATTTCTAAAGTTCGGCCGTTTTCAATCCAACAGGATGCTGAGAAGCTGGTACATGCTTTTATTTTTAGCAGGCTTGACTATTGTAATGCCCTTTTAACTGGTCTTCCAATAAAGTCAATTGAAAAACTACAGCTTATTCAAAATTCTGCAGCTAGACTTTTAACTAAAACAAGGAAGAGAGAGCATATAACACCTGTTTTATTTTCACTGCACTGGCTTCCAGTATCTTTTAGAATTGATTTTAAAGTCCTTTTATTCGTATACAAAGTATTAAATGGCTCAGCACCCTCGTACATTACAGACCTCCTGTCTTTTTATGTGCCAACTCGAGCTCTCAGATCTGCCACAGTCAACCTCCTCAATGTACCTCTTGTACTTCATAAAAAAAGCGGTGAGAGTGCCTTCAGCTACTACGCCCCAAAACTTTGGAACACTCTCCCGCAGGACATTAAGATGGCAGACTCGGTCGGCACTTTTAAAAAAACAGCTCAAAACATACCTTTTTAAACAAGCTTTTAAATGATTTCATATTATTGTTTTATTTTATTTGTCTTATATATATTATATATATTTTTACTAGTTTAGCTACTTTAAATCTTATATTATTGTTTTATTTTATTTGTCTTATTTTTATTTGTCTTATTGTTTTCATGTTTATACTGTTTTAACTATTTTATCTGTCAGTTTTTATCAATCTTATTTTATTGTTTTATTTTATTTGTCTTATTGTCTGTTATCGATTTTTACTATTTTAACTATATTTGTCAGTTTTTATTAATACTCTATTTGTTATTTCTATAGTTTTTACTATTTGTAAAGCACTTTGAGCTGCATTTGTTTGTATGAAGGGTGCTATACAAATAAAGTTTATTATATTATTATTTGGGGGCAGCCCTATAATGCACTGTAGTATAATGTACTATAGTGTGGAATGTAGTGTATAATGTACTGTAGTATAATGTACTATAGTGTGGAATGTAGTGTATAATGTACTGTAGTATAATGTACTATAGTGTGGAATGTAGTGTATAATGTAATATAGTGTGGAATGTAGTGTATAATGTACTGTAGTATAATGTACTATAGTGTGGAATGTAGTGTATAATGTACTGTAGTATAATGTACTATAGTGTGGAATGTAGTGTATAATGTACTGTAGTATGGAATGTAGTGTATAATGTACTGTAGTATAATGTACTATAGTGTGGAATGTAGTGTATAATGTACTGTAGTTCTCATCTTTGTGCTTTTTTTTTTTCTTCTCTGCAGTTACGATCATTGGGGGGGTGGTCTTCCTGGCCTTTGCCTTCTCAGCCTTGTTCATCAAGCCAGACGCTGGGTTCTGATTGGACCAGAGGGAATAATTTTGTAAATACTTGTACTATTCAGCTGTTTTATTAGAGGGGGCTGTACTCTCAGGCTTTTGTGTGTGTGTGTGCGTGCATGTGTGCGTGCGTGTGTGTGTGTGTGCGTGCATGTGTGTGCGTGCGTGTGTGTGCGTGTGTGTGTGTGCGTGCATGTGTGTGTGCGTGCGTGTGTGTGTGCGTGCATGTGTGCGTGCGTGTGCGTGTGTGCGTGTGTGTGTGCGTGCGTGTGCATGTGTGTGCGTGCGTGCGTGTGTGTGTGCGCGCGTGTGTGCGTGCGCGTGCGTGCGCGTGCGTGCGTGTGTGCGCGTGTACGTACTGTCTATGGTCTTGATGAGATGGTAGCCCACTCAATTCAAATCTGTCAACTCAGAGGCTTGTCTGGGATCAGTGCTGGTAATGTCAAAACTCCTCTCCCTTCAGTAAAGCTGATCTCAGATCAGTGCTGGGAATGTCTAAACTCCTCTCCCTTCAGTAAAGCTGATCTCAGATCAGTGCTGGTCATAGCTCCTCCTGCCATCACCCAATCAGAGGGGGGTTCAGTCATCACAGGGTCTCTCTACCCAACAGGAATAGTGAAATGGGGGGTGCGGCCCAATACTCGAAAAATGCACCCTTCTTTCCTCCACCACCACCTCCTCCTCTCCTTCTTTCCTCCACCACCACCTCCTCCTCTCCTTCTTTCCTCCACCACCACCTCCTCCTCTCCTTCTTTCCTCCACCACCACCTCCTCTCCTCCGTGCCCCGGAAACAGATCTTTGTGTTTTAATCTAATGTTGCTGACTACATATGAATTACGTATTAATGGTTACATATTAATTAATGTCTCGACACAAACTGCAATGGCAGGTACATTGTATACTGTACATGCAAATACTTGTACTGGAAACATTCAGGCAGTTTTGCATACTTCCGGGTAGGCGAGGAGTGGTAGTGCGGGAGTGAAGAATATTGGGACGCTCCCGGGGTTAACAGATTGGCGGTTCCACTTCCTGTGTTCCGGTTTGGCCATTCCAGTCTGCCCGAGCCCCGTTTCATAAACCAACTGCCGCACTTCACTTCTCAACCACATTTCCCCAGTATTAGTCCCTTTAGTATTTATTTAACAACATTAGCTCAGAGACGACACTATTTTTGTTAGGATTAAGAATTCTTTCCCATTTTTTCTTAGATCAAGTACTGTACATGTCAGGGTTATGTGATGTTTCTGGGCCTCGAGGAGAAAATACATCGTCAATATTTGACGGGAAGCGTGACAGTAAGAGACGACTAAGCCCTGATTCATGTAAATATTCAATAAAAACCTTCCTTCTCCTGCATCTGTCTGTGGGTCTTGGGTTCTTGTTCCAATATGGGTCAGGATGGTATAGCAGGGGTCAGGATGGTATAGCAGGGGTGTCCTGTCTCCAACCAGTCAAACTAACCCTTACAAAAGACAAGTTTATAAAAGTTTGCCTTAAGCAGGGCTTGGCAATAAGGCTTGTCCTGTTGTCCAGGACGAGTATATTTTTTGGTCTGACAAGTAAAAAATTTCCATTCAAAGGGACAAGTGAGATACAGTTGTGTTCAAATAAATAGCAGTGCGTTAAAAAAAGTGAATAAAGTGCAAATAGCTTTTAGTAGCTTTTAGTTCCATATTTCAAATGTAGTGGAAACATTACACATTCAATTCCAAATCAAAGCATTAACAAATTTTATCAAGTCTGCATTATTCTTTTACAGGAAGCAAAGAAAAGGAATATTAATCTGTTCAAAAAAAGTACATTTTTCTCATCAAACTCACACTTACTGTATAAACTGATTTTTTTTTTACTTCACTTTAAATTACTGAACTAATATTTAGTTGCATAACCATTGTTTTTGATAACTGCTGCTCATCTGCGTTGCATCGAGTCAACCAACTTCTGGCACCTAGAAACAGGTATTTCAGGCCAGAATGAACGAAATACATTCCACAGTTCCTGTGAATGTTTGGGTTTTGCTTCAGAAACTGCATTTTTAATGTCACCCCACAAGTTTTCAATGGGGTTGAGGTCAGGGGATTGAGCTGGCCACTCCATTACCTCAATCCTTTTTGTCTGGAACCAAGATGTTGCTCGCTTACTCATGTGTTTGGGGTCGTTGTCTTGTTGAAACACCCATTTCAGGGGCATTTCCTCTTCGGCATACAGCAACATAATCTCCAAGTATTTTGATGTATTCAAACTTATCCATGATCCCTGGTATATGATAAATAGGCCCAACACCGTAGTATGAAAAACATCCCCATACCATGATTTTTGCGCCACCATGCTTCACTGTCTTCACAGTGTACTGTGGCTTGAATTCAGTACCCGGGGGTCGTCTGACGTACTGTCGACGACCACTAGACCCGAAAAGAACAATTTTACTCTCATCAGTCCACAGAATGTTACGCCATTTCTCTTTGGGCCAATCGATGTGTTCCTTGGCAAATTTTAACCGATTCTGCACATGCCTTTTTTTCAACAATGGTGCTTTACGAGGGCTTCTTGCTGATAGCTTAGCTTCGATCAAACGTCTTCTGACTGTAACAGCACTTACAGGTAATTTTAGATCATGTTTGATCTTTCGGGAGGTGATGATTGGCTGACTCTTTGCCATTCGGACTCTTCTTCGATCCGTTTTAACAGTAGTTGCTCGTTTTCTTCCGCGTTTCGGGTTTTTGTTGCCATTTTAAAGCATTTGAGATCATTTTAGCTGAGCATCCTATAATTTGCTGCACTTTATACGTTTTCTCCTCTCCAATCAACTTTTTAATCAAATTATGTTGTTCCTCCGAACAATGTTTGGAACGGCCCATTTTACTTAGCAATTCAGAAGGAAATATATTTTATAACTGTGAAACATTTGCTTCCCTTCTTTCCTTAATAAAGGACAATTAATGACTCAATGACACCTGTTTTTTCACAGAATGAATTAATTCTCTTATTAAACTCCACACTGCTATTATTTTGAACACGCCCCTTTCAATGAATGAGTCAATTACTCAGAACAAGCAGCGTGCATGTCATGACAGTTGGGTCTGTTGTTTTTATATTACACTACTATTACACAAGTAAATTATTTGCCATGCAGAAATATCACTACTACTAATAACAGTGGTTCATAAGGTTACTGATGTTGTACTGCTATTTTTTTTAACACAACTGTAAATGTTCAATTAAAATTGATCTGAATAGAAGTAGAAATGGCATGATGCTCATTTCATCTGCCACCCAGGTTACATTGTTAATTAGGTACTTTTGCAAGTAGGAATTGAGAAAATGCAACAACTTTATTCCATTTCGATCACAAATGGGGGGTTTGGGACAAGTGATAAATGATGTCCTACTTGTCCTGTGCTCAGAAAGCTTAAAGCACAACTGAACTTTGGGTTGTGTAGTTACCTGGCCATGATATGAGTCCAAATGGTGGCGAAATATGTTTGTTAGTTGCTCTGTGCTCCCCTGGGGTGATAATCCAAAATAGGGTATTTGTCACTCTCCATTCACTTCTATAGGGCACCTGAAACGGTCTCAAAATGACACTTCTAGCACGTATACAAACTAGAACGAAGCGGATTCTGTCAATACAAACAATAACCAGTTCTCTTGCGTATTTAAAAAAATCTTTATTATTAAATCGTTCATTTCCTCATTTTTTGGTATTTGAAACGTAGATCCGGTAGGTAATTCTTGCGCCGATGTGTCAGAAACCACTCATTGGTGCAAGCATTCTTGGTAGTATACATCTATGGTAAACAAACCGACCTTCTGACATTTTGCTAGTCTTTTATGGTAGCTTGCCAACAACATTGAAGAAAATAGTACTTATCATTTTAATTACACACAAAAAAAAAAAATGTAGGAGGACTGGTTATTGTTTGTATTGACAGAATCCGCTTCGTTCACGTTCCTATACTTGCTAGAAGTGTCCTTTTGAGACCGTTTTAGCTGCCCTATAGAAATGAATGGAGAGCGACAAATACCCTATTTTGGATTATCACCCCAGAGGAGCACAGAGCAACTAACAAACATATTTCACCACCATTTGGACTCATATCATGGCCAGGTAACTACACTACCCAGAGTTCAGTTGTGCTTGAGGGCTCTATTTTCTGGCTGGCGCATGGCGGGGTGGCGAGCCAGCGCATTGGCGAAGTGACATTTTCATCGTGTATTTCCCGCTCCTGAGCCCGTTTGACTCACCGTGCGCTACAAGAGGGAGGAGTCGCTGGTGGGGGGGGGGGGGTGTCCGTCAAGAGGGAGCAGCCCAGTTCAACACCCGGATGACACACTTACTTCCGGGGTTTCGCTGAGTACATTCGGGAGAACATTTCAAGTACATTTTGGTCGCATAAAGATGACGTGACGCTTCCTTTTAAAAGAAACTGTAAAGCTGTAAATTATGCTGGAGCAGTATGGAATACATGGTTGGTAAAATGGCTGTAAATCATCAAGGGTCTGACGTATCAAACAAGCCTTAAATCATCACTCTGCTGCCAGATATGCAGTAGATATGGACGGATAACTTTAAGGGTTTCTTCTCCGGACTAATTTTTCCAATTTCAATAGGAATAGGAGTTCAATAGGAAAATTTGTCAGGAGAAACAACCCTTAAAGTGATCCATCCATATCTACTGCATATCTGGCAGCAGAGTGATGGTTTAAGGCTTGTTTGATACCTCAGACCCTTCATGACTTACAGCCATTTTACCAATCATGTATTCCATACTGTTCCAGCAGAATTTACAGCTAAATCTAGTCCCACCTCCCAATTCCCATAGAGATCCATTAAAATGCAGAGAGGTTGTAGTATCGCTTGTAAGAGTACCAGAAAATAAGATATGAAGAGTCTTTTGATGTTGTTGGGTCACAGACATCAGGACGTCATGGCATGCAAAGGATATGCGACCAAATATTAAAAATTTAAAGGCACAGTCAACTTAGTGTATGTAAACTTCTGACCCACTGGAATTGTGATATAGGGAATTAAAAGTGAAATAATCTGTAAACAATTGTTGGAAACATTACTTGTGTCATGCACAAAGTAGATGTCCTAACTGACTTGCCAACACTATAGTTTGCTAACATGAAATCTGTGGAGTGGTTAAAAATTGAATGACTTCAACTTAAGTGTATGTAAACTTCCGACTTCAACTGTACTGAAAGTATACTCGGCCAAGTGCATTTTTTTCCCCCAAGTATTAAATACTTCGAAAAATATTAAATCTTTTGGAGAGTGTTTATACTTCAGTCTTTGGTGTGTTATGCTGTTAGTATTTGGATCAAAGACATGACTGACTTTTAACTGAAAGTTATGCTGAGTGTTTAAAACTATGTACTTGACAGAAAAGGTAGACAATTTAGCCTTTCAAAAGTAAGAGCAAAATGGAAGTTTACTTAGTTTATAAGTAGTTCATAGATGGTATACTTAAAAAGGGGTCAATTTGGAAGTCCCATGCTCTGCTATCCCCTACAATAAGCTGTCCCATGCTCTGCTATCCCCTACAATAAGCTGTCCCATGCTCTGCTGTCCCCTACAATAAGCTGTCCCATGCCCTGCTATCCCCTATAATAAGCTGTCCCATGTGCTGCTATCCCCTACAATAAGCTGCCCCATGCTCTGCTATCCCCTACAATAAGCTGCCCCATGCTCTGCTGCTATCCCCTACAATAAGCTGTCCCATGCCCTGCTATCCCCTACAATAAGCTGCCCCATGCTCTGCTATCCCCTATAATAAGCTGTCCCATGTGCTGCTATCCCCTACAATAAGCTGCCCCATGCTCTGCTGCTATCCCCTACAATAAGCTGTCCCATGCCCTGCTATCCCCTACAATAAGCTGCCCCATGCTCTGCTATCCCCTACAATAAGCTGTCCCATGCTCTGCTATCCCCTACAATAAGCTGCCCCATGCTCTGCTATCCCCTACAATAAGCTGTCCCATGCTCTGCTATCCCCTACAATAAGCTGTCCCATGCTCTGCTATCCTCTACAATAAGCTGTCCCATGCCCTGCTATCCCCTACAATAAGCTGCCCCATGCTCTGCTATCCCCTACAATAAGCTGTCCCATGTGCTGCTATCCCCTACAGTAAGCTGTCCCATGTGCTGCTATCCCCTACAATAAGCTGTCCCATGCTCTGCTATCCCCTACAATAAGCTGTCCCATGCTCTGCTATCCCCTACAATAAGCTGTCCCATGCTCTGCTATTCCCTACAATAAGCTGCCCCATGCTCTGCTGCAATCCCCTACAATAAGCTGCCCCATGCTCTGCTATCCTCTACAATAAGCTGTCCCATGCTCTGCTGCTATCCCCTACAATAAGCTGTCCCATGCTCTGCTATCCCCTACAATAAGCTGTCCCATGCTCTGCTATCCCCTACAATAAGCTGCCCCATGCTCTGCTGCTATCCCCTACAATAAGCTGTCCCATGCTCTGCTATCCCCTACAATAAGCTGCCCCATGTGCTGCTATCCCCTACAATAAGCTGCCCCATGCTCTGCTGCTATCCCCTACAATAAGCTGCCCCATGCTCTGCTATCCCCTACAATAAGCTGCCCCATGCTCTGCTGCTATCCCCTACAATAAGCTGTCCCATGCCCTGCTATCCCCTACAATAAGCTGTCCCATGCTCTGCTGCTATCCCCTACAATAAGCTGTCCCATGCTCTGCTATCCCCTACAATAAGCTGTCCCATGCTCTGCTATCCCCTACAATAAGCTGTCCCATGCTCTGCTATCCCCTACAATAAGCTGCCCCATGCTCTGCTATCCCCTACAATAAGCTGTCCCATGCTCTGCTGCTATCCCCTACAATAAGCTGCCCCATGTGCTGCTATCCCCTACAATAAGCTGCCCCATGCTCTGCTGCTATCCCCTACAATAAGCTGTCCCATGCTCTGCTGCTATCCCCTACAATAAGCTATTCCATGCTCTGCTATCCCCTACAATAAGCTGTCCCATGCTCTGCTATCCCCTACAATAAGCTGCCCCATGCTCTGCTGCTATCCCCTACAATAAGCTGTCCCATGCTCTGCTATCCCCTACAATAAGCTATCCCATGCTCTGCTATCCCCTACAATAAGCTGTCCCATGCTCTGCTATCCCCTACAATAAGCTGTCCCATGCTCTGCTGCTATCCCCTACAATAAGCTGTCCCATGCTCTGCTGCTATCCCCTACAATAAGCTGTCCCATGCTCTGCTATCCCCTACAATAAGCTGTCCCATGCTCTGCTATCCCCTACAATAAGCTGTCCCATGCTCTGCTATCCCCTACAATAAGCTGTCCCATGCTCTGCTATCCCCTACAATAAGCTGCCCCATGCTCTGCTATCCCCTACAATAAGCTGTCCCATGCTCTGCTGCTATCCCCTACAATAAGCTGCCCCATGTGCTGCTATCCCCTACAATAAGCTGCCCCATGCTCTGCTGCTATCCCCTACAATAAGCTGTCCCATGCTCTGCTGCTATCCCCTACAATAAGCTATTCCATGCTCTGCTATCCCCTACAATAAGCTGTCCCATGCTCTGCTATCCCCTACAATAAGCTGCCCCATGCTCTGCTGCTATCCCCTACAATAAGCTGTCCCATGCTCTGCTATCCCCTACAATAAGCTATCCCATGCTCTGCTATCCCCTACAATAAGCTGTCCCATGCTCTGCTATCCCCTACAATAAGCTGTCCCATGCTCTGCTGCTATCCCCTACAATAAGCTGTCCCATGCTCTGCTGCTATCCCCTACAATAAGCTGTCCCATGCTCTGCTATCCCCTACAATAAGCTGTCCCATGCTCTGCTGCTATCCCCTACAATAAGCTGTCCCATGCTCTGCTATCCCCTACAATAAGCTGCCCCATGTGCTGCTATCCCCTACAATAAGCTGCCCCATGCTCTGCTGCTATCCCCTACAATAAGCTGCCCCATGCTCTGCTATCCCCTACAATAAGCTGCCCCATGCTCTGCTGCTATCCCCTACAATAAGCTGTCCCATGCCCTGCTATCCCCTACAATAAGCTGCCCCATGCTCTGCTATCCCCTACAATAAGCTGCCCCATGCTCTGCTATCCCCTACAATAAGCTGTCCCATGCTCTGCTGCTATCCCCTACAATAAGCTGCCCCATGCTCTGCTGCTATCCCCTACAATAAGCTGTCCCATGCTCTGCTGCTATCCCCTACAATAAGCTGTCCCATGCTCTGCTATCCCCTACAATAAGCTGTCCCATGCTCTGCTATCCCCTACAATAAGCTGTCCCATGCTCTGCTATCCCCTACAATAAGCTGCCCCATGCTCTGCTGCTATCCCCTACAATAAGCTGTCCCATGCTCTGCTATCCCCTACAATAAGCTATCCCATGCTCTGCTATCCCCTACAATAAGCTGTCCCATGCTCTGCTGCTATCCCCTACAATAAGCTGTCCCATGCTCTGCTATCCCCTACAATAAGCTGCCCCATGTGCTGCTATCCCCTACAATAAGCTGCCCCATGCTCTGCTGCTATCCCCTACAATAAGCTGCCCCATGCTCTGCTATCCCCTACAATAAGCTGCCCCATGCTCTGCTGCTATCCCCTACAATAAGCTGTCCCATGCCCTGCTATCCCCTACAATAAGCTGCCCCATGCTCTGCTATCCCCTACAATAAGCTGCCCCATGCTCTGCTATCCCCTACAATAAGCTGTCCCATGCTCTGCTGCTATCCCCTACAATAAGCTGCCCCATGCTCTGCTGCTATCCCCTACAATAAGCTGTCCCATGCTCTGCTGCTATCCCCTACAATAAGCTGTCCCATGCTCTGCTATCCCCTACAATAAGCTGTCCCATGCTCTGCTATCCCCTACAATAAGCTGTCCCATGCTCTGCTATCCCCTACAATAAGCTGCCCCATGCTCTGCTGCTATCCCCTACAATAAGCTGTCCCATGCTCTGCTATCCCCTACAATAAGCTATCCCATGCTCTGCTATCCCCTACAATAAGCTGTCCCATGCTCTGCTATCCCCTACAATAAGCTGTCCCATGCTCTGCTGCTATCCCCTACAATAAGCTGTCCCATGCTCTGCTGCTATCCCCTACAATAAGCTGTCCCATGCTCTGCTATCCCCTACAATAAGCTGTCCCATGTGCTGCTATCCCCTACAATAAGCTGTCCCATGTTCTGCTATCCCCTACAATAAGCTGTCCCATGTGCTGCTATCCCCTACAATAAGCTGTCCCATGTGCTGCTATCCCCTACAATAAGCTGTCCCATGTGCTGCTGTCCCCTACAATAAGCTGTCCCATGTGCTGCTGTCCCCTACAATAAGCTGTCCCATGTGCTGCTATCCCCTACAATAAGCTGTCCCATGTGCTGCTATCCCCTACAATAAGCTGTCCCATGCTCTGCTGCTATCCCCTACAATAAGCTGCCCCATGCTCTGCTGCTATCCCCTACAATAAGCTGTCCCATGCTCTGCTATCCCCTACAATAAGCTGTCCCATGTGCTGCTATCCCCTACAATAAGCTGTCCCATGTGCTGCTATCCCCTACAATAAGCTGCCCCATGCTCTGCTATCCCCTACAATAAGCTGTCCCATGTTCTGCTATCCTCTACAGTAAGCTGTCCCATGTGCTGCTATCCCCTACAATAAGCTGTCCCATGCTCTGCTATCCCCTACAATAAGCTGTCCCATGCTCTGCTATCCCCTACAATAAGCTGTCCCATGTGCTGCTATCCCCTACAATAAGCTGTCCCATGCGCTGCTATCCCCTACAATAAGCTGTCCCATGCTCTGCTATCCCCTACAATAAGCTGTCCCATGCTCTGCTATCCCCTACAATAAGCTGCCCCATGCTCTGCTGCTATCCCCTACAATAAGCTGCCCCATGCTCTGCTGCTATCCCCTACAATAAGCTGCCCCATGCTCTGCTGCTATCCCCTACAATAAGCTGTCCCATGCTCTGCTATCCCCTACAATAAGCTGCCCCATGCTCTGCTATCCTCTACAATAAGCTGTCCCATGCTCTGCTATCCTCTACAATAAGCTGTCCCATGCTCTGCTATCCCCTACAATAAGCTGTCCCATGCTCTGCTATCCCCTACAATAAGCTGTCCCATGCTCTGCTATCCTCTACAATAAGCTGTCCCATGCTCTGCTATCCCCTACAATAAGCTGTCCCATGCTCTGCTATCCCCTACAATAAGCTGTCCCATGCTCTGCTATCCCCTACAATAAGCTGCCCCATGCTCTGCTATCCCCTACAATAAGCTGTCCCATGTGCTGCTATCCCCTACAATAAGCTGTCCCATGTGCTGCTATCCCCTATAATAAGCTGTCCCATGCTCTGCTATCCCCTACAATAAGCTGTCCCATGTGCTGCTATCCCCTACAATAAGCTGTCCCATGTGCTGCTATCCCCTACAATAAGCTGTCCCATGCTCTGCTATCCCCTACAATAAGCTGTCCCATGCTCTGCTATCCCCTACAATAAGCTGTCCCATGTGCTGCTATCCCCTACAATAAGCTGTCCCATGTGCTGCTATCCCCTATAATAAGCTGCCCCATGCTCTGCTGCTATCCCCTACAATAAGCTGTCCCATGTGCTGCTATCCCCTACAATAAGCTGTCCCATGCTCTGCTATCCCCTACAATAAGCTGTCCCATGTGCTGCTATCCCCTATAATAAGCTGCCCCATGCTCTGCTGCTATCCCCTACAATAAGCTGTCCCATGCTCTGCTATCCCCTACAATAAGCTGTCCCATGCTCTGCTATCCCCTACAATAAGCTGTCCCATGCTCTGCTATCCCTTACAATAAGCTGTCCCATGTGCTGCTATCCCCTACAATAAGCTGTCCCATGCTCTGCTGCTATCCCCTACAATAAGCTGTCCCATGCTCTGCTGTCCCCTACAATAAGCTGTCCCATGTGCTGCTATTCCCTACAATAAGCTGTCCCATGCTCTGCTATCCCCTACAATAAGCTGTCCCATGCTCTGCTATCCCCTACAATAAGCTGTCCCATGTGCTGCTATCCCCTACAATAAGCTGTCCCATGTGCTGCTATCCCCTACAATAAGCTGCCCCATGCTCTGCTGCTATCCCCTACAATAAGCTGTCCCATGCTCTGCTATCCCCTACAATAAGCTGCCCCATGCTCTGCTATCCCCTACAATAAGCTGTCCCATGCTCTGCTGCTATCCCCTACAATAAGCTGTCCCATGCTCTGCTATCCCCTACAATAAGCTGCCCCATGCTCTGCTATCCCCTACAATAAGCTGCCCCATGCTCTGCTATCCCCTACAATAAGCTGTCCCATGCTCTGCTATCCCCTACAATAAGCTGTCCCATGCTCTGCTATCCCCTACAATAAGCTGCCCCATGCTCTGCTGCTATCCCCTACAATAAGCTGCCCCATGCTCTGCTATCCTCTACAATAAGCTGCCCCATGCTCTGCTATCCCCTACAATAAGCTGTCCCATTCTCTGCTATCCCCTACAATAAGCTGTCCCATGCTCTGCTATCCCCTACAATAAGCTGTCCCATGTGCTGCTATCCCCTACAATAAGCCCCATGCTCTGCTGCTATCCCCTACAATAAGCTGTCCCATGCTCTGCTATCCCCTACAATAAGCTGTCCCATGTGCTGCTATCCCCTACAATAAGCTGTCCCATGTGCTGCTATCCTCTACAGTAAGCTGCCCCATGCTCTGCTATCCCCTACAATAAGCTGCCCCATGCTCTGCTATCCCCTACAATAAGCTGTCCCATGTGCTGCTATCCCCTACAATAAGCTGTCCCATGCTCTGCTGCTATCCCCTACAATAAGCTGTCCCATGTGCTGCTATCCCCTACAATAAGCTGTCCCATGCTCTGCTATCCCCTACAATAAGCTGTCCCATGCCCTGCTATCCCCTACAATAAGCTGTCCCATGCTCTGCTATCCCCTACAATAAGCTGTCCCATGCTCTGCTATCCCCTACAATAAGCTGTCCCATGTGCTGCTATCCCCTACAATAAGCTGTCCCATGTGCTGCTATCCCCTATAATAAGCTGCCCCATGCTCTGCTGCTATCCCCTACAATAAGCTGTCCCATGTGCTGCTATCCCCTACAATAAGCTGTCCCATGCTCTGCTATCCCCTACAATAAGCTGTCCCATGTGCTGCTATCCCCTATAATAAGCTGCCCCATGCTCTGCTGCTATCCCCTACAATAAGCTGTCCCATGCTCTGCTATCCCCTACAATAAGCTGTCCCATGCTCTGCTATCCCCTACAATAAGCTGTCCCATGTGCTGCTATCCCCTACAATAAGCTGTCCCATGTGCTGCTATCCCCTATAATAAGCTGCCCCATGCTCTGCTGCTATCCCCTACAATAAGCTGTCCCATGTGCTGCTATCCCCTACAATAAGCTGTCCCATGCTCTGCTATCCCCTACAATAAGCTGTCCCATGTGCTGCTATCCCCTATAATAAGCTGCCCCATGCTCTGCTGCTATCCCCTACAATAAGCTGTCCCATGCTCTGCTATCCCCTACAATAAGCTGTCCCATGCTCTGCTATCCCCTACAATAAGCTGTCCCATGCTCTGCTATCCCTTACAATAAGCTGTCCCATGTGCTGCTATCCCCTACAATAAGCTGTCCCATGCTCTGCTGCTATCCCCTACAATAAGCTGTCCCATGCTCTGCTGTCCCCTACAATAAGCTGTCCCATGTGCTGCTATTCCCTACAATAAGCTGTCCCATGCTCTGCTATCCCCTACAATAAGCTGTCCCATGCTCTGCTATCCCCTACAATAAGCTGTCCCATGTGCTGCTATCCCCTACAATAAGCTGTCCCATGTGCTGCTATCCCCTACAATAAGCTGCCCCATGCTCTGCTGCTATCCCCTACAATAAGCTGTCCCATGCTCTGCTATCCCCTACAATAAGCTGCCCCATGCTCTGCTATCCCCTACAATAAGCTGTCCCATGCTCTGCTGCTATCCCCTACAATAAGCTGTCCCATGCTCTGCTATCCCCTACAATAAGCTGCCCATGCTCTGCTATCCCCTACAATAAGCTGCCCCATGCTCTGCTATCCCCTACAATAAGCTGTCCCATGCTCTGCTATCCCCTACAATAAGCTGTCCCATGCTCTGCTATCCCCTACAATAAGCTGCCCCATGCTCTGCTGCTATCCCCTACAATAAGCTGCCCCATGCTCTGCTATCCTCTACAATAAGCTGCCCCATGCTCTGCTATCCCCTACAATAAGCTGTCCCATGCTCTGCTATCCCCTACAATAAGCTGTCCCATGCTCTGCTATCCCCTACAATAAGCTGTCCCATGTGCTGCTATCCCCTACAATAAGCCCCATGTTCTGCTGCTATCCCCTACAATAAGCTGTCCCATGCTCTGCTATCCCCTACAATAAGCTGTCCCATGTGCTGCTATCCCCTACAATAAGCTGTCCCATGTGCTGCTATCCTCTACAGTAAGCTGCCCCATGCTCTGCTATCCCCTACAATAAGCTGCCCCATGCTCTGCTATCCCCTACAATAAGCTGTCCCATGTGCTGCTATCCCCTACAATAAGCTGTCCCATGCTCTGCTGCTATCCCCTACAATAAGCTGTCCCATGTGCTGCTATCCCCTACAATAAGCTGTCCCATGCTCTGCTATCCCCTACAATAAGCTGCCCCATGCTCTTCTATCCCCTACAATAAGCTGTCCCATGCTCTGCTGCTATCCCCTACAATAAGCTGTCCCATGTGCTGCTATCCCCTACAATAAGCCCCATGCTCTGCTGCTATCCCCTACAATAAGCTGTCCCATGCTCTGCTATCCCCTACAATAAGCTGTCCCATGTGCTGCTATCCCCTACAATAAGCTGTCCCATGTGCTGCTATCCCCTACAATAAGCTGTCCCATGTTCTGCTATCCCCTACAATAAGCTGCCCCATGCTCTGCTATCCCCTACAATAAGCTGTCCCATGTGCTGCTATCCCCTACAATAAGCTGTCCCATGTGCTGCTATCCTCTACAGTAAGCTGCCCCATGCTCTGCTATCCCCTACAATAAGCTGCCCCATGCTCTGCTATCCCCTACAATAAGCTGTCCCATGTTCTGCTATCCCCTACAATAAGCTGTCCCATGCTCTGCTGCTATCCCCTACAATAAGCTGTCCCATGTGCTGCTATCCCCTACAATAAGCTGTCCCATGCTCTGCTATCCCCTACAATAAGCTGCCCCATGCTCTTCTATCCCCTACAATAAGCTGTCCCATGCTCTGCTGCTATCCCCTACAATAAGCTGTCCCATGCTCTGCTATCCCCTACAATAAGCTGCCCCATGCTCTTCTATCCCCTACAATAAGCTGTCCCATGTGCTGCTATCCCCTACAATAAGCTGTCCCATGCTCTGCTATCCCCTACAATAAGCTGCCCCATGCTCTTCTATCCCCTACAATAAGCTGTCCCATGCTCTGCTGCTATCCCCTACAATAAGCTGTCCCATGTGCTGCTATCCCCTACAATAAGCTGTCCCATGCTCTGCTGCTATCCCCTACAATAAGCTGTCCCATGTGCTGCTATCCCCTACAATAAGCTGTCCCATGCTCTGCTATCCCCTACAATAAGCTGCCCCATGCTCTGCTATCCCCTACAATAAGCTGCCCCATGCTCTGCTGCTATCCCCTACAATAAGCTGCCCCATGCTCTGCTGCTATCCCCTACAATAAGCTGCCCCATGCTCTGCTGCTATCCCCTACAATAAGCTGTCCCATGTGCTGCTATCCCCTACAGTAAGCTGTCCCATGCTCTGCTATCCCCTACAATAAGCTGTCCCATGCTCTGCTGCTATCCCCTACAATAAGCTGTCCCATGTGCTGCTATCCCCTACAGTAAGCTGTCCCATGCTCTGCTATCCCCTACAATAAGCTGTCCCATGCTCTGCTATCCCCTACAATAAGCTGTCCCATGCTCTGCTGCTATCCCCTACAATAAGCTGTCCCATGTGCTGCTATCCCCTACAATAAGCTGTCCCATGCTCTGCTATCCCCTACAATAAGCTGTCCCATGCTCTGCTATCCTCTACAGTAAGCTGTCCCATGCTCTGCTATCCCCTACAATAAGCTGTCCCATGTGCTGCTATCCCCTACAATAATCTGTCCCATGCTCTGCTATCCCCTACAATAAGCTGTCCCATGTGCTGCTATCCCCTACAATAAGCTGTCCCATGTGCTGCTATCCCCTACAATAAGCTGCCCCATGCTCTGCTATCCCCTACAATAAGCTGTCCCATGCTCTGCTATCCTCTACAGTAAGCTGTCCCATGTGCTGCTATCCCCTACAATAAGCTGTCCCATGCTCTGCTATCCCCTACAATAAGCTGTCCCATGCTCTGCTATCCCCTACAATAAGCTGTCCCATGCTCTGCTATCCCCTACAATAAGCTGTCCCATTGTGCTGCTATCCCCTACAATAAGCTGTCCCATGCTCTGCTATCCCCTACAATAAGCTGTCCCATGTGCTGCTATCCCCTACAATAAGCTGTCCCATGCTCTGCTGCTATCCCCTACAATAAGCTGTCCCATGTGCTGCTATCCCCTACAATAAGCTGTCCCATGCTCTGCTATCCCCTACAATAAGCTGTCCCATGCTCTGCTATCCTCTACAGTAAGCTGTCCCATGCTCTGCTATCCCCTACAATAAGCTGTCCCATGTGCTGCTATCCCCTACAATAATCTGTCCCATGCTCTGCTATCCCCTACAATAAGCTGTCCCATGTGCTGCTATCCCCTACAATAAGCTGTCCCATGTGCTGCTATCCCCTACAATAAGCTGCCCCATGCTCTGCTATCCCCTACAATAAGCTGTCCCATGCTCTGCTATCCTCTACAGTAAGCTGTCCCATGTGCTGCTATCCCCTACAATAAGCTGTCCCATGCTCTGCTATCCCCTACAATAAGCTGTCCCCATGCTCTGCTATCCCCCTACAATAAGCTGTCCCATGCTCTGCTATCCCCTACAATAAGCTGTCCCATGTGCTGCTATCCCCTACAATAAGCTGTCCCATGCTCTGCTATCCCCTACAGTAAGCTGTCCCATGTGCTGCTATCCCCTATAATAAGCTGCCCCATGCTCTGCTATCCCCTACAATAAGCTGCCCCATGCTCTGCTATCCCCTACAATAAGCTGTCCCATGCCCTGCTGCTATCCCCTACAGTAAGCTGTCCCATGCTCTGCTATCCCCTACAATAAGCTGTCCCATGCTCTGCTATCCCCTACAATAAGCTGTCCCATGCTCTGCTATCCCCTACAATAAGCTGCCCCATGCTCTGCTATCCCCTACAATAAGCTGCCCCATGCTCTGCTATCCCCTACAATAAGCTGTCCCATGCTCTGCTATCCCCTACAATAAGCTGTCCCATGCTCTGCTATCCCCTACAATAAGCTGTCCCATGCTCTGCTATCCCCTACAATAAGCTGCCCCATGCTCTGCTATCCCCTACAATAAGCTGTCCCATGCTCTGCTGCTATCCCCTACAATAAGCTGTCCCATGCTCTGCTGCTATCCCCTACAATAAGCTGTCCCATGCTCTGCTGCTATCCCCTACAATAAGCTTTAGTATTATCACATCCTGTGTACTTGGATCTGCATCCACACAGCAAGGCCAGAGATCCCTTGTAATCTGACAGATTCCAGAGGAATTGGGCCAATAAAGATACATTTAGCTTTTCTCCCGCTCCACGGTATCTGAAGCACAGCGAGAGGTCGTAGGTCACACTGTCAGAGGATGGGGACGAGCAGATAAATGGGGTTAATAACCGCCTCCATCACAGCTGCTGAGAGTTCCGTCTCAAAATGGCTGCCGTGGCTCACCCAGGTGGTCAAGCCCCCCCCCTGAATTTCTGCGAAGACGTTATATAAACAGCTTTAGTTCATTACCTTCAGGCTCTTATCCACAGCCACCTACAGAAGCCATAACTCTGCCACTGTTCATTTCTCAGTTCCACAATTCAGAACAGGATCACACACAAGTTTTTTTTTTTTACCGTACATTTATTTTCAAAATTGAATAGGGAGCAGAGCACAGGACCTCTGCTTAAAAAGATTCCATTATGTTTTTGTTAAAGTAAAGCTCAACTGATGAAAGCTTTGTTCTTTAGTACTCGAGTGATAATACCTACACCCCCCCAGTCTGCATTCTCCAGAATCCCGGAGGTGCCTTTGATCTTTAGGGTCACGTTCCGGCGCATTCCAGGGGAACGGGACCCTTTCTGATGAGCTCTCAGTCGCGTACAAAAGCACTACTTTCATCAGCCAAGCACAGAACAGCAAACACAGATTAAATGATACAGGAGTAACACAGATAAACGTTCAAACTTCTAGTGCGTACATCAGAACTACAGAACACAGAACATGATTTCCCTCCGTTTCCCAGGGTGCACCAGCTCTCCTTACATATCGCTTCTTTTCCCATCTTTAGTTTCAACTCTTTGGATTAAAAGTTACCTAATACCTTTTTTTGTGTGATAACCTGCGTGCGGTTAAGCCATCCGGTGTGGAGAGATTCTGTGGAACCGCTACGTCAGCAAACCGTTCTGGAAAATGCTAAACGTGTAGGAACACTACACTGAAGCACACAGAGGCCTTGTTAAAGCCCCGCCCCTGGCGTGACTCAGCTCCGCCCCCTACCTGCTGTGACTATGAAGGTTAGAAACGGAGAACCCTAAAATCTCCCCTCCCTCACACTGTGTCACAGTTTGTTTAATCAGCCCATTCTCCCGCCACCACAACACCATTTAACCATTATTCACCTACCATCTTAAAAACTGGCTTGGGCATAAAAAATTAAATACATTTTATATACATGTGTGTGTGGAAGAATGTAAAGTTATACATAAAAAGGTATAAACTAACTAAGTCGTTACTTTCTGGGTGTTTTTATTATTATATATTTTTTAAATTATTTCCTATGGCACATGCTGCGCTCAAGTAAAGAACTACCCACATAATATAAAAACTGATATTCATGTTTATAGTTGTGAATAAATATATAAAATGTATGTGTTCATATGAAAAAGGCTGCTTTGTCATTACTTGGAAGTGTATGTTCTTGATGCTCTTACTTTATACCGTAAATCCCAGAATGCCCCCTGTGCAAGCCATTGTGAAGTAGGCAGGTCATGGGAA
>CM056394.1:240000-271653 GCA_029718625.1 Synaphobranchus kaupii | reverse complement strand
GCTCTGCTGCTATCCCCTACCAATAAGCTGTCCCCATGCTCTGCTGCTATCCCCCTACAATAAGCTGTCCCATGCTCTGCTATCCCCTACAATAAGGCTGTCCCATGCTCTGCTATCCCCTACAATTAAGCTGTCCCATGCTCTGCTATCCCCTACAATAAGCTGTCCATGCTCTGCTGCTATCCCCTACAATTAAGCTTGTCCCATGCCTCTGCTATCCCCTACAATAAGCTGTCCCATGCTCTGCTATCCCCCTACAATAAGCTGTCCCATGTTCTGCTATCCCCTACAATAAGCTGTCCCATGCTTCTGCTATCTCCTACAATAAGCTGCCCCATGCTCTGCTATCTCCCTACAATAAGCTGTCCCATGCTCTGCTATTCCCCTACAATAAGCTGTCCCCATGCTCTGCTATCCCCTACAATAAGCTGTCCCATGCTCTGCTATCCCCTACAATAAGCTGTCCCAATGTGCTGCTATCCCCTACAATAAGCTGGTCCCATGCTCTGCTATCCCCTACAATAAGCTGTCCCATGTGCTGCTATCCCCTACAAATAAGCTGTCCCATGCATCTGCTATCCCCTACAATAAGCTGTCCCCATGCTCTGCTATCCCCTACAATAAGCTGTCCCATGTGCTGCTATCCCCTACAATAAGCTGCCCCATGTGCTGCTATCCCCTACAATAAGCTGTCCCATGTTCTGCTATCCCCTACAATAAGCTGCCCCATGCTCTGCTATCCCCTACAATAAGCTGGTCCCATGTGCTGCTATCCCCTACAAATAAAGCTGTCCCCATGCTCTGCTATCCCCTACAATAAGCTGTCCCATGTTCTGCTATCCCCTACAATTAAGCTGCCCCATGCTCTGCTATCCCCTACAATAAGCTGTCCCATGTGCTTGCTATCCCCTACAATAAGCTGTCCCCATGCTCTGCTTATCCCCTACAATAAGCTGTCCCATGCTCTGCTATCCCCTACAATAAGCTGTCCCATGCTCTGCTATCCCCTACAATAAGCTGCCCCATGCTCTGCTATCCCCTACAATAAGCTGTCCCATGTGCTGCTATCCCCTACAATAAGCTGTTCCCCCATGCTCTGCTATCCTCGGACAATAAGCTGTCCCATGCTCTGCTATCCCCTACAATAAGCTGTCCCATGCTCTGCTGCTATCCCCTACAATAAGCTGTCCCATGCTCTGCTGCTATCCCCTACAATAAGCTGTCCCATGCTCTGCTTGCTATCCCCTACAATAAGCTGGTCCCATGCTCTGCTATCCTCTACAATAAGCTGTCCCATGCTCTGCTATCCCCTACAATAAGCTGTCCCATGCTCTGCTATCCCCTACAATAAGCTGTCCCATGCTCTGCTATCCCCTACAATAAGCTGCCCCATGCTCTGCTATCCCCTACAATAAGCTGTCCCCATGTTTCTGCTATCCCCTACAATAAGCTGTCCCATGCCCTGCTATCCCCTACAATAAGCTGTCCCATGCTCTGCTGCTATCCCCTACAATAAGCTGTCCCATGTGCTGCTATCCCCTACAATAAGCTGTCCCATGCTCTGCTATCCCCTACAATAAGCTGTCCCCATGCTCTTGCTATCCCCTACAATAAGCTGTCCCATGTGCTGCTATCCCCTATAATAAGCTGTCCCATGCTCTGCTATCCCCTACCAATAAGCTGTCCCATGTGCTGCTATCCCCTACAATAAGCTTGTCCCATGCTCTGCTATCCCCTACAATAAGCTGTCCCATGTGCTGCTATCCCCTATAATAAGCTGTCCCATGCTCTGCTATCCCCTACAATAAGCTGTCCCATGCTCCTGCTATCCCCTACAATAAGCTGTCCCATGCTCTGCTGCTATCCCCTACAATAAGCTGTCCCCATGTGCTGCTATCCCCTACAATAAGCTGTTCCCATGTGCTGCTATCCCCTACAATAAGCTGTCCCATGCCTCTGCTATCCCCTACAATAAGCTGTCCCATGCTCTGCTATCCCCTACAATAAGCTGTCCATGCTCTGCTATCCCCTACAATAAGCTGTCCCATGTGCTGCTATCCCCTACAATAAGCTGTCCCATGCTCTGCTATCCCCTACAATAAGCTGTCCCATGCTCTGCTATCCCCTACAATAAGCTGTCCCATGCGCTGCTATCCCCTACAATAAGCTGTCCCCATGCTCTGCTATCCCCTACAATAAGCTGTCCCATGCGCTGCTATCCCCTACAATAAGCTGCCCCATGCTCTGCTATCCCCTACAATAAGCTGTCCCATGCTCTGCTATCCCCTACAATAAGCTGTCCCATGCTCTGCTATCTCCTACAATAAGCTGTCCCATGCTCTGCTATCCCCTACAATAAGCTGTCCCCATGTTGCTGCTATCCCCTACAATAAGCTGTCCCCATGTGCTGCTATCCCCTACAAATAAGCTGTCCCATGTGCTGCTATCCCCTACAATAAGCTGTCCCCATGTGCTGCTATCCCTACAATAAGCTGTCCCCATGTGCTGCTATCTCCTACAATAAGCTGTCCCATGCTCTGCTATCCCCTACAATAAGCTGTCCCATGTGCTGCTATCCCCTACAATAAGCTGTCCCATGTGCTGCTATCCCCTACAATAAGCTGTCCCATGTGCTGCTATCCCCTACAATAAGCCTGTCCCATGCCCTGCTATCCCCTACAATAAGCTGTCCCATGTGCTGCTATCCCCTACAATAAGCTGTCCCATGTGCTGCTATCCCCTACAATTAAGCCTGTCCCCATGTGCTGCTATCCCCTACATATAAGCTGTCCCATGTGCTGCTATCCCTACAATAAGCTGTCCCCATGTGCTGCTATCTCCCTACAATAAGCTGTCCCATGCTCTGCTATCCCCTACAATAAAGCTGTCCCATGTGCTGCTATCCCCTACAATAAGCTGTTCCCCATGTGCTGCTATCCCCTACAATAAGCTGTCCCATGCCCTGCTATCCCCTACAATAAGCCTGTCCCCATGCTCTGCTATCTCCTACAATAAGCTGTCCCATGCTCTGCTATCCCCTACAATAAGCTGTCCCATGCCCTGCTATCCCCTACAATAAGCTGTCCCATGCCCTGCTATCCCCTACAATAAGCTGTCCCATGCTCTGCTATCTCCTACAATAAGCTGTCCCATGCTCCTGCTATCCCCTATAATAAGCTGTCCCATGCTCTGCTATCCCCTACAATAAGCTGTCCCATGCTCTGCTATCCCCTACAATAAAGCTGTCCCCCATGCTCTGCTTATCTCCTACAATAAGCTGTCCCATGCTCTGCTATCCCCTACAATAAGCTGTCCCATGCTCTGCTATCCCCTACAATAAGCTGTCCCATGCTCTGCTATCCCCTACAATAAAGCTGTCCCATGCTCTGCTATCCCCTACAATAAGCTGTCCCATGCGCTGCTATCCCCTACAATAAGCTGGCCCCATTGCTCCTGCTATCCCCTACAATAAGCTGCCCCATGTGCTGCTATCCCCTACAATAAGCTGTCCCATGCTCTGCTGCTATCCCCTACAATAAGCTGTCCCCATGCTCTGCTATCCCCTACAATAAGCTGTCCCATGCTCTTGCTATTCCCTACAATAAGCTGTCCCATGCTCTGCTATCCCCTACAATAAGCTGTCCCATGTGCTGCTATCCCCTACAATAAGCTGGTCCCATTGTGCTGCTATCCCCTACAATAAGCTGTCCCATGCTCTGCTATCCTCTACAATAAGCTGTCCCATGCTCTGCTGCTATCCCCTACAATAAGCTGCCCCATGCTCTGCTATCCCCTACAATAAGCTGTCCCATGCGCTGCTATCCCCCTACAATAAGCTGTCCCATGCGCTGCTATCCCCTACAATAAGCTGCCCCATGCTCTGCTATCCCCTACAATAAGCTGCCCCATGTGCTGCCTATCCCCTACAATAAGCTGTCCCCATGCTCTGCTATCCCCTACAATAAGCTGTCCCATGCTCTGCTATCCCCTACAATAAGCTGTCCCATGCTCTGCTATCCCCTACAATAAGCTGTCCCATGCTCTGCTATCCCCTACAATAAGCTGTCCCATGCTTCTGCTATCTCCTACAATAAGCTGCCCCATGTGCTGCTATCCCCTACAATAAGCTGGCCCCATGCTCTACTATCCCCTACAATAAGCTGTCCCATGTTGCTGCTATCCCCTACAATAAGCTGTCCCATGCTCTGCTTATCCTCTACAATAAGCTGTCCCATGCTCTGCTTGCTATTCCCCTACAATAAGCTGCCCCATGTGCTGCTATTCCCCTACAATAAGCTGTCCCATGCTCTGCTATCCCCTTACAATAAGCTGTCCCATGTGCTTGCTATCCCCTACAATAAGCTGTCCCATTGCTCTGCTATCCCCTACAATAAGCTGTCCCATGCTCTGCTTGCTATCCCTACAATAAGCTGTCCCATGCTCTGCTATCCCCTACAATAAGCTGTCCCATGCCTCTGCTATCCCCTACAATAAGCTGTCCCATGCTCTGCTATCCCCTACAATAAGCTGTCCCCATGCTCTGCTATCCCCTACAATAAGCTGTCCCCATTGCTCTGCTATCCCCTACAATAAGCTGTCCCATGCGCTGCTATCCCCTACAATAAGCTGTCCCCATGCTCTGCTATCCCCTACAATAAGCTGTCCCATGCTCTGCTATCCCCTACAATAAGCTGCCCCATGCTCTGCTATCCCCTACAATAAGCTGTCCCATGCTCTGCTATCTCCTACAATAAGCTGTCCCCATGCTCTGCTATCCCCTACAATAAGCTGCCCCATGCTCTGCTATCCCCTACAATAAGCTGTCCCATGCTCTGCTATCCCCTACAATAAGCTGCCCCCATGCTCTGCTATCTCCTACAATAAGCTGTCCCATGCTCTGCTATCCCCTACAATAAGCTGCCCCATGCTCTGCTATCCCCTACAATAAGCTGTCCCATGCTCTGCTATCCCCTACAATAAGCTGTCCCATGTGCTGCTATCCCCTACAATAAGCTGTCCCATGCTCCTGCTATCTCCTACAATAAGCTGCCCCATGCTCTGCTATCCCCTACAAATAAGCTGTCCCATGCTCTGCTATCTCCTACAATAAGCTGTCCCATGCTCTGCTATCCCCTACAATAAGCTGCCCCCATGCTCTGCTTATCCCCTACAATAAGCTGTCCCATTGCTCTGCTATCCCCTACAATAAGCTGCCCCATGCTCTGCTATCTCCTACAATAAGCTGTCCCATGCTCTGCTATCCCCTACAATAAGCTGTCCCATGTGCTGCTATCCCCTACAATAAGCTGTCCCCATGCTCTGCTATCTCCTACAATAAGCTGCCCCATGCTCTGCTATCCCCTACAATAAGCTTGTCCCATGCTCTGCTATCCCCTACCAATAAGCTGCCCCATGCTCTGCTATCCCCTACAATAAGCTGTCCCCATGCTCTGCTATCCCCTACAATAAGCTGTCCCATGCTCTGCTATCTCCTACAATAAGCTGCCCATGCTCTGCTATCCCCTACAATAAGCTGCCCATGCTCTGCTATCCCCTACCAATAAGCTTGCCCCATGCTCTGCTATCCCCTACAATAAGCTGTCCCATGCTCTGCTATCCCCTACAATAAGCTGTCCCATGCTCTGCTATCCCCTACAATAAGCTGTCCCATGCTCTGCTATCTCCTACAATAAGCTGTCCCCCATGCTCTGCTATCTCCTACAATAAGCTGTCCCATGCTCTGCTGCTATCCCCTACAATAAGCTGTCCCATGCGCTTGCTATCCCCTACAATAAGCTGTCCCATGCGCTGCTATCCCCTACAATAAGCTGTCCCATGCGCTGCTATCCCCTACAATAAGCTGTCCCCATGCTCTGCTATCTCCTACAATAAGCTGTCCCATGCGCTGCTATCCCCTACAATAAGCTGTCCCATGCTCTGCTATCCCCTACAATAAGCTGTCCCATGCTCTGCTATCCCCTACAATAAGCTGTCCCATGCTCTGCTGCTATCCCCTACAATAAGCTGTCCCATGCTCTGCTATCCCCTACCAATAAGCTGTCCCCATGCTCTGCTATCCCCTACAATAAGCTGTCCCATGCTCTGCTATCCCTTACAATAAGCTGTCCCATGCTCTGCTATCCCCTACAATAAGCTGTCCCCATGCTCTGCTATCCCCTTACAATAAGCTGTCCCATGCTCTGCTATCCCCTACAATAAGCTGTCCCATGCTCTGCTATCCCCCTACAATAAAGCTGTCCCATGTGTCTGCTATCCCCTACAATAAGCTGTCCCATGCTCTGCTGCTATCCCCTACAATAAGCTGTCCCATGCTCCTGCTATCCCCTACAATAAGCTGTCCCATGCTCTGCTATCTCCTACAATAAGCTGTCCCATGCTCTGCTATCTCCTACAATAAGCTGTCCCATGCTCTGCTGCTATCCCCTACAATAAGCTGTCCCATGCGCTGCTATCCCCTACAATAAGCTGTCCCATGCGCTGCTATCCCCTACAATAAGCTGTCCCATGCGCTGCTATCCCCTACAATAAGCTGTCCCATGCCTCTGCTATCTCCTACAATAAGCTGTCCCATGCGCTGCTATCCCCTACAATAAGCTGTCCCATGCTCTGCTATCCCCTACAATAAGCTGTCCCATGCTCTGCTATCCCCTACAATAAGCTGTCCCATGCTCTGCTGCTATCCCCTACAATAAGCTGTCCCATGCTCTGCTATCCCCTACAATAAGCTGTCCCATGCTCTGCTATCCCCTACAATAAAGCTGTCCCATGCTCTGCTATCCCTTACAATAAGCTGTCCCATGCTCTGCTATCCCCTACAATAAGCTGTCCCATGCTCTGCTATCCCCTACAATAAGCCTGTCCCATGCTCTGCTATCCCCTACAATAAGCTGTCCCATGTGCTGCTATCCCCTACAATAAGCTGTCCCCATGCTCTGCTGCTATCCCCTACAATAAGCTGTCCCATGCTCTGCTATCCCCTACAATAAGCTGTCCCCATGCTCTGCTATCCCCTATAATAAGCTGTTCCCATGCTCTGCTATCCCCTACAATAAGCTGTCCCTTGCTCTGCTATCCCCTACAATAAGCTGTCCCATGCTCTTGCTATCCCCTACAATAAGCTGTCCCATGCTCTGCTATCCCCTATAATAAGCTGTCCCATGCTCTGCTATCCCCTACAATAAGCTGTCCCATGCTCTGCTATCCCCTACAATAAGCTGTCCCATGCGCTGCTATCCCCTACCAATAAGCTGTCCCATGCTCTGCTATCCCCTACAATAAGCTGTCCCATGCTCTGCTATCCCCTACAATAAGCTGTCCCATGTGCTGCTATCCCCTATAATAAGCTGTCCCATGCTCTGCTATCCCCTACAATAAGCTGCCCCATGTGCTGCTAATCCCCTACAATAAGCTGCCCCATGTGCTGCTATCCCCTACAATAAGCTGCCCCATGTGCTTGCTATCCCCTACAATTAAGCTGCCCCATGCTCTGCTATCCTCTACAATAAGCTGTCCCATGCTCTGCTGCTATCCCCTACAATAAGCTGCCCCATGCTCTGCTATCCCCTACAATAAGCTGCCCCATGCTCTGCTATCCCCCTACAATAAGCTGTCCCATGTGCTGCTATCCCCCTACAATAAGCTGTCCCATGTGCTGCTATCCCCTACAATAAGCTGTCCCATGTGCTGCTATCCCCTACAATAAGCTGGTCCCATGCCCTGCTATCCCCTACAATAAGCTGTCCCATGTGCTGCTATCCCCTACAATAAGCTGTCCCATGCTCTGCTATCCCCTACAATAAGCTGTCCCCATGCTCTGCTATCCCCTACAATAAGCTGTCCCATGCTCTGCTATCCCCTACAATAAGCTGTCCCATGTTCTGCTATCCCCTACAATAAGCTGTCCCATGCTCTGCTATCCCCTACAATAAGCTGTCCCATGTGCTGCTATCCCCTACAATAAGCTGTCCCATGCTCTGCTATCCCCTACAATAAGCTGTCCCATGCTCTGCTATCCCCTACAATAAGCTGTCCCCATGCCCTGCTATCCCTTACAATAAGCTGTCCCCATGCTCTGCTGCTATCCCCTACAATAAGCTGTCCCATGCTCTGCTATCCCCTACAATAAGCTGTCCCATTGCTCTGCTATCCCCTACAATAAGCTGTCCCCATGCTCTGCTATCCCCTACAATAAGCTGTCCCCATGCCCTGCTATCCCTTACAATAAGCTGTCCCATGCTCTGCTGCTATCCCCTACAATAAGCTGTCCCATGCTCTGCTATCCCCTACAATAAGCTGTCCCATGCTCTGCTATCCCCTATAATAAGCTGTCCCATGCTCTGCTATCCCCTACAATAAGCTGGTCCCATGTGCTGCTATCCCCTACAATAAGCTGTCCCATGCTCTGCTATCCCCTACAATAAGCTGTCCCATGCTCTGCTATCCCCTACAATAAGCTGTCCCCATGCCCTGCTATCCCTTACAATAAGCTGTCCCATGCTCTGCTATCCCCTACAATAAGCTGTCCCATGCTCTGCTATCCCCTACAATAAGCCTGTCCCATGTGCTGCTATCCCCTACAATAAGCTGTCCCATGCCCTGCTATCCCCTACAATAAGCTGTCCCATGCTCTGCTATCCCCCTACAATAAGCTGTCCCATGCTCTGCTATCCCCTACAATAAGCTGTCCCATGTGCTGCTATCCCCTACAATAAGCTGTCCCATGCGCTGCTATCCCCTACAATAAGCTGTCCCATGTGCTGCTATCCCCTACAATAAGCTGCCCCATGTGCTGCTATCCCCCTACAATAAGCTGCCCCATGCTCTGCTATCCCCTACAATAAGCTGCCCCATGTGCTGCTATCCCCTACAATAAGCTGTCCCATGCTCTGCTATCCCCTACAATAAGCTGTCCCATGCTCTGCTATCCCCTACAATAAGCTGTCCCATGCTCTGCTATCCCCTATAATAAGCTGTCCCATGCTCTGCTATCCCCTACAATAAGCTGTCCCATGCGCTGCTATCCCCTACAATAAGCTGTCCCCATGCTCTGCTATCCCCTACAATAAGCTGTCCCATGCTCTGCTATCCCTACAATAAGCTGCCCCATGCTCTGCTATCCCCTACAATAAGCTGTCCCATGCTCTGCTATCTCCTACAATAAGCTGTCCCATGCTCTGCTATCCCCTACAATAAGCTGCCCCCATGCTCTGCTATCCCCTACAATAAGCTGTCCCCATGCTCTGCTATCCCCTACAATAAGCTGCCCCATGCTCTGCTATCTCCTACAATAAGCTGTCCCATGCTCTGCTATCCCCTACAATAAGCTGCCCCATGCTCTGCTATCCCCTACAATAAGCTGTCCCATGCTCTGCTATCCCCTACAATAAGCTGTCCCCATGTGCTGCTATCCCCTACAATAAGCTGTCCCATGCTCTGCTATCTCCTACAATAAGCTGGCCCCATGCTCTGCTATCCCCTACAATAAGCTGTCCCATGCTCTGCTATCTCCTACAATAAGCTGTCCCATGCTCTGCTATCCCCTACAATAAGCTGCCCCATGCTCTGCTATCCCCTACAATAAGCTGTCCCCATGCTCTGCTATCCCCTACAATAAGCTGCCCCATGCTCTGCTATCTCCTACAATAAGCTGTCCCATGCTCTGCTATCCCCTACAATAAGCTGTCCCCATGTGCTGCTATCCCCTACAATAAGCTGTCCCCATGCTCTGCTATCTCCTACAATAAGCTGCCCCATGCTCTGCTATCCCCTACAATAAGCTGTCCCATGCTCTGCTATCCCCTACAATAAGCTGCCCCATGCTCTGCTATCCCCTACAATAAGCTGTCCCATGCTCTGCTATCCCCTACAATAAAGCTGTCCCCATGCTCTGCTATCTCCTACAATAAGCTGCCCCATGCTCTGCTATCCCCTACAATAAGCTGCCCCATGCTCCTGCTATCCCCTACAATAAACTGTCCCATGCTCTGCTATCCCCTACAATAAGCTGTCCCATGCTCTGCTATCCCCTACAATAAGCTGTCCCATGCTCTGCTATCCCCTACAATAAGCTGGTCCCATGCTCTGCTATCTCCTACAATAAGCTGTCCCATGCTCTGCTATCTCCTACAATAAGCTGTCCCCATGCTCTGCTGCTATCCCCTACAATAAGCTGTCCCATGCGCTGCTATCCCCTACAATAAGCTGTCCCATGCGCTGCTATCCCCTACAATTAAGCTGTCCCATGCGCTGCTATCCCCTACAATAAGCTGTCCCATGCTCTGCTATCTCCTACAATAAGCTGTCCCATGCGCTGCTATCCCCTACAATAAGCTGTCCCCATGCTCTGCTATCCCCTACAATAAGCTGTCCCCATGCTCTGCTATCCCCTACAATAAGCTGTCCCATGCTCTGCTGCTATCCCCTACAATTAAGCTGTCCCATGCTCTGCTATCCCCTACAATAAGCTGGTCCCCATGCTCTGCTATCCCCTACAATAAGCTGTCCCATGCTCTGCTATCCCTTACAATAAGCTGTCCCATGCTCTGCTATCCCCTACAATAAGCTGTCCCATGCTCTGCTATCCCCTACAATAAGCTGTCCCATGCTCTGCTATCCCCTACAATAAGCTGTCCCATGTGCTGCTATCCCCTACAATAAGCTGTCCCATGCTCTGCTGCTATCCCCTACAATAAGCTGTCCCATGTGCTGCTATCCCCTACAATAAGCTGTCCCATGCTCTGCTATCCCCTACAATAAGCTGTCCCATGCTCTGCTATCCCCTATAATAAGCTGTCCCATGCTCTGCTATCCCCTACAATAAGCTGTCCCATGCTCTGCTATCCCCTACAATAAGCTGTCCCATGCTCTGCTATCCCCTACAATAAGCTGTCCCATGCTCTGCTATCCCCTATAATAAGCTGTCCCATGCTCTGCTATCCCCTACAATAAGCTGTCCCATGCTCTGCTATCCCCTACAATAAGCTGTCCCATGCGCTGCTATCCCCTACAATAAGCTGTCCCATGCTCTGCTATCCCCTACAATAAGCTGTCCCATGCTCTGCTATCCCCTACAATAAGCTGTCCCATGTGCTGCTATCCCCTATAATAAGCTGTCCCATGCTCTGCTATCCCCTACAATAAGCTGCCCCATGTGCTGCTATCCCCTACAATAAGCTGCCCCATGTGCTGCTATCCCCTACAATAAGCTGCCCCATGTGCTGCTATCCCCTACAATAAGCTGCCCCATGCTCTGCTATCCTCTACAATAAGCTGTCCCATGCTCTGCTGCTATCCCCTACAATAAGCTGCCCCATGCTCTGCTATCCCCTACAATAAGCTGCCCCATGCTCTGCTATCCCCTACAATAAGCTGTCCCATGTGCTGCTATCCCCTACAATAAGCTGTCCCATGTGCTGCTATCCCCTACAATAAGCTGTCCCATGTGCTGCTATCCCCTACAATAAGCTGTCCCATGCCCTGCTATCCCCTACAATAAGCTGTCCCATGTGCTGCTATCCCCTACAATAAGCTGTCCCATGCTCTGCTATCCCCTACAATAAGCTGTCCCATGCTCTGCTATCCCCTACAATAAGCTGTCCCATGCTCTGCTATCCCCTACAATAAGCTGTCCCATGTTCTGCTATCCCCTACAATAAGCTGTCCCATGCTCTGCTATCCCCTACAATAAGCTGTCCCATGTGCTGCTATCCCCTACAATAAGCTGTCCCATGCTCTGCTATCCCCTACAATAAGCTGTCCCATGCTCTGCTATCCCCTACAATAAGCTGTCCCATGCCCTGCTATCCCTTACAATAAGCTGTCCCATGCTCTGCTGCTATCCCCTACAATAAGCTGTCCCATGCTCTGCTATCCCCTACAATAAGCTGTCCCATGCTCTGCTATCCCCTACAATAAGCTGTCCCATGCTCTGCTATCCCCTACAATAAGCTGTCCCATGCCCTGCTATCCCTTACAATAAGCTGTCCCATGCTCTGCTGCTATCCCCTACAATAAGCTGTCCCATGCTCTGCTATCCCCTACAATAAGCTGTCCCATGCTCTGCTATCCCCTATAATAAGCTGTCCCATGCTCTGCTATCCCCTACAATAAGCTGTCCCATGTGCTGCTATCCCCTACAATAAGCTGTCCCATGCTCTGCTATCCCCTACAATAAGCTGTCCCATGCTCTGCTATCCCCTACAATAAGCTGTCCCATGCCCTGCTATCCCTTACAATAAGCTGTCCCATGCTCTGCTATCCCCTACAATAAGCTGTCCCATGCTCTGCTATCCCCTACAATAAGCTGTCCCATGTGCTGCTATCCCCTACAATAAGCTGTCCCATGCCCTGCTATCCCCTACAATAAGCTGTCCCATGCTCTGCTATCCCCTACAATAAGCTGTCCCATGCTCTGCTATCCCCTACAATAAGCTGTCCCATGTGCTGCTATCCCCTACAATAAGCTGTCCCATGCGCTGCTATCCCCTACAATAAGCTGTCCCATGTGCTGCTATCCCCTACAATAAGCTGCCCCATGTGCTGCTATCCCCTACAATAAGCTGCCCCATGCTCTGCTATCCCCTACAATAAGCTGCCCCATGTGCTGCTATCCCCTACAATAAGCTGTCCCATGCGCTGCTATCCCCTACAATAAGCTGTCCCATGCTCTGCTATCTCCTACAATAAGCTGCCCCATGCTCTGCTATCCCCTACAATAAGCTGTCCCATGCTCTGCTATCTCCTACAATAAGCTGTCCCATGTGCTGCTATCCCCTACAATAAGCTGTCCCATGCTCTGCTATCCCCTACAATAAGCTGTCCCATGCTCTGCTATCCCTTACAATAAGCTGTCCCATGCTCTGCTATCCCCTACAATAAGCTGTCCCATGCCCTGCTATCCCCTACAATAAGCTGTCCCATGCCCTGCTATCCCCTACAATAAGCTGCCCCATGTGCTGCTATCCCCTACAATAAGCTGTCCCATGCTCTGCTATCCCCTACAATAAGCTGTCCCATGCTCTGCTATCCCCTACAATAAGCTGCCCCATGTGCTGCTATCCCCTACAATAAGGTGTCCCATGCTCTGCTATCCCCTACAATAAGCTGTCCCATGCTCTGCTATCCCCTACAATAAGCTGCCCCATGTTCTGCTATCCCCTACAATAAGCTGTCCCATGTGCTGCTATCCCCTACAATAAGCTGTCCCATGCCCTGCTATCCCCTACAATAAGCTGTCCCATGCTCTGCTATCTCCTACAATAAGCTGTCCCATGCTCTGCTATCCCCTACAATAAGCTGCCCCATGTTCTGCTATCCCCTACAATAAGCTGTCCCATGTGCTGCTATCCCCTACAATAAGCTGTCCCATGCCCTGCTATCCCCTACAATAAGCTGTCCCATGCTCTGCTATCCTCTACAGTAAGCTGTCCTCAATCTACTGTTCACTATGTAATAGCAGAAGGATAGCATTATCACATCCTGTGTACTTGAATCTGCATCCACACAGCAAGGCCAGAGATCCCTTGTAATCTGACAGATTCCAGAGGAATTGGGCCAATAAAGATACATTTAGCTTTTCTCCCGCTCCACGGTATCTGAAGCACAGCGAGAGGTCGTAGGTCACACTGTCAGAGGATGGGGACGAGCAGATAAATGGGGTTAATAACCGCCTCCATCACAGCTGCTGAGAGTTCCGTCTCAAAATGGCTGCCGTGGCTCACCCAGGTGGTCAAGCCCCCCCCCTGAATTTCTGCGAAGACGTTATATAAACAGCTTTAGTTCATTACCTTCAGGCTCTTATCCACAGCCACCTACAGAAGCCATAACTCTGCCACTGTTCATTTCTCAGTTCCACAATTCAGAACAAACGGATCACACACAAGTTTTTTTTTTTTTTACCGTACATTTATTTTCAAAATTGAATAGGGAGCAGAGCACAGGACCTCTGCTTAAAAAGATTCCATTATGTTTTTGTTAAAGTAAAGCTCAACTGATGAAAGCTTTGTTCTTTAGTACTGGAGTGATAATACCTACACCCCCCCAGTCTGCATTCTCCATAATCCCGGAGGTGCCTTTGATCTTTAGGGTCACGTTCCGGCGCATTCCAGGGGAACGGGACCCTTTCTGATGAGCTCTCAGTCGCGTACAAAAGCACTACTTTCATCAGCCAAGCACAGAACAGCAAACACAGATTAAATGATACAGGAGTAACACAGATAAACGTTCAAACTTCTAGTGCGTACATCAGAACTACAGAACACAGAACATGATTTCCCTCCGTTTCCCAGGGTGCACCAGCTCTCCTTACATATCGCTTCTTTTCCCATCTTTAGTTTCAACTCTTTGGATTAAAAGTTACCTAATACCTTTTTTTGTGTGATAACCTGCGTGCGGTTAAGCCATCCGGTGTGGAGAGATTCTGTGGAACCGCTACGTCAGCAAACCGTTCTGGAAAATGCTAAACGTGTAGGAACACTACACTGAAGCACACAGAGGCCTTGTTAAAGCCCCGCCCCTGGCGTGACTCAGCTCCGCCCCCTACCTGCTGTGACTATGAAGGTTAGAAACGGAGAACCCTAAAATCTCCCCTCCCTCACACTGTGTCACAGTTTGTTTAATCAGCCCATTCTCCCGCCACCACAACACCATTTAACCATTATTCACCTACCATCTTAAAAACTGGCTTGGGCATAAAAAATTAAATACATTTTATATACATGTGTGTGTGGAAGAATGTAAAGTTATACATAAAAAGGTATAAACTAACTAAGTCGTTACTTTCTGGGTGTTTTTATTATTATATATTTTTTAAATTATTTCCTATGGCACATGCTGCGCTCAAGTAAAGAACTACCCACATAATATAAAAACTGATATTCATGTTTATAGTTGTGAATAAATATATAAAATGTATGTGTTCATATGAAAAAGGCTGCTTTGTCATTACTTGGAAGTGTATGTTCTTGATGCTCTTACTTTATACCGTAAATCCCAGAATGCCCCCTGTGCAAGCCATTGTGAAGTAGGCAGGTCATGGGAAAACGGTCTAGGCCAATCACTAAGTGATGTTTCCCTATCCCATACTCTATCCCTTTAAGCAGATTATGTTCCGCTTCCAATAAGGGGAACCAGTCATAGCAAACTAATCTTTTGTAAAAGGCAACGTTAAATGACGCAAAGGTTACCATGGCTACATGCCCAGTGAACCTTGAGCGTTCACACCTGTTAATTCTTCACTAAAATGTTTCACAAAAAGGCTGAAATTCATAAATGACCATAATTTTCTATATTGCCACATTTGCTGGGCATCACATACAGCTTAAACTGAAGAGGTTCATGACATCACAGCGAGTTGGGTCTTAAGGTCAAGAGTTCTTCATAGCGCGTATGTGTGTGCGTGTGCGTGTGCGTGTGTGTGTGCGTGTGTGTGTGTGTGTTTCTGCATGGACAGTGTGTGTGTTTCTGCATGGACAGTGTGTGTGTTTCTGCATGGACAGTGTGTGTGTTTCTGCATGGACAGTGGGGGGTGTGTGTGTGTTTCTGTATGGACAGTGTGTGTGTTTCTGCATGGACAGTGGGGGGTGTGTATGTGTTTCTGTATGGACAGTGTGTGTGTTTCTGTATGGACAGTGGGGGGTGTGTATGTGTTTCTGTATGGACAGTGGGGGGTGTGTATGTGTTTCTGTATGGACAGTGGGGGGTGTGTATGTGTTTCTGCATGGACAGTGGGGGGTGTGTATGTGTTTCTGCATGGACAGTGGGGGGTGTGTATAGGAGGTGTATAGGGGGTGTATAGGAGGTGTATAGGAGGTGTATAGGGGGCGATAAGCAGGTCCTGGTTCTGGCTCTGCTGGGTTTGGACCAGCGTCTTAATGAGAAACGGGCCCTATTCACACCCCCATTTTTACAGAAGGATTTACCATTCAAATGCGTTTACAGACCAATCACATCGCTGCACCATTCATTTACAGACCAATCACATTGCTGCTGATGCACAGCACCAGCAGGTTGCCTTGGCAGGTGAACAAAGCGTTTGCAGCGTAAATCAATACTGGACGCCGTCCATATCATTCATCAGTCCAGCCTGTGTCTTCGTTAATGTCAAGCAGGCAGACTACACTGTACATGTAAGCTGTATTATAGCTGTATGCAGGCAGACTACACTGTACATGTAAGCTGTATTATAGCTGTATGCAGGCAGACTACACTGTACATGTAAGCTGTATTATAGCTGTATGCAGGCAGACTACACTGTACATGTAAGCTGTATTATAGCTGTATGCAGGCAGACTACACTGTACATGTAAGCTGTATTATAGCTGTATGCAGGCAGACTACACTGTACATGTAAGCTGTATTATAGCTGTATGCAGGCAGACTACACTGTACATGTAAGCTGTATTATAGCTGTATGCAGGCAGACTACACTGTACATGTAAGCTGTATTATAGCTGTATATATAAACCAAGGCCTCTGAACAGAAGGCAGAAAGGTTTCTGTTCTCTGACCACATGATTGTGTCTTACTAAAAAAATAAAAGATTTCTATAGCATGACTGCCACACAAACACGTTTTCCTGAACTTAGTTCAAAACAAACATTCATCACGATTCCAAAAGTGCCAACAATACCACCTGAGGAGACCACACCCACACCTTACAGAATGGATATTGAAATCTGGACCTCAAATCAAAATCCGGCCCTGGTTTTCTTTCTCCCAGGTAATTAACTGAACAATTAGTGCTACTAATTGGCCAGACTGTCTTCACACCTGCCTCCCAGGTAAAGGGAGGGTGGAATACCAGCAGTTCTCGGACCTTATGGTGTCTGCGCTGGAATGCTCAGCGTGTTGGGACCTTCAGTCTCCCTCATAGTCTAACATCACCTTCATCCACATCTGGCTGGAACTGAAGAGGCTGTGATGGGTTAGAGGCCATTACGATTGTAGTTTTACTGAAGACACCGTGATGGTTTTAGCTTGCAGTGGGCAAGAGGCCATTACGATTGTAGTTTTACTGAGTAACTCTGTCCTGGGTTTAGCTCTGAAGAGTACATGTATAATATGTAGAGACAGCGATGCCAATAGAAACCAATGGGGAGCACATCCAAATAAGGAAGTTTTAATTTTGCGCTCATGTGAGATGTCGTTGAAGTCACATGTACGAAAGTGAAGTGAAGACGACTACGAGTACAAAGAATTGGTTTCCGACTAGTGCGCAAAAATATGACGTAGGCCAGAATACATTTTAAAAAATCAAAATCTTTGTCTGTGTTGTAAGTAAAAAATAATTGACCATGGAAACATAATAAGCAATTTTTAAAGAAATTTTAATGTCAATATACGGGTGGAATTATTATTATTTTTTTGCTGTAAAAAATTACACGGAGCCCAATGGGCAAACAGGCTTTTTGAGCGCAATTATAGATATCAGCAGCAGAGGGCGACATTATATCCGGTGCTGAGGTTGAGAGCCAAAAGCTGGCCCCTTGGTTTAGCTTGCAGTGGGTTAGAGGCCATTACGATTGTAGTTTTACTGAGGTGTGAGACCAAGATGACTGTTTACTGACCAATACTTTCATACTGAGTTTTATATATACAGTGCTGCTCGAAAGTTTGTGAACCCTTTAGAATTTTCTGTATATCTGCATAAATTCGATTTAAAATGTGATCACATCTTCATCTAAGTCCTAAAACTTGATAAAGTGAACCCAGCTCAATAAAAAACACAAAAAACATTATTCTTTTATAATTTATTTATTGAGCAAAATTATCAAACGTTAAATGCTTTGTTGGAAAAAGTATGTGAACCCTTGGATCATACGTATTTCTAAAGTATCATATTTAATATTTGGTCACATATCCTTTGCATGCTGTTACTTCCTGCTGTTACTAAGTCTGTGACCCATCAATATCAAAAGACTCTCAATATCTTATTTTCAGGTACTGTTACAAGCGATACTATAACCTCTCTGCATTTGAATGGATCTCTATGGGAATTGGGGGGTGAGACTAGATTCAGCTGTAAATTACACTGGTACAGTATGGAACACATGACTGGCTAAATGGCTGTAAGTCATCCAGGGTTTAAGGTATCAAACGAGCCTCAAACCATCACTCTGCGGCCAGATATGGAGTAGATGTGGATGGATCACTGCAAGGGTTATTTCTCCTGACTCATTTTCCTATAGAACTCTATGGGGGAAAAAAGTCAGGAGAAGAAACCCTTAAAGTGATCCATATCTGGCAGCAGAGTGATGGTTTGGGGTTTGATACCTTAAACCCTGGATGACTTAAAGCCATTTAGCCAGTCATGTGTTCCATACTGTACCAGTGTAATTTACAGCTGAATCTAGTCTCACCCCCCAATTCCCATAGAGATCCATTCAAATGCAGAGAGGTTATAGTATCGCTTGTAACAGTACCTGAAAATAAGATAGAGTCTTTTGATATTGATGGGTCACAGACTTCAGGAAGTAACAGCATGCAAAGGATATGTGACCAAATATTAAATATGATACTTTAAAAATACATATGATCCAAGGGTTCACATACTTTTTCCAACAAAGCAATTAAAGTTGGATAATTTTGCTCAATAAATAAATTATAAAAGAATAATGTTTTTTTGTGTTTTTTGTTGAGCTGGGTTCACTTTATCAAGTTTTAGGACTTAGATGAAGATGTGATCACATTTTAGATCAAATTTATGCAGATATACAGAAATTTCTAAAGGGTTCACAAACTTTCGAGCAGCACTGTGTATATATATATATATATATATATATACACACACACACACACACACACACACACACACACACACACACACACACACACACACATATATGCATACATACACATAGTCAGTGTGCAAATGCAGAATTATGTGCTGAAGATTAATAGAGATTATACAGTTTAATATTTCAAGGTACTCATTAAAATTAAAAACTAATTTTAATATAACACTCTGTTCATGGGGTAATTTTCGTTGAAAATATCAAGAGTTCTATAAACTTTCAGATAGTTCTTAACAAAACAAAAAAACCTAAATACTTGGCACTCAACAAATAAATTCAGAAACTACTTGAGGTGCACTGCTATTCAGAAACTACTTGAGGTGCACTGCTATTTAGTATTATGTAGTCTTTTACACTTGTTAATCACTGCCTCTATAATGCTTCATGAAGCTTAATTAAACACTCTTTCATAACTGATTGTGACAGCTGGAGAACACTTCATGAACATGTGATGAGTATCACAAGCTTGACATAATAAATGCTGGCTGTCAAAACCAATTAAGAATATTAATTAATTCTTATGTCATCTGTTACTAAGCATTAGGGTAATGTTAAAAAGTGTCATAAATGGCTACTTCACTTAAAAACAATGCGCTTCAAGTAAAGTTTTTACCATAAATCTATATTAGCATGCAAAACCTTCTCGTCAATTTATTTACATATTAAAATCTGACTTTGTCACATTAAGCGAATAGTTTTACATGTTCGTTTTTTTGTGTTTCTTTGGAACACATTTTAAAAACAAAATTTCTTAAAAATGTTTTTTTTCTGAAATTGATGACAAGAATTTTGCTAAAACACAAATCACTCCATTAAATAAACTGTGACACAGCATGCAGCCGTCTTACGGAAAGGAGGGCCATGGAAATATTAACCTTAGCATTTTAGCGTTTTAGTTTTTTTTCCTCAGAATACTACAAAAAAAGCTGCAAATAACAGATTACACTTTTCATGCATCATATAAAATATTAGTTCTCTTTCCTTTTGTCCAGATATTTACATAGTATTTTACAGGTGTCTGTACAATAACGCTGAATCCACATGACATTCTTAAAAGTATTTCCTGACCCATAATTACCTGACATGAACACAACCAGCTGTCATTTGGCCATCTCTAATGCAGCTGCTCCAGCTGCGCAGTCCTTCTCTAATGCAGCTGCTCCAGCTGCGCAGTCCTTCTCTAATGCAGCTGCTCCAGCTGCGCAGCCCTCCTCTAATGCAGCTGTTCCAGCTGCGCAGTCCTTCTCTGATGCAGCTGCTCCAGCTGCGCAGTCCTTCTCTAATGCAGCTGCTCCAGCCCTTCTCTAATGCAGCTGCTCCAGCTGCGCAGCCCTTCTCTAAAGCAGCTGCTCCAGCTGCGCAGCCCTCCTCTAATGCAGCTGCTCCAGCTGCGCAGTCCTTCTCTAATGCAGCTGTTCCAGCTGCGCAGCCCTTCTCTAATGCAGCTGCTCCAGCTGCGCAGCCCTCCTCTAATGCAGCTGCTCCAGCTGCGCAGTCCTTCTCTAATGCAGCTGCTCCAGCTGCGCAGTCCTTCTCTAATGCAGCTGCTCCAGCTGCGCAGCCCTCCTCTAATGCAGCTGTTCCAGCTGCGCAGCCCTTCTCTAATGCAGCTGCTCCAGCTGCGCAGCCCTCCTCTAATGCAGCTGTTCCAGCTGCGCAGTTCTTCTCTAATGCAGCTGCTCCAGCTGCGCAGCCCTCCTCTAATGCAGCTGCTCCAGCTGTGCAGTTCTTCTCTAAAAGCAGCCGTTCCAGCTGCACAGTCCTTCTCTAAAAGCAGCCGTTCCAGCTGCGCAGCCCTTCTCTAAAAGCAGCTGCTCCAGCTGCGCAGTCCTTCTCGAATGCAGCTGCTCCAGCTGCACAGTTCTTCTCTAATGCAGCTGTTCCAGCTGCACAGCCCTTCTCTAAAGCAGCTGTTCCAGCTGCGCAGCCCTCCTCTAATGCAGCTGCTCCAGCTGCGCAGTCCTTCTCTAATGCAGCTGCTCCAGCTGCACAGTTCTTCTCTAATGCAGCTGTTCCAGCTGCACAGCCCTTCTCTAAAGCAGCTGTTCCAGCTGCGCAGCCCTCCTCTAAAGCAGCTGTTCCAGCTGCGCAGCCCTTCTCTAATGCAGCCGTTCCAGCTGCGCAGTCCTTCTCTAATGCAGCTGTTCCAGCTGCGCAGTCCCTCTCTAAAGCAGCCATTCCAGCTGCGCAGTCCTTCTCTAATGCAGCCACTCCAGCTGCGCAGTCCTTCTCTAAAGCAGCTGTTCCAGCTGCGCAGTCCTTCTCTAAAGCAGCTGTTCCAGCTGTGCAGCCTGTGTGATGATGCCAGTTACAGACAAAACGAAACATGGAGGAAAGGAAAAATTAGCGCCGCTTCTCTGGTTGCCATGTCAAAAGAGCACTGTATGTTACCATGGTGAATAGTTCTCCACTGTTACCGTGGTGAGAAGTTCAGTACTGTTGCCATGGTGATGAGTTGTGTCCTTGTGATGCATGGCAGTTCCTTCTTCCATCAGCGCAAACAGCCAGCAGCCCCTGCCCCCCACCCCCCCACCCACAGTGAGCTCCACCTGGGACAGGTGTGGCCAGAGGAACAGGCCCCGCCCCCTCACTGCTGGGTGTGGCTCAGTTCATGCATCTGATTGGGTTACTGGGGTTGTGTGCTGGAGCGGTCTGACATACTGTCAGTCCTGTGAGAGGAGGAAAGCTGTTGCTGCTGTTGCTGTTGTTGCTGCTGCTGCGTTGGAGTGAAGCTGCTCTGTTGGTGCAGGGGAAACGCAGCCTGCAGGATCAGCTGAGTGGACTGGCCGCCCTGCAGCAGACGAGGACCCTGATAAACACAGAGTCAATGCAGAGTCACAGAGATATAAACACAGAGTCAATACAGAGTCACAGAGATATAAACACAGAGTCAATACAGAGTCACAGAGATATAAACACACAGTCAATACAGAGTCACAGAGATATAAACACACAGTCAATACAGAGTCACAGAGATATAAACACACAGTCAATACAGAGTCACAGTCACTAATATAATATTGTATTAATGTGTAGACATGGCTCCCTAACTTTTGTGATGTTTTATAGTATATTGACCGCTTGATTGTGTTATGCTAATTTTGCTAGCTAACAGGCTAGCCTGGTCGGGAGCAGGCTAACGTGGTTCAAGCTTGACTAGATGGCAGTTATGTCGCTAAGGCGTTGGGGCTAGCCTGGTCGGGAGCAGGCTAACGTGGTTCAAGTTTGACTTATTTGCAGCCGGTGTGACAGTGACACCGACTCGGATGGACCACTGGCTTAGATCGAATGTTTAAATTGACATTCACTTAATCGGGCTGTTTAAATAGTCCATGAACGTGCACGCAACTTCATTCCCCAAACCTGGCTTTCATCAGGCTTGAATTGGCTTCAACTCTTGAGCTGTAATCTAGCTTTGTGAAACGGAATTTATCCACGCTGTCTATCCTGGCTAATTGAAGCCAGGCTTATTTAAAGTACGGACATTCTTAGCCAGCTTTGTGAAACACCCCCCTGATGGTACTTAACAGATAATTTTAGAAAAAGTACAGAAAATTGGCACGAATACTTTTTCGATACTCGGTGCTACGGACATGATTCGGTCGGTGCTCAAAAAGTATTGAGGTTCGATACCCATTTGGTTACGTCCCCCAGGGTATGGGAGGTTTCAGTCGGTTACGTGTCGTAACCGCTATCTAGATACCCTGGTGGATCGGGACACCCGTGGACTGCTGAAGCCGCATATGAAAGGCCTTCCTCCCACTCCGGTCTGTGTGAGCTCAGCAGGACTCCGGTCTGTGTGAGCTCAGCAGGACTCCGGTCTGTGTGAGCTCAGCTGGACTCCGGTCTGTGTGAGCTCAGCTGTAGTCTGTGATGTGAAATTAAACCGTTGCCGAAAGCACGTGTTTCAGAGGAGAACCAAGGATGTCTACACTCTCCCGAATCAGTGTGGGTTCACACATGGACGCAGCTGCAGTTGCAGACAGTTGGCCTGGATGTGCTCAGCGCCACATTGGGCACCTAAGTCAGTCAGTCAGCACATAAACGGTGTGTGATCCACAGGAACTGTACTGGTTATGGCTGAGAGGCGTGTGATTCATAGGAACTGTACTGGTTAAATGGTTATGGCTGAGAGGCATGTGATCCATAGGAACTGTACTGGTTAAATGGTTATGGCTGAGAGGCGTGTGATCCATAGGAACTGTACTGGTTAAATGGTTATGGCTGAGAGGCGTGTGATTCATAGGAACTGTACTGGTTAATATGGCTGAGAGGCGTGTGATCCATAGGAACTGTACTGGTTAAATGGTTATGGCTGAGAGGCGTGTGATCCATAGGAACTGTACTGGTTAAATGGTTATGGCTGAGAGGCGTGTGATTCATAGGAACTGTACTGGTTATGGCTGAGAGGCATGTGATCCATAGGAACTGTACTGGTTAAATGGTTATGGCTGAGAGGCATGTGATCCATAGGAACTGTACTGGTTAAATGGTTATGGCTGAGAGGCGTGTGATCCATAGGAACTGTACTGGTTAATATGGCTGAGAGGCATGTGATCCATAGGAACTGTACTGGTTAAATGGTTATGGCTGAGAGGCGTGTGATCCATAGGAACTGTACTGGTTAAATGGTTATGGCTGAGAGGCGTGTGATCCATAGGAACTGTACTGGTTAAATGGTTATGGCTGAGAGGCGTGTGATTCATAGGAACTGTACTGGTTAATATGGCTGAGAGGCGTGTGATTCATAGGAACTGTACTGGTTAAATGGTTATGGCTGAGAGGCGTGTGATTCATAGGAACTGTACTGGTTAAATGGTTATGGCTGAGAGGCGTGTGATTCATAGGAACTGTACTGGTTAATATGGCTGAGAGGCGTGTGATTCATAGGAACTGTACTGGTTAAATGGTTATGGCTGAGAGGCGTGTGATCCATAGGAACTGTACTGGTTAAATGGTTATGGCTGAGAGGCATGTGATCCATAGGAACTGTACTGGTTAAATGGTTATGGCTGAGAGGCGTGTGATCCATAGGAACTGTACTGGTTAAATGGTTATGGCTGAGAGGCGTGTGATTCATAGGAACTGTACTGGTTAAATGGTTATGGCTGAGAGGCATGTGATCCATAGGAACTGTACTGGTTATGGCTGAGAGGCATGTGATCCATAGGAACTGTACTGGTTAAATGGTTATGGCTGAGAGGCGTGTGATCCATAGGAACTGTACTGGTTAATATGGCTGAGAGGCGTGTGATCCATAGGAACTGTACTGGTTAAATGGTTATGGCTGAGAGGCGTGTGATTCATAGGAACTGTACTGGTTAAATGGTTATGGCTGAGAGGCGTGTGATTCATAGGAACTGTACTGGTTAAATGGTTATGGCTGAGAGGCGTGTGATCCATAGGAACTGTACTGGTTAATATAGCTGAGAGGCGTGTGATCCATAGGAACTGTACTGGTTAATATGGCTGAGAGGCGTGTGATCCATAGGAACTGTACTGGTTAAATGGTTATGGCTGAGAGGCGTGTGATCCATAGGAACTGTACTGGTTAATATGGCTGAGAGGCGTGTGATCCATAGGAACTGTACTGGTTAAATGGTTATGGCTGAGAGGCATGTGATCCATAGGAACTGTACTGGTTAAATGGTTATGGCTGAGAGGCGTGTGATTCATAGGAACTGTACTGGTTAAATGGTTATGGCTGAGAGGCGTGTGATTCATAGGAACTGTACTGGTTAAATGTTTATGGCTGAGAGGCGTGTGATTCATAGGAACTGTACTGGTTAAATGGTTATGGCTGAGAGGCGTGTGATCCATAGGAACTGTACTGGTTAATATGGCTGAGAGGCGTGTGATCCATAGGAACTGTACTGGTTAATATGGCTGAGAGGCGTGTGATCCATAGGAACTGTACTGGTTAAATGGCTGAGAGGCGTGTGATCCATAGGAACTGTACTAGTTAAATGGTTATGGCTGAGAGGCGTGTGATTCATAGGAACTGTACTGGTTAATATGGCTGAGAGGCGTGTGATTCATAGGAACTGTACTGGTTAAATGGTTATGGCTGAGAGGCGTGTGATCCATAGGAACTGTACTGGTTAATATGGCTGAGAGGCGTGTGATCCATAGGAACTGTACTGGTTAATATGGCTGAGAGGCGTGTGATCCATAGGAACTGTACTGGTTAAATGGTTATGGCTGAGAGGCGTGTGATCCATAGGAACTGTACTGGTTAAATGGTTATGGCTGAGAGGCGTGTGATCCATAGGAACTGTACTGGTTAAATGGTTATGGCTGAGAGGCGTGTGATCCATAGGAACTGTACTGGTTAATATGGCTGAGAGGCGTGTGATCCATAGGAACTGTACTGGTTAAATGGTTATGGCTGAGAGGCATGTGATCCATAGGAACTGTACTGGTTAAATGGTTATGGCTGAGAGGCGTGTGATCCATAGGAACTGTACTGGTTAATATGGCTGAGAGGCGTGTGATCCATAGGAACTGTACTGGTTAATATGTCTGAGAGGCGTGTGATCCATAGGAACTGTACTGGTTAAATGGTTATGGCTGAGAGGCGTGTGATCCATAGGAACTGTACTGGTTAATATGGCTGAGAGGCGTGTGATCCATAGGAACTGTACTGGTTAAATGGTTATGGCTGAGAGGCGTGTGATCCATAGGAACTGTACTGGTTAATATGGCTGAGAGGCGTGTGATCCATAGGAACTGTACTGGTTAAATGGTTATGGCTGAGAGGCGTGTGATTCATAGGAACTGTACTGGTTAATATGGCTGAGAGGCATGTGATCCATAGGAACTGTACTGGTTAAATGGTTATGGCTGAGAGGCATGTGATCCATAGGAACTGTACTGGTTAATATGGCTGAGAGGCGTGTGATCCATAGGAACTGTACTGGTTAAATGGTTATGGCTGAGAGGCATGTGACTGCTGAGCTTGTGAGCTCCCCCCGATGGTTACCTGGAGGAACTGCTGCGGCTGCTGTGTGATCTGGGTCTGCGTCTGTCCCGTCTGCGCTCCCATGTTCTGCGGCTGTGCGGGCTGTGCGGGCTGCGCAATGCTGATAGTCTGAGCCCCGCCCGGCTGAGGCGCGAAGGCGTTGTACGCCGTCACCACTTGACCCATGAACATGGTGGTAGGAACCATCACCGCTCCGCACGCCATCGGGGCGGTCACCAGCTTGGTCAGCAGCGGCTGCCCTCCCGGGAAACTGAAAGGGAGGGAGAGAGAGAGGGATGGAGACGGCGGAAGAGAGAGAGAAGTAAAAGAGAGCAGAAAGAGAATTAGACTGCTTGTCTTCGTGGTGCTCAAGGGAGGGGCTATGTGGGTTATAGGGGAAGCTTATGCAGATTAAGTGGTTATAGGTAGATTAAGAGGGTATAAACAAATTAAGGGGGTATAAACAGATTCAGGGGTATAGGTAGATTAAGGGGGTATAAACAGATTCAGGGGTATAGGTAAATTAAGGGGGTATAAACAGATTCAGGGGTATAGGTAGATTAAGGGGGTATAAACAGATTCAGGGGTATAGGTAGATTAAGGGGGTATAAACAGATTCAGGGGTATAGGTAGATTAAGGGGGTATAAACAGATTCAGGGGTATAGGTAGATTAAGGGGGTATAAACAGATTCAGGGGTATAGGTAGATTAAGGGGGTATAAACAGATTCAGGGGTATAGGTAGATTAAGGGGGTATAAACAGATTCAGGGGTATAGGTAGATTAAGGGGGTATAAACAGATTCAGGGGTATAGGTAGATTAAGGGGGTATAAACAGATTCAGGGGTATAGGTAGATTAAGGGGGTATAAACAGATTCAGGGGTATAGGTAGATTAAGGGGGTATAAACAGATTCAGGGGTATAGGTAGATTAAGGGGGTATAAACAGATTCAGGGGTATAGGTAGATTAAGGGGGTATAAACAGATTCAGGGGTATAGGTAGATTAAGGGGGTATAAACAGATTCAGGGGTATAGGTAGATTAAGGGGGTATAAACAGATTCAGGGGTATAGGTAGATTAAGGGGGTATAAACAGATTCAGGGGTATAGGTAGATTAAGGGGGTATAAACAGATTCAGGGGTATAGGTAGATTAAGGGGGTATAAACAGATTCAGGGGTATAGGTAGATTAAGGGGGTATAAACAGATTCAGGGGTATAGGTAGATTAAGGGGGTATAAACAGATTCAGGGGTATAGGTAGATTAAGGGGGTATAAACAGATTCAGGGGTATAGGTAAATTAAGGGGGTATAAACAGATTCAGGGGTATAGGTAGATTAAGGGGGTATAAACAGATTCAGGGGTATAGGTAGGTAGGATATTATAATCGCAAAAGGTCACGATTACTGCATCCCATTTAGCATTCGTGCTGTGTTACAAACTGCGCTATTCAGCGAATGAGCGCTGTAACCAATCAGATCTGTCAATTGAGTGCACAGGTGAGGCGTTCTCATGGTCTTAACCAATCACAGGTGGTCCTGAGCGCGCTTAAAGTACTCTGATCCCTGTGAACAAGTAGCGTACTTTAAGTATTTTTCACGTGTTTGTGGCCTCCAACAAATTATGAAAGGTAGGCCTGGGTAGACTTGTGTACCATTCGACCTGACACTGAAAACATTTACCAAGCCGAGTACCAAAAATTATTTTGGTTTCAAAATCGATGATGCAAATCAAACACAAATACTTGTGGCAGCAGTACCTCAATCAAACAACCAATCTATTCTACTGCATGAAATTCAATCACAAGTTGCAGTAGCTACGAGAAAAAAGGTGATAAATACGTGACAATTCTGTAAATTGAGTGTTCGTAATAACCCAGCTTGATACTTATTTCCGGGTTTTCGCTGATAACAGTAAGCTATGGAGGATATTTTTTGCGTAACATTACTGCATCTCACTAAACAGCAGGCTATGCAGTAAGCAGTAGATACAGTATGCTAGTACACAGGAAGCAGTAGATAGGGTTCTGATTCAGACACAGCCCAGTATTGATGCCTAGGCTACTCTTTCTGCGACACAGACAACCATTACGGGTTCATTTATAATGCATCCCCGTATCCAGCAGGCTCTCAAAGGCAACCAGAGATAACCGAAACCATCGCATTTTATTTAGCAAAAGACTTGGCTCCGATTAACACTGTGTGAAGGACAAGAAAGAAAGAGAAAGAGCCTACGTCATCCCCTCCCGCAATCAGTCTTCCAATTTCTGAAGTTGGGATATCGACTAATTGATTAACATATACTCTGGCATTTACATATTTTGTTTGTACACTGGCTGTATATTGTTTATGTGAATACATTTTTTTTATAATTTCCAAAGTTGCGTTAAAAAAAAAACTTCACTTCCAAAAATAAAAAAAGGTTTGTATGGTCCAGTCTGATTCAATGTTAAAATGAAGAAATATTTAGGCTAGATTTCTTTATGTTTAAACAAAATAAGTATTTTATTATGATTCCATTAATCGCAGTTAATAATCGCAATCACAATATCAAAGAAAATAATCACAATTATAATTTTTCTCAATGGTGCAGCCCTAGGTATAGGAATATTAAGGGGGTATAAACAGATTAAGGGGTGTTGGTACCGGATCCGTTGGTCCTGGGTAAAGGTATATTAAGGGGGTGTTGGTACCGGATCTGTCGGTCCTGGGTAAAGGTATATTAAGGGGGTGTTGGTACCGGATCTGTCGGTCCTGGGTAAAGGTATATTAAGGGGGTGTTGGTACCGGATCTGTCGGTCCTGGGTAAAGGTATATTAAGGGGGTGTTGGTACCGGATCTGTCGGTCCTGGGTAAAGGTATATTAAGGGGGTGTTGGTACCGGATCTGTCGGTCCTGGGTAAAGGTATATTAAGGGGGTGTTGGTACCGGATCTGTCGGTCCTGGGTAAAGGTATATTAAGGGGGTGTTGGTACCGGATCTGTCGGTCCTGGGTAAAGGTATATTAAGGGGGTGTTGGTACCGGATCTGTCGGTCCTGGGTAAAGGTATATTAAGGGGGTGTTGGTACCGGATCTGTCGGTCCTGGGTAAAGGTATATTAAGGGGGTGTTGGTACCGGATCTGTCGGTCCTGGGTAAAGGTATATTAAGGGGGTGTTGGTACCGGATCCGTCGGTCCTGGGTAAAGGTATATTAAGGGGGTGTTGGTACCGGATCTGTCGGTCCTGGGTAAAGGTATATTAAGGGGGTGTTGGTACCGGATCTGTCGGTCCTGGGTAAAGGTATATTAAGGGGGTGTTGGTACCGGATCCGTCGGTCCTGGGTAAAGGTATATTAAGGGGGTGTTGGTACCGGGATCCGTTGGTCCTGGGTAAAGGTATATTAAGGGGGTGTTGGTACCGGATCTGTCGGTCCTGGGTAAAGGTAATATTAAGGGGGTGTTGGTACCGGATCTGTCGGTCCTGGGTAAAGGTATATTAAGGGGGTGTTGGTACCGGATCTGTCGGTCCTGGGTAAAGGTATATTAAGGGGGTGTTGGTACCGGATCTGTCGGTCCTGGGTAAAGGTATATTAAGGGGGTGTTGGTACCGGATCTGTCGGTCCTGGGTAAAGGTATATTAAGGGGGTGTTGGTACCGGATCTGTCGGTCCTGGGTAAAGGTATATTAAGGGGGTGTTGGTACCGGATCTGTCGGTCCTGGGTAAAGGTATATTAAGGGGGGTGTTGGTACCGGATCTGTCGGTCCTGGGTAAAGGTATATTAAGGGGGTGTTGGTACCGGATCTGTCGGTCCTGGGTAAAGGTATATTAAGGGGGTGTTGGTACCGGATCCGTTGGTCCTGGGTAAAGGTATATTAACACCTTTGCGCAGAAGGTGGCGCCGGCGGAAGCTTTTTGCTCAACTCAGACATTCGTTGCTACTGCAGCCGAACTATGATTGGAAATCACAAACTCTGTGTTTTAAATTTATTGGTAGACGGTTCGTGACGATTTCTGCCGAATACGTAGTTTCTAAGTGCCACTATTTCCCTGTAGCAAGTCCATTTATCAAGCAAACCCCACCTAGTCTATACCTACATATACGTGACATAGTGGACAATAGCGTCTATGTTTGAGTTCATACATATATTTATTCATCATATAAAATTAGAATAACGTCATAGCAACGAGATAAATCCAACAATAGCCTGATCGTATGCCAGAAAAGCCGTGAAAAGCCCTGCTCACTCAAATGCAAAATAAACTGTGAAAGTACTATCTCATTCTACCATGTATTCTACTAGCAATATATGCTACTAAATATGAAATAAATATACAATCCTACCATTGGTTTTACACATCGAGATGTTCCTTTCAAAATTCAGTTGTCATTTATTGTCTGGTACAATCGGTTTGAGAAATATACAACACTTTATACCGCTATTACACTATCTGAAACGTCGCCCGCGTAATAAGCCCCATGCCCTGTAAGACTGTCTCATGCATTACAGTTCACTCTGGTTTAATTGTCGGCTTTTTTATCCAATAGAGTACATTATAACCGTCGCAACGGTATATGCCAAGTCTTTTTGGGTGCTTTGAGCAATTTACTACAGCCCAGCGTAACGGCAGTTTTCGTTTTAGCTGTCTAGTATTACGCAAGCGCTATACAATACGCATTATCCAGGGAAATTCCCCTTTTGCGATATGTAAGTATTTTTGCGTCTAAAATACCGTTGGTCTCGCTGGCTACATACGTACGTTCGTGTTTCCACTCGAGCACTGTCTTTCCAAGTTTGATAGCCCTGTTGTTATTTTCGCATTTTGAGTGCATTTCACATACTGTAGTGCAATCGTTAGCTAAATGTATTTTTGAACTAGGCTACGATGTTCATTGAAGATAGAATATTTGGCAGCATTTTACAGATGGTGGAAAACTATTTTATGTTCATGTTATCATACATAGTATAGGCTATGATGTATGCCTCTTATGGCATGACAAGTGCTCATTCCAATTTACTGTTGCGCTGATATGTGGTAGATTAAGGTAAAAATTTCCTTGGAGTTATTATGAATAGGAAAACTTAAAAGATTAAAAGAATACAGAAAAATGCAATCCCAGGACAAAAGTATACATACTGTAGAGTACAGGGACAAGTGATGTTTTATTGAGGTACAAGAGTGAATGATTAGGCAACATATTTAGGTGTATGTAACACTGTGATATCAATGTTTTTTTATCTTAAGCCACCAGAGGGAGCAAATGTGTATGCGTTATAATTTATAATATAATATAATATTTTATGACATGTTTTGCATAGGGGTTTTGGACCCATAGATATCTACCCACCTATACTGCTGAAAATATATAATTCTCACTTGGAAATTATGCACAAGTGAGTTTTATGAGCCCAAACTGTTGATTTGTAGTTAAATATTTCATAAATTTTTTTTATTTGCAGCAGTGCACAATTTAGCCATTTGGATAGATTTGGAGACACTAATGGACAAGAGGATACACGGCTATATTTTGCATCATAGACCTTTAGTAGTTCTGCATATCATCCTCAGATTTTGCAAAACTTGTGGACATGGAGTTTATGATCCAGGAAATGTATATATATTACCGATTTCACTTATGTAGCTCTCAGCAAAATTAAAAAAAACTATTTAAAATTTTTTTTCCCCTAAGTTTCTTTGCATTTGTGGCACTTTATTTTGACTTAAATTATGAAAATAAACAAATCTAAGTTTGTATTGTAAATGGTACACCTGTCTTCTTTCATTTAAGCCATTTACCAAGTTTATGTGATGCTCACACCTGGAGTTATAAAGCCTTAAACAGAGCACCCCTAAATAGGTGAAATGTGCCATCTGCGCCAAGGGGTTAAGGGGGTGTTGGT
>CM056394.1:30000-237500 GCA_029718625.1 Synaphobranchus kaupii | reverse complement strand
AAAGGCATATCAACTCAATGCCATGGCCAGCAAACAGTCCGGATCTCAATTCGATTTAAAATTTATGGTGGAAATTTTAAAAATTGGTCCATGACAAGGCTCCATCCTGCAAAACTGTTCTGTCAACAGCTATTCGAGAAAGTTGGAACCAGCTTGATGGAGAATATTGTTTTTCATTAGTGAAGTCCATGCCTCAAAGACTTCAGGCCGTCATAAAAGCCAGAGGAGGAGCAACAAAGTACTAATTGATTTTTTTTGTTGATGATTCTATAATTTTTTCCTGTACTTGATCTGGAAAAAAATATGTCATTAATTCAAATAATTTAATTTATTTAAGAATTTCAATGTACACCTGTGCATTGACTGTTGAGGTAATGATTGCCATCTCCCCTGGTCCTTTACCTGACATGCAACCCCATATCATAAATAACTGGGGAAATTTGATAGTTTTTTTCAGGCAGACATCTTTATACGTTTCATTAGAACGGCACCAGACAAAAGTTCCAGCATCATCTCCTTGGCCAATGCAGATTCGTGATTCATCACTGAATAAAAGCCAGAGGAGGAGCAACAAAGTACTAATTGATTTTTTTTGTTGATGATTCTATAATTTTTTCCTGTACTTGATCTGGAAAAAAATAAGTCATTAATTCAAATAATTTAATTTCATTTGTTTGAGGTATGTTTCACGAAGCCAGAATGTTCAACTATTAAACAAAAATTGTTTTGTGTCATATCTGTGATTTGTTTATTTGTTACGAAGTAAAAAAGCTGGGTGAGCATCCTTTAAGTGTGCTGATTCCATATCAAAGTGTGGTGATTCCATATCAAAGTGTGGTGATTCCATATCAAAGTGTGCTGATTCCATATCAAAGTGTGGTGATTCCATATCAAAGTGTGGTGATTCCATATCAAAGTGTGGTGATTCCATATCAAAGTGTGGTGATTCCATATCAAAGTGTGGTGATTCCATATCAAAGTGTGGTGATTCCATATCAAAGTGTGGTGATTCCATATCAAAGTGTGGTGATTCCATATCAAAGTGTGGTGATTCCATATCAAAGTGTGGTGATTCCATATCAAAGTGTGGTGATTCCATATCAAAGTGTGGTGATTCCATATCAAAGTGTGGTGATTCCATATCAAAGTGTGGTGATTCCATATCAAAGTGTGGTGATTCCATATCAAAGTGTGGTGATTCCATATCAAAGTGTGGTGATTCCATATCAAAGTGTGGTGATTCCATATCAAAGTGTGGTGATTCCATATCAAAGTGTGGTGATTCCATATCAAAGTGTGGTGATTCCATATCAAAGTGTGGTGATTCCATATCAAAGTGTGGTGATTCCATATCAAAGTGTGGTGATTCCATAATTTTTGCCAGGGGTTGTATATATACATATATATATATACATGTGTGTGCACGTGTGTGTGTGTGTGTGTGTGTATATATGCGTGTGTGTATACGCATGTTTGTGTATATACATGTGTGTATGTGGTATGTGCATGCGTGTGTGCGTATACATGTGTGTATGTGGTGTGTGTGCATATACAGTATACGTGTGTATGTGTGTGTGTGTGTGCGTGTGTGTGTGTGTGTGCATATACGTGTGTGTGTGTGTGTGTGTGTGTGTGTGTGTGTGTGGTGTGCATATACGTGTGTGTGTGTGTGTGTGTGTATACATGTGTGAGAGAGGAGGAGGAGGGTGATGTCCTACCTGTGTGTGTGTGTGTGTGTGTGTGTGTGTGTGTGTATACACACATGTGTGAGAGAGGAGGAGGAGGGTGATGCCCTACCTGTGTGTGGGAGGAGCTCTGCTCACGGAGGAGGTTTTGGGGAGGAGCCTGTTGTTGGGCTGAAGCCTGTTGCTGGGGGGGTGGAGCTTGCTGTTGCTGGGCAACATGAGCAGAGGTCAGGCCCGTCTGGAGGGGGGCAGCAGGGAGAACCCCGCCCTGCATGGTGAGGGCGGAGCCTAAACTCAGAGTCCCGGTTGGCTGCTGGGAGAACATCTGCAAGCATTTCACACAGCGTGAGGAACCATTCCATCACCATGGTAACATGGTTCTCAGGGTGACCAAAGCTCAACAAAGAAAGGAGTGACAAAATGATCATTACCGATCTAATTGGTGGAAATAGTTTGAAAAAATGGGTCCAAGTAAAAAGAAAAAAACAGAGTTATCCTTTAATGACCGTATGGGGGCACTTAGACTAGTAGGGCATTAGGGGGCAGTATGGGCAGTAAGGGGCATGAGGGAGCATTAGAGGCAGTAGAGGGCATATGGGGGGCATGAGGGGGAAGTGAGGGGTATTAGGGGGGCAGTAGAAGGTTGAGGGCAGTAACTCATTAGAGGGGCAGTAACACACTAGAGGGGCAGTAACTCATTAGAGGGGCAGTAACACACTAGAGGGGCAGTAACTCATTAGAGGGGCAGTAGAAGGTTTAGAGGGGCAGTAACTCATTAGGGGGGCAGTAGAAGGTTTAGAGGGGCAGTAACTCACAGGCGGTCCCTGGCCCTGCACCATGTGCAGCTGTTCCTGGATCTTGCGTAGTTCCTCCTGCTGCCGCTGGATGTTTGCCTCAATCATGCGCGTGCGCTGCTCCAGCTGCTCTTTCAGGTGCTGCATGGCACCCAGCTGCGCAGAGAACTGCAACACAGCATGTACCATAGAGTACTACTGTGACACAGCACGTACCATAGAGTACTACTGCAACACAGCATGTACCATAGAGTACTACTGCAACACAGCATGTACCATAGAGTACTACTGCGACACAGCACGTACCATAGAGTACTACTGCAACACAGCATGTACCATAGAGTACTACTGCGACACAGCATGTACCATAGAGTACTACTGCGACACAGCGTGTACCATAGAGTACTACTGCGACACAGCATGTACCATAGAGTACTACTGCGACACAGCATGTACCATAGAATACTACTGCGACACAGCATGTACCATAGAGTACTACTGCGACACAGCATGTACCATAGAGTACTACTGCGACACAGCATGTACCATAGAGTACTACTGCGACACAGCATGTACCATAGAGTACTACTGCGACACAGCATGTACCATAGAATACTACTGCGACACAGCATGTACCATAGAGTACTACTGCGACACAGCATGTACCATAGAGTACTACTGCGACACAGCATGTACAATAGAATACTACTGCGACACAGCATGTACCATAGAGTACTACTGCGACACAGCATGTACCATAGAATACTACCAGAGACCTTAAAGAGGCTGGGTCCCAATCCAGTTTTTGCTCCACCCTCGTAAACTTCACTTGGGAGGATGTGACGCACATACCAATAAAACAGGAGTATACACTTGCGTTTAGCGAGTGGGAGGGAGCGAGGGCGGAGCAGGTTATTTGAATTGAGACGCACTTCACCCCCATCTATACTCGGAAGTAACCGTGCTGCTGTACAGTGGCGTATCGTGGGATCTGGGATGTAAAACGTCTGTCACCGTCAACCTTTAAATGGATGAAACTCTCAGCCTGTTTCTATTGATTATCAGTCAAGCAATTGATTTAGGCTGCTGAATAGTAAATATCAATAAATACAGCAAGTTTTGTGTGCTAGCACATTTCTTTTTAAATATGTAGGCTAGATGACAGCCAGTGCGCTGGAAAAAGAGTAGGCTATAAAGCATTTAAACCGAACATATTCTCAATCTGTTTCCATTTATTTTGCTTGCTTATGTCAATCAAACAATTAATTCCCTGAATAATCAAGAACAATTATGTAGCCGATAATGATTAACAAATGACAAAAGAGATAACTAATGTGAGATTGTTTAATAAGGGTGGCAATAATTCATAATAATTAACTGGCAAAAAATCCCAACGTTTTCTTCTCATCACGTTAAAGAATGGAGCTTATTAATTTAGTCGATTTAGTCAAAACGATTTAAACATTAGAAAGCATAAATTTAAAGAGGAAAACATCTTAAATTGCTGGAACCGTTGAGCGCAACGCATGCATTCAAGCTAGAAAAACGAATTTACCCAAATATGTGCTGTTCATTAATCAATGAGCTAAACTGCAGAATCTTCGCATGTATTAACACATTTCGATGCAATACTATAACCTCTCTGCATTTGAATGGATCTCTATGGGAATTGGAGGGTGAACTAGATTTAGATGTAAATTACACTGGTACAGTATGGAACATATGGCTGGCTAAATGGTTGTAAGTTATTAAGGGTCTGAGCGATCGAACGAGCCTCAAACCATCACTCTGTTGCCAGATATGGAGTAGATGTGGATGGATCACTGCAAGGGTTATTTCTCCTGACTCATTTTCCTATTGAACTCTATAGGGGGGAAAGTCAGGAAAAGAAACCCTTAAAGTGATGCAATGATTATATTGAATGTCTTTATTTGATATGTTTGTGTGTGTGTTGTGGGTCTGCCCCACTGTCTATGTCTTTTTTGTTGTTGCTGGTGGCTACAACTGAAGTTCCCTAACGGTACAATAAGTTATTCTATATGGCGCCCCTAGTGGTCAGTTGCGGCATCGGCTGCTTTTTGCAGTAAGTGTAGAACTGTATATATACAAGCGGAGTGGATGGGGGTGTAATTTCTGTTAAAATAAAAATACAATTTTTATACCATTTATACCATTTTAGATTTGACAAGCCCTCAATCGTGAGAGTCATAAATCATATTGATTACATGATGAATGATTATTGTTTGTACATAAACAACAAATATCTGACATAACTGCACTAGCACCCATGCTAAGCATAATGACAGGCCACACAGTCCATGAATGGTGGAGTAATTCAGAATGTATTTTATGACTATCAGAGCCAACAATATTTTAGAGGATATATGTTATCTACATACTCTTTTTTTGGCTCATCTAGTGTGGACTGGTTACCATGTTGTAAAATCAAAGAGAAGCTGGAAATATTGATTCAAATAATTCTCTTATGATGATTTTGCACAAAGCTCTCATTGACTCTCATACACATCTACACTTGCTGGGATTCCTATCGCCCCCTAGTGGTTAAGAAATGTGAAGCCAGGAAGTACGAGCGAGTTGGATGTCTCTCACGGGGTGCGTCCCAATACTCGAAAAATACACCCTCCTTTCCTCCACTACCTCCTCCTCTCCTCCTTTCCTCCACTACCTCCTCCTCTCCTCCTTTCCTCCACTACCACCTCCTCTCCTCCTTTCCTCCACTACCACCTCCTGTCCTCCTTTCCTCCACTACCACCTCCTGTCCTCCTTTCCTCCACTACCACCTCCTTTCCTCCACTACCACCTCCTCTCCTCCTTTCCTCCACTACCACCTCCTGTCCTCCTTTCCTCCACTACCACCTCCTGTCCTCCTTTCCTCCACTACCTCCTCCTCTCCTCCTTTCATCCACTACCTCCTCCTCTCCTTTCCTCCACTACCACCTCCTCTCCTCCTTTTCTCCACTACCACCTCCTGTCCTCCTTTTCTCCACTACCACCTCCTGTCCTCCTTTCCTCCACTACCTCCTCCTCTCCTCCTTTCCTCCACTACCTCCTCCTCTCCTCCTTTCCTCCACTACCTCCTCCTCTCCTCCTTTCCTCCACTACCACCTCCTCTCCTCCTTTCCTCCACTACCTCCTCCTCTCCTCCTTTCCTCCACTACCACCTCCTCTCCTCCTTTCCTCCACTACCTCCTCCTCTCCTCCACTACCACCTCCTCTCCTCCTTTCCTCCACTACCACCTCCTCTCCTCCTTTCCTCCACTACCACCTCCTGTCCTCCTTTCCTCCACTACCTCCTCCTCTCCTCCTTTCCTCCACTACCACCTCCTGTCCTCCTTTCCTCCACTACCACCTCCTGTCCTCCTTTCCTCCACTACCACCTCCTGTCCTCCTTTCCTCCACTACCACCTCCTGTCCTCCTTTCCTCCACTACCACCTCCTCTCCTCCACTACCACCTCCTGTCCTCCTTTCCTCCACTACCACCTCCTGTCCTCCTTTCCTCCACTACCTCCTCCTCTCCTCCTTTCCTCCACTACCACCTCCTCTCCTCCTTTCCTCCACTACCACCTCCTCTCCTCCTTTCCTCCACTACCACCTCCTCTCCTCCTTTCCTCCACTACCACCTCCTCTCCTCCTTTCCTCCACTACCACCTCCTCTCCTCCTTTCCTCCACTACCACCTCCTCTCCTCCTTTCCTCCACTACCACCTCCTCTCCTCCTTTCCTCCACTACCACCTCCTCTCCTCCTTTCCTCCACTACCACCTCCTCTCCTCCTTTCCTCCACTACCACCTCCTCTCCTCCTTTCCTCCACTACCACCTCCTGTCCTCCTTTCCTCCACTACCACCTCCTCTCCTCCCTTCCTCCACTACCACCTCCTCTCCTCCTTTCCTCCACTACCACCTCCTGTCCTCCTTTCCTCCACTACCACCTCCTGTCCTCCTTTCCTCCACTACCACCTCCTGTCCTCCTTTCCTCCACTACCACCTCCTGTCCTCTGTGCCCCGGAAACAGATCTTTGTGTTTTAATCTAATGTTGCTGATTACATCTTAATTACGTACTCATGGTTACATATTAATGTCTTGATGCAAACTGTAATGTCAGGTACACTGTACATGCAAATACTTGTACTGGAAACTTTCAGGCAGTTTTGCACACTCTCGAGTAGGAGAGGAGTGGTAGTGCAGGAGTGGAGAGTATTGGGACGCATCATAAGGGGCGTTTCTCAATACCAAGTCTGCACAAGTACGGACTTGTGGTCTTGTGACGCACGTGTTGTCAAGTGTCCTTACAAAAGGGCACTAGCAATAACGTTCTTGTGAAAAGGGTGACGTCATATAACGGGCCAGGTTCTGTTCCAAAGCCAAGAACACAAAGAAGTGAGGACGCTCATCCTGGAAATGTACTTGATCCGCCCCAAATATCGAGGATGCATCGGATGCAAACTCGCCAAACGAGAACGCTGACTTGGATATCCCATGGTTCATTGCGTGAAGCGATGGCAGACAACAGGGGAGAAGCTTATAGCTACACCAGGCACGGGGAGACTATCAGGAAAAGTTGCTGCCTGGTGTGACCGGTTTGTTGCTATTTTCTACTGTCTATGGTTTGTAGTGGTAGCGAAACCACAGTCCAAACGTCAGCACGCATTGCATCTCAAACAGGCTACACCAGTGGTCTTCAACCCTGGTCCTGGGGACCCCCTGTGTATGCTGGTTTTCGTTCCAACCACAATTGCAATACTTGAATTTTAACAAGCTGTTATTTTTTCTTAATTAGGTGTTTTAATTGTATGGAAAGAACACTTTAAACTCTTTACTCTCTTAAGCCACGTTATGTTAGCAATAGCTATGCATGCTTTGAAGAAAAAAAAATCCCATGTTCATTATGCTCATTGTGTTATATTGCAAACAATTACAAAGAAGAGGTAAGAACTCAGGTGAATAGGCTCCTAATTAGGTAATTGAACACAAGTTTAAGTTCCTTCATAATTTTTTCCTTAAACTTGTTAACACAATGCAGGTTTGGCTCATTATCATTTGCTTTGTCTTTGAATTCTTCATTATTTACCAAACGGTTAGTTTTAGTGGCCATGTGTCCACAATTTCACCAATTATGAGCCAATTGATTCACCTCAGTCTTTAATTTGATGTTAAAACATTTTTTACCTCCTTTTAATTGTTTACAATACAGCACAATGTGAATATTGGACTTTTATTCCTCATGGCATGCATAGCTATTACTAACATAATGTGGCTTAAGAATGTAAATAATCCCTCTAAACATTAAAAACACCTAATTAAGAAAAATTAACAGCTTGTTAAAATTCAAGTATTGCAATTGTGGTTGGAACGAAAACCAGCACACACAGGGGGTTTTTTTTCACCAAAAAGCAGATAACAGTTGCAGAATTTAAGGCGTCTGTGTTACAAAGCTAGGTATATTTCTCTTACAACCACATAAGATTAACGGCTTTAGCCAATTATCGCGATCCAGTCTTTTTGTGCTTTTCACACATGATGACCTGCAGCTTTGAGCAGGTTTCCCCATATAAGCCTTAAATTCTCTTAATTTCACTGCTTTTTGTGATTAATTGCCTGCTAATTTCAGTAACTTTTCCGCCTTCATGTAGCTTTTAGGTAGCCTATTAAAACATGGCTATTGTCAGCAGTTGAACAATGAGTTGCTAATTGTTTTTGTCGCGAAAAGTAGCTATGGATCGATATCCTTGGGCCATCGCTAAAAAACTACTTTGTGCACCCCTGCTCTGAAGGACAGAACGCTGCTTAGTTATAAAAACATGTTTAAAATGAGGTAAAAATCCAGCTATTGTAAGACATATTTCTCGCCTCATTTTCATTCGTAGAAAGATTGCAGTCTCATTTATTGATGAAATGAGATAACTAAAAATCAAGCTTAGTTGTAAGCTTGTCCCTATGGAGCCGTCTCATTTGCCATCACGCAATGGGATATCCAAGTCCGTTCTCATCAATGTTGCCAGAAGCCTGAATCAATTCCCCTCCCCAAAAAAATTCTGAAAATCCTCCGATCTTCAATGGACTCCCATACAATTTTCTGATAATTTGTCCTTTTAAAATCCCCCATCTGTCATTGACTCCTATACATGTTTGCTCTAATGCTATACATTTTTTAAAAATCCCCTATATTTAGGGGTAAATCCCCCAGTCTGGCATCTCTGTGTTGGGAGAGGGTGCATCCGATGCACCCTTGCGTTCTTGGAACAGAACTTGGCCGAGTTCACAAGTTCACAAGTCCGCAAGTACAGACATTGAGAAACACCCCTTGTCTCTGATACTACTGCAACACAGGCAACATGCGCCATAGAATATTTCTGAAACACAGGCAACATGCACCATAGAATACTACTGCAACACAGTAAGTACCATAGAATACTACTGCAACACAGTAAGTACCATAGAATACTACTGCAACACAGTAAGTACCATAGAATACTACTGCAACACAGTAAGTACCATAGAATACTACTGCAACACAGTAAGTACCATAGAATACTACTGCAACACAGTAAGTACCATAGAATACTACTGCAACACAGTACCATAGAATAGTACTGCAGCACAGTAAGTACCATAGAATACTACTGCAACACAGTAAGTACCATAGAATACTACTGCAACACAGGATGTACCATAGAATACTACTGCAACACAGGATGTACCATAGAATACTACTGCAACACAGGATGTACCATAGAATACTACTGCAACACAGGATGTACCATAGAATACTACTGCAACACAGGATGTACCATAGAATATTACAGTAATGTCAGTGATGCAGTTATATAGTATAGTACCTGTTGTTGGGCCTGTGGTTGTGTGATCATGGGCTGTGCCAGGTTCTGACTGGTGTTCTGGGAGCTCATGGACTGCTAAAGACCATGTAGGAGAGAGAAGGGCAAATCTTACGAGTGATGTCACTTCCTATTATATGGTCAATGGCTGAAAAGATCCCTGACCCCACCCTCCCTCCCTCCACATACAAACACACAGTACCCCTCCTATAAGTATGCACATACAAACACACAGTACCCCTCCTATAAGTATGCACATACAAACACACAGTACCCCTCCTATAAGTATGAGGTTTGAGTATGCACGTGTGTGCATCTAGTGTATACTGAATTTAATGTGTCATTTCAGATATAGTGTATAATGTCTCATGTATAGTGTGTAGTATGTAATATGTTTACAGTGTGTGATGCAACACGTATCGCGTGTGATGTTTAATTGTACGTGTGATTTTCTGTGTGTGATGTACAGTGTGTGATGTACAGTGTCTGGTATATAGTGCATAATATGTGCGTTATATAGTGCAGTGTGATGTATAATGTGTGATGTACAGTGCGTGTAAAGTGTTTGATGTACAGTGCGTGTATAGTGTGTGTGTGTGTGTGTGTGTGTGTGTGTGTGTGTGTGTGTGTGTGTGTGTGATGTACAGTGTGTGTATAGTGTGTGATGTACAGTGCGTGTATAGTGTGTGTGTGTGTGTGTGTGTGTGTGTGTGTGTGTGTGTGTGTGTGTGTGTGTGTGTGTGTGATGTACCGTGTGTGTGTGTGTGTGTGTGTGTGTGTGTGAGATGTACAGTGTGTGTGTGTTATGTACAGTGTGTGTATAGTGTGTGATGTACAGTGTGTGTGTGTGTGTGTGTGTGTGTGTTATGTACAGTGTGTGTATAGTGTGTGATGTACAGTGTGTGTGTGTGTGTGTGTGTGTGTGTGTGTGTGATGTACAGTGTGTGTATAGTGTGTGTTATGTACAGTGTGTGTATAGTGTGTGTGTGTGTTATGTACAGTGTGTGTATAGTGTGTGACGTACAGTGTGTGTGTGTGTGTGTGTGTGTGTGTGTGATGTACAGTGTGTGTATAGTGTGTGATGTACAGTGTGTGTGTGTGTGTGTGTGTGTGTGTGTGTGTGTGTGTGATGTACAGTGTGTGTGTGTGTGTGTGTGTGTGTGTGATGTACAGTGTGTGTATAGTGTGTGATGTACAGTGTGTGTGTGTGTGTGTGTGTGTGTGTTATGTACAGTGTGTGTATAGTGTGTGATGTACAGTGTGTGTGTGTGTTATGTACAGTGTGTGTATAGTGTGTGATGTACAGTGTGTGTGTGTGTGTGTGTGTTATGTACAGTGTGTGTAGTGTGTGATGTACAGTGTGTGTGTGTGTGTGTGTGTGTTATGTACAGTGTGTGTATAGTGTGTGATGTACAGTGTGTGTGTGTGTGTGTGTGTGTGTGTTATGTACAGTGTGTGTGTGTGTGATGTACAGTGTGTGTGTGTGTGTGTGTGTGTGTGTGTGTGTGTGTGTGTGTGTGTGTGATGTACAGTGTGTGATGTACAGTGTGTGTGTGTGTGTGTGTGTGTGTGTGATGTACAGTGTGTGTATAGTGTGTGATGTACAGTGTGTGTGTGTGTGTGTGTGTGTGTGTGTGATGTACAGTGTGTGTATAGTGTGTGTGTGTGTGATGTACAGTGTGTGTGTGTGTGTGTGTGTGTGTGTGTGTGTGTTATGTACAGTGTGTGTATAGTGTGTGATGTACAGTGTGTGTATAGTGTGTGATGTACAGTGTGTGTGTGTGTGTGTGTGTATAGTGTGTGTGTGTGATGTACAGTGTGTGTGTGTGTGTGTGTGTGTGTGTGTGTGTGTGTGTGTGTGTGTGTGTGTGTGATGTACAGTGTGTGTGTGTGTGTGTGTGTGTGTGTGTGTGTGTGTGTGATGTACAGTGTGTGTATAGTGTGTGAGTGTGTACCTGGCTGCTGATGGAGGAGCGGCGTTGGGAGCTCATCTCCACGGCAGACAGGGACTGGCGTGGCGGAGTACTCTGGTCTGTCAGGAGTTTGGTCTGCGTAGCTGGGGGAGGAGCCAAACAGCACATCAACACACTACACACACACCTGTACGTCAACACAAACTACACACACACCTGTACATCAACGCACTACACACATACCTGCACACCAACACACTACACACCCACACCTGTACATCAACACACTACATACACACCTGTATAATAATACACTATACACACACCGGCAGATCAATACAGGGGTGTGTACTGGTCTGTACAGGTAGGATTATGGGGTGTGTACTGGTCTGTACAGGTAGGATTATGGGGTGTGTACAGGTAGGGTTACGGGGTGTGTACTGGTCTGTACAGGTAGGATTATGGGGTGTGTACAGGTGTGGGTAGGGGGTGTGTACAGGTGTGTACAGGTAGGATTATGGGGTGTGTACAGGTGTGTACAGGTAGGGTAGGGGGTGTGTACAGGTAGGATTATGGGTTGTGTACAGGTGTGTACAGGTGGAAAGGGGAGGTACGCACAGGCAGGATCGGACACCGCCGTGTGTGAGGAGGACTTCCTGGAGCTGCGGGAGGAGGCGGAGGGGGTGCGGCTGCGATCAAAACGCTCCAGCGCCTCCTTCAGGCTGGAGGTGTTCAGCTGTGACTCCGAGCCCGAGTCCTGACTCTGCTGGGGAGAAAAGAGTCACTGATTATACAGCTTGAGTCACTGCACAAAAATGAGTCACTGAGCACACAGCCAGAGTCACTGCATAAAGAGAGTGAGTCACTGCAGAGGGAGACTGAGTCACAGCATAGCATAAAGAGACTGAGTCACAGCATAGCACAAAGAGACTGAGTCACAGCATAGCACAAAGAGACTGAGTCACAGCATAGCACAAAGAGACTGAGTCACAGCGTAGCACAAAGAGACTGAGTCACAGCGTAGCATAAAGAGACTGAGTCACAGCGTAGCACAAAGAGACTGAGTCACAGCGTAGCACAAAGAGACTGAGTCACAGCATAGCACAAAGAGACTGACTCACAGCATAGCACAAAGAGACTGAGTCACACCGTAGCACAAAGAGACTGAGTCACAGCGTAGCACAAAGAGACTGAGTCACAGCATAGCACAAAGAGACTGACTCACAGCATAGCACAAAGAGACTGAGTCACAGCGTAGCATAAAGAGACTGAGTCACAGCGTAGCACAAAGAGACTGAGTCACAGCGTAGCACAAAGAGACTGAGTCACAGCGTAGCACAAAGAGACTGAGTCACAGCATAGCACAAAGAGACTGAGTCACAGCGTAGCATAGAGACTGAGTCACAGCGTAGCACAAAGAGACTGAGTCACAGCATAGCACAAAGAGACTGAGTCACAGCGTAGCATAGAGACTGAGTCACAGCATAGCACAGAGACTGAGTCACAGCATAGCACAGAGACTGAGTCACAGCATAGCACAAAGAGACTGAGTCACAGCGTAGCACAAAGAGACTGAGTCACAGCGTAGCACAAAGAGACTGAGTCACAGCATAGCACAAAGAGACTGAGTCACAGCGTAGAAGAAAGACTGAGTCACAGCATAGCACAAAGAGACTGAGTCACAGCGTAGCACAAAGAGACTGAGTCACAGCATAGCACAAAGAGACTGAGTCACAGCATAGCATAAAGAGACTGAGTCACAGCGTAGCATAAAGAGACTGAGTCACAGCATAGCACAAAGAGACTGAGTCACAGCATAGCACAAAGAGACTGAGTCACAGCGTAGAAGACTGAGTCACAGCATAGCACAAAGAGACTGAGTCACAGCATAGCACAAAGAGACTGAGTCACAGCATAGCACAAAGAGACTGAGTCACAGCATAGCACAAAGAGACTGAGTCACAGCATAGCACAAAGAGACAGTCACAGCGTAGCATAAAGAGACTGAGTCACAGCATAGCACAAAGAGACTGAGTCACAGCATAGCACAGACTGAGTCACAGCATAGCACAAAGAGACTGAGTCACAGCATAGCACAAAGAGACTGAGTCACAGCATAGCACAGAGACTGAGTCACAGCATAGCACAGAGATTGAGTCACAGCATAGCACAAAGAGACTGAGTCACAGCGTAGCATAGAGACTGATTCACAGCGTAGCATAAAGAGACTGAGTCACAGCATAGCACAAAGAGACTGAGTCACAGCATAGCACAAAGAGACTGAGTCACAGCATAGCACAAAGAGACTGAGTCACAGCGTAGCACAAAGAGACTGAGTCACAGCATAGCACAAAGAGACTGACTCACAGCATAGCACAAAGAGACTGAGTCACAGCGTAGCATAAAGAGACTGAGTCACAGCGTAGCACAAAGAGACTGAGTCACACCGTAGCACAAAGAGACTGAGTCACAGCGTAGCACAAAGAGACTGAGTCACAGCGTAGCACAAAGAGACTGAGTCACAGCGTAGCATAAAGAGACTGAGTCACAGCATAGCACAGAGACTGAGTCACAGCATAGCACAAAGAGACTGAGTCACAGCATAGCACAAAGAGACTGAGTCACAGCGTAGTCACCTTTTCTGCAGCTGTTTCGGGGGGGGACTCCTCAATGCCCAGCTCTCTGCGTTGCTCCGCCCGCACCTCTGCATAACTAAACATGGAGACAAACCAGCCTGTTAACCAATCAACATCAACCAACAGCCCTGTTAACCAATCAACACCCAGCCCTGTTAACCAATCAACATCAACCCCCCAGCCCTGTTAACCAATCAACACCCAGCCCTGTTAACCAAACAACATCAACCAACAGCCCTGTTAACCAAACAACATCAACCAACAGCCCTGTTAACCAAACAACATCAACCAACAGCCCTGTTAACCAATCAACACCCAGCCCTGTTAACCAATCAACACCCAGCCCTGTTAACCAAACAACATCAACCCCCCAGCCCTGTTAACCAATCAACATCAACCCCCCAGCCCTGTTAACCAAACAACATCAACCCCCCAGCCCTGTTAACCAAACAACATCAACCCCCCAGCCCTGTTAACCAAACAACATCAACCACCAGCCCTGTTAACCAATCATCACCCAGCCCTGTTAACCAATCAACGTCTCAGAGAGAGATGAGTAAGGGAGGATGAGGATGGAGAGAGATAAAGAGAGGGGGAGATGAGATAGTGTTTTAGAGACAGCAGGATGAACACAGCGTCTGACAGACAGGATGGTCAGTGTTTACCTGATCACAGTGTGTGCGCAAGATGGTCAGTCTAAATGGTTTTAACTCAGATACACACCTTGCTGATGCGCTCAATGTTTTTACCTGAGATTCGACAATGGTGATTTTATTTCAGAGGTCATCTACATAAAGGAAAGGACCAGGAATTGTAAACGTGTAAATATTGATGTTGAGTGTTAAGAGGCTCTTCCTGCGGACTAATGTTAGAAAGAGCACAGGTCCCCAGGTGCTTAAGACGTGTGCAGAGCAGCTGTGTAGTATATTTCATTTCATTTTTTCAGTCTCTTAAGTTACAAAAGGTTCCCAAGATCTGGAAACACTCTATAATAGTCCTAGTAGCTAAGATCAGTACTCCAAATGTACTAAATGACTTCAGGCCAGTTGCTCCAACTTCCTTAATAATTAAATAATTTGAAAACTTATAAAGAGTGAGGTTTTACGGCAGGTAGAGAATAGTTTAGACTCTACCTCTACCCTATAGTTTGCATACAGGGCGGATAGAGGTGTGGAAAATGCCAGCCTGACTCTGCTGAACCTTGTGTTAGGCATCTGGAGACCCCTAAGGCCCACGCCTTCTGCTTTTAACACTATTCAGCCACATTTACTTTCAGAGGTACTTCTCTCTCTTTTTAATCTTGTTCTTAAACTTATTGGCTGGATAGTGGACTTTTTAACTGGCAGATCGCAGTGTGTGAGGTTCAATGGTGTTTACTCCAATCAGCTGCATTCTTCCACTGGTTCTCCTCAAGGTTGTTGTCCGTCTCCCCTTCCCTACATTATGTATACGAGCGATTGTCAGAGCACTCATGTAAACAGGCACATCTTTAAATTTGCTGATGATTCAGTGATTGTCAGCCTTCTTCATGGCCAGGACCAGGATGACCTGTGGTTGATGACTCTGTGTCATGGTGTGACCAGTCATTCCTCCAACTAAATATCACTAAAACCAAGGACATGACTGTTAATCTCAGGAAGTCATCACCCAGACCCACACCAACTCTTATATAGGGCTCTGTTATAAAGGGCTCTGACATTGAACTGCTGGACGCCTACAAATACCTTGGCACAATTATTGACAGCAAACTGTGTTTTGAACCTAATGCAGATGTAATTTTTTTTAAAGTACAACAGCGTCTTTTCTTTCTCAGGAAAACAAACACTTTTAATGTGTGCACTTCTATGATGGCACTTTTTTATCAAAGTTTTATTGAGTCTTAACTTTCTGTATTGTAGCATGGTATTTAAACCTCAACCTGACTAACAAGAACAGACTTAATAACCTTGTCAGATTATTGGAGTTAGTCAGGCCCAGCTTAATGACATCTACCATAAGCGGGTTCTCAAGAAGGCCAATGCTCTGTTCATCCTCTTAAGGGGGCATTTGACTTGCTACCATCGGGCCTTAGTTTCAGGGTCCCTGCTGGAAGGACTGAGAGAGTTTAGGCCTCATGTGTGTCAGTAGCCATTGGGTTTCATTGGGTTTCATTGGGTTTCATTGGGTTTCATTGGGTTTCATTGGGTTTCATTGGGTTGCTGAACTTCATGGAGTTTCCTCATCGGCTGTGAACTCTCGCTTTTGCACTTTTGGTTCAAAGGGACTGATGGGAAGTGATTTCTGTGCAAACCTTGTGTGCATGTTGTTGTTGTTGTGGTTGTGTTGTGGTTGTGTTGTGGTTGTTGTTGTTGTGGTTGTGTTGTGGTTGTTGTTGTGGTTGTGTTGTGGTTGTGTTGTGGTTGTTGTTGTTGTGGTTGTGTTGTGGTTGTTGTTGTGGTTGTGTTGTGGTTGTTGTTGTTGTGGTTGTGTTGTGGTTGTGTTGTGGTTGTTGTTGTTGTGGTTGTGTTGTGGTTGTTGTTGTGGTTGTGTTGTGGTTGTGTTGTGGTTGTTGTTGTTGTGGTTGTGTTGTGGTTGTTGTTGTGGTTGTGTTGTGGTTGTGTTGTGGTTGTTGTTGTTGTGGTTGTGTTGTGGTTGTTGTTGTGGTTGTGTTGTGGTTGTGTTGTGGTTGTGTTGTGGTTGTTGTTGTGGTTGTGTTGTGGTTGTGTTGTGGTTGTGTTGTGGTTGTGTTGTGGTTGTGTTGTGGTTGTGTTGTGGTTGTTGTTGTGGTTGTGTTGTGGTTGTGTTGTGGTTGTTGTTGTGGTTGTGTTGTGGTTGTGTTGTGGTTGTGTTGTGGTTGTGTTGTGGTTGTTGTTGTGGTTGTGTTGTGGTTGTTGTTGTGGTTGTGTTGTGGTTGTGTTGTGGTTGTTGTTGTGGTTGTGTTGTGGTTGTGTTGTGGTTGTGTTGTGGTTGTTGTTGTGGTTGTGTTGTGGTTGTGTTGTGGTTGTGTTGTGGTTGTGTTGTGGTTGTTGTTGTGGTTGTGTTGTGGTTGTGTTGTGGTTGTGTTGTGGTTGTTGTTGTGGTTGTGTTGTGGTTGTGTTGTGGTTGTGGTTGTTGTTGTGGTTGTGTTGTGGTTGTTGTTGTGGTTGTGTTGTGGTTGTTGTTGTGGTTGTGTTGTGGTTGTGTTGTGGTTGTGTTGTGGTTGTGTTGTGGTTGTGTTGTGGTTGTGTTGTGGTTGTTGTTGTGGTTGTGTTGTGGTTGTTGTTGTGGTTGTGTTGTGGTTGTGTTGTGGTTGTGTTGTGGTTGTGTTGTGGTTGTTGTTGTGGTTGTGTTGTGGTTGTTGTTGTGGTTGTGTTGTGGTTGTTGTTGTGGTTGTGTTGTGGTTGTGTTGTGGTTGTGTTGTGGTTGTTGTTGTGGTTGTGTTGTGGTTGTGTTGTGGTTGTGTTGTGGTTGTGTTGTGGTTGTGGTTGTTGTTGTGGTTGTGTTGTGGTTGTGTTGTGGTTGTGTTGTGGTTGTGTTGTGGACAGCTTGGTTCACCTTTGCTGCAAATCTAATTTCCCCTATAGAGGGACAATAAAGTGATTGATTGACTCTTATTGTTTACCTGACGACAGTGTGTGTGCAGGACGGTCAGTGTTTACCTGACGACAGTGTGTATGCAGGACGGTCAGTGTTTACCTGACGACAGTGTGTATGCAGGACGGTCAGTGTCTACCTGACGACAGTGTGTGTGCAGGACGGTCAGTGTTTACCTGACGACAGTGTGTGTGCAGGACGGTCAGTGTTTACCTGACGACAGTGTGTATGCAGGACGGTCAGTGTGTGTGCAGGACGGTCAGTGTTTACCTGACGACAGTGTGTATGCAGGACGGTCAGTGTTTACCTGACGACAGTGTGTATGCAGGACGGTCAGTGTGTGTGCAGGACGGTCAGTGTTTACCTGACGACAGTGTGTATGCAGGACGGTCAGTGTTTACCTGACGACAGTGTGTATGCAGGACGGTCAGTGTGTGTGCAGGACGGTCAGTGTTTACCTGACGACAGTGTGTATGCAGGACGGTCAGTGTTTACCTGACGACAGTGTGTGTGCAGGACGGTCAGTGTTTACCTGACGACAGTGTGTATGCAGGACGGTCAGTGTTTACCTGACGACAGTGTGTATGCAGGACGGTCAGTGTTTACCTGACGACAGTGTGTGTGCAGGACGGTCAGTGTGTGTGCAGGACGGTCAGTGTTTACCTGACGACAGTGTGTATGCAGGACGGTCAGTGTTTACCTGACGACAGTGTGTGTGCAGGACGGTCAGTGTGTGTGCAGGACGGTCAGTGTTTACCTGACGACAGTGTGTGTGCAGGACGGTCAGTGTTTACCTGACGACAGTGTGTATGCAGGACGGTCAGTGTTTACCTGACGACAGTGTGTGTGCAGGACGGTCAGTGTTTACCTGACGACAGTGTGTGTGCAGGACGGTCAGTGTTTACCTGACGACAGTGTGTGTGCAGGACGGTCAGTGTTTACCTGACGACAGTGTGTATGCAGGACGGTCAGTGTTTACCTGACGACAGTGTGTGTGCAGGACGGTCAGTGTTTACCTGACGACAGTGTGTATGCAGGACGGTCAGTGTTTACCTGACGACAGTGTGTGTGCAGGACGGTCAGTGTTTACCTGACGACAGTGTGTGTGCAGGACGGTCAGTGTTTACCTGACGACAGTGTGTGTGCAGGACGGTCAGTGTTTACCTGACGACAGTGTGTGCAGGACGGTCAGTGTCTACCTGACGACAGTGTGTGTGCAGGACGGTCAGTGTGTGTGCAGGACGGTCAGTGTTTACCTGACGACAGTGTGTATGCAGGACGGTCAGTGTTTACCTGACGACAGTGTGTATGCAGGACGGTCAGTGTTTACCTGACGACAGTGTGTGTGCAGGACGGTCAGTGTGTGTGCAGGACGGTCAGTGTTTACCTGACGACAGTGTGTATGCAGGACGGTCAGTGTTTACCTGACGACAGTGTGTGTGCAGGACGGTCAGTGTGTGTGCAGGACGGTCAGTGTTTACCTGACGACAGTGTGTGTGCAGGACGGTCAGTGTTTACCTGACGACAGTGTGTATGCAGGACGGTCAGTGTTTACCTGACGACAGTGTGTGTGCAGGACGGTCAGTGTTTACCTGACGACAGTGTGTGTGCAGGACGGTCAGTGTTTACCTGACGACAGTGTGTGTGCAGGACGGTCAGTGTTTACCTGACGACAGTGTGTATGCAGGACGGTCAGTGTTTACCTGACGACAGTGTGTGTGCAGGACGGTCAGTGTTTACCTGACGACAGTGTGTATGCAGGACGGTCAGTGTTTACCTGACGACAGTGTGTGTGCAGGACGGTCAGTGTTTACCTGACGACAGTGTGTGTGCAGGACGGTCAGTGTTTACCTGACGACAGTGTGTGTGCAGGACGGTCAGTGTTTACCTGACGACAGTGTGTATGCAGGACGGTCAGTGTTTACCTGACGACAGTGTGTGTGCAGGACGGTCAGTGTTTACCTGACGACAGTGTGTGTGCAGGACGGTCAGTGTTTACCTGACGACAGTGTGTGTGCAGGACGGTCAGTGTTTACCTGACGACAGTGTGTGTGCAGGACGGTCAGTGTTTACCTGACGACAGTGTGTGTGCAGGACGGTCAGTGTTTACCTGACGACAGTGTGTGTGCAGGACGGTCAGTGTTTACCTGACGACAGTGTGTGTGCAGGACGGTCAGTGTTTACCTGACGACAGTGTGTGTGCAGGACGGTCAGTGTTTACCTGACGACAGTGTGTGTGCAGGACGGTCAGTGTTTACCTGACGACAGTGTGTATGCAGGACGGTCAGTGTTTACCTGACGACAGTGTGTGTGCAGGACGGTCAGTGTTTACCTGACGACAGTGTGTGTGCAGGACGGTCAGTGTTTACCTGACGACAGTGTGTATGCAGGACGGTCAGTGTTTACCTGACGACAGTGTGTGTGCAGGACGGTCAGTGTGTGTGCAGGACGGTCAGTGTTTACCTGACGACAGTGTGTATGCAGGACGGTCAGTGTTTACCTGACGACAGTGTGTGTGCAGGACGGTCAGTGTGTGTGCAGGACGGTCAGTGTTTACCTGACGACAGTGTGTGTGCAGGACGGTCAGTGTTTACCTGACGACAGTGTGTGTGCAGGACGGTCAGTGTTTACCTGACGACAGTGTGTATGCAGGACGGTCAGTGTTTACCTGACGACAGTGTGTGTGCAGGACGGTCAGTGTTTACCTGACGACAGTGTGTGTGCAGGACGGTCAGTGTTTACCTGACGACAGTGTGTGTGCAGGACGGTCAGTGTTTACCTGACGACAGTGTGTATGCAGGACGGTCAGTGTTTACCTGACGACAGTGTGTGTGCAGGACGGTCAGTGTTTACCTGACGACAGTGTGTATGCAGGACGGTCAGTGTTTACCTGACGACAGTGTGTGTGCAGGACGGTCAGTGTTTACCTGACGACAGTGTGTGTGCAGGACGGTCAGTGTTTACCTGACGACAGTGTGTGTGCAGGACGGTCAGTGTTTACCTGACGACAGTGTGTATGCAGGACGGTCAGTGTTTACCTGACGACAGTGTGTGTGCAGGACGGTCAGTGTTTACCTGACGACAGTGTGTGTGCAGGACGGTCAGTGTTTACCTGACGACAGTGTGTGTGCAGGACGGTCAGTGTTTACCTGACGACAGTGTGTGTGCAGGACGGTCAGTGTTTACCTGACGACAGTGTGTGTGCAGGACGGTCAGTGTTTACCTGACGACAGTGTGTGTGCAGGACGGTCAGTGTTTACCTGACGACAGTGTGTGTGCAGGACGGTCAGTGTTTACCTGACGACAGTGTGTGTGCAGGACGGTCAGTGTTTACCTGACGACAGTGTGTGTGCAGGACGGTCAGTGTTTACCTGACGACAGTGTGTGTGCAGGACGGTCAGTGTTTACCTGACGACAGTGTGTATGCAGGACGGTCAGTGTTTACCTGACGACAGTGTGTGTGCAGGACGGTCAGTGTTTACCTGACGACAGTGTGTGTGCAGGACGGTCAGTGTTTACCTGACGACAGTGTGTATGCAGGACGGTCAGTGTTTACCTGACGACAGTGTGTGTGCAGGACGGTCAGTGTTTACCTGACGACAGTGTGTATGCAGGACGGTCAGTGTTTACCTGACGACAGTGTGTGTGCAGGACGGTCAGTGTTTACCTGACGACAGTGTGTGTGCAGGACGGTCAGTGTTTACCTGACGACAGTGTGTATGCAGGACGGTCAGTGTTTACCTGACGACAGTGTGTGTGCAGGACGGTCAGTGTTTACCTGAAGACAGTGTGTGTGCAGGACGGTCAGTGTCTACCTGACGACAGTGTGTGTGCAGGACGGTCAGTGTTTACCTGACGACAGTGTGTGTGCAGGACGGTCAGTGTTTACCTGACGACAGTGTGTGTGCAGGACGGTCAGTGTTTACCTGACGACAGTGTGTATGCAGGACGGTCAGTGTTTACCTGACGACAGTGTGTGTGCAGGACGGTCAGTGTTTACCTGACGACAGTGTGTGTGCAGGACGGTCAGTGTTTACCTGACGACAGTGTGTGTGCAGGACGGTCAGTGTTTACCTGACGACAGTGTGTGTGCAGGACGGTCAGTGTTTACCTGACGACAGTGTGTATGCAGGACGGTCAGTGTTTACCTGACGACAGTGTGTGTGCAGGACGGTCAGTGTTTACCTGACGACAGTGTGTATGCAGGACGGTCAGTGTTTACCTGACGACAGTGTGTGTGCAGGACGGTCAGTGTTTACCTGACGACAGTGTGTGTGCAGGACGGTCAGTGTTTACCTGACGACAGTGTGTGTGCAGGACGGTCAGTGTTTACCTGACGACAGTGTGTGTGCAGGACGGTCAGTGTTTACCTGACGACAGTGTGTGTGCAGGACGGTCAGTGTTTACCTGACGACAGTGTGTGTGCAGGACGGTCAGTGTTTACCTGACGACAGTGTGTGTGCAGGACGGTCAGTGTTTACCTGACGACAGTGTGTGTGCAGGACGGTCAGTGTTTACCTGACGACAGTGTGTATGCAGGACGGTCAGTGTTTACCTGACGACAGTGTGTATGCAGGACGGTCAGTGTTTACCTGACGACAGTGTGTGTGCAGGACGGTCAGTGTTTACCTGACGACAGTGTGTATGCAGGACGGTCAGTGTTTACCTGACGACAGTGTGTATGCAGGACGGTCAGTGTTTACCTGACGACAGTGTGTGTGCAGGACGGTCAGTGTTTACCTGACAACAGTGTGTGTGCAGGACGGTCAGTGTCTACCTGACGACAGTGTGTATGCAGGACGGTCAGTGTTTACCTGACGACAGTGTGTATGCAGGACGGTCAGTGTTTACCTGATGACAGTGTGTGTGCAGGACGGTCAGTGTTTACCTGACAACAGTGTGTGTGCAGACGATGAACTCTGGGCGTGAGTTCCACTGGTGGTAGGTGATGTAATAATGAGTCTGCAGCCAAATCCACTGCTGGCCTTTGGTCAGGAACCTGTAGTAGCATGACTTTCCTTTCCCATACTGCATCACTGCAGAGAACACGCATAACACAGCATTACACACACACACACACACACACACACACACACACACACACACACACACCCATAGACATTATACACACACGCGCACACACACACACACACACACACACACACACACACACACACACACACACACACACACACACACACCCATAGACATTACACACACACACACACACACACACACACACACACACACACACACACACACACACACACACACACACACACACACACAGGCATTACACACACGCATTACACACACACAGCGATACTACTATATCACTGCAAACATGTTACACAAGTATTACACATGAAAAGCATACCCATACTGCGTGACATGCGTGAGAGGAGTATTACGGTTTGAACACTCACAGTGTGAGAGGAGTATTAGGGTTTAACACTCACAGTGTGAGAGGAGTATTAGGGTTTAACACTCACAGTGTTCGTGGCACTTGGCCAGGGTCTCCAGGTCGTCCACATGGTAGTAATCATAGCCAGACGTGCCCAGAACCTCAAAAGGCAGGTAGCCAATTATAGGAGGGGCCCTGAGCAAAAACACACTGTTATATACAACCCCTCACAATAAACATCTGAGAGAATGGGAACGTACACACACACACACAACACACACAACACACACAACACACACAACACACACAACACACACAACACACAACTACCTGTGGTCCAGAAAGAGGAACTTCCACTCTAAACTGTGCCTGGAGGTGAACTCTTCATTGGGCTCCTCTACTGTGCACATCTCCTGCAGAACCAGAGTCAGAGTCAACATTAGAGTGAGCATCTCCTGCAGAGTCAGAGTCAGCATTAGAGTGAGCATCTCCTGCAGAGTCAGAGTCAACATTAGAGTGAGCATCTCCTGCAGAGTCAGAGTCAGCATTAGAGTGAGCATCTCCTGCAGAGTCAGAGTCAGCATTAGAGTGAGCATCTCCTGCAGAGTCAGAGTCAGCATTACAGTGAGCATCTCCTGCAGAACCAGAGTCAGCATTAGAGTGAGCATCTCCTGCAGAGTCAGAGTCAGCATTAGAGTGAGCATCTCCTGCAGAACCAGAGTCAGAGTCAGCATTAGAGTGAGCATCTCCTGCAGAGTCAGTCAGCATTAGAGTGAGCATCTCCTGCAGAGTCAGAGTCAGCATTAGAGTGAGCATCTACTGCAGAGTCAGAGTCAGCATTAGAGTGAGCATCTCCTGCAGAACCAGAGTCAGAGTCAGCATTAGAGTGAGCATCTCCTGCAGAGTCAGAGTCAACATTACAGTGAGCATCTCCTGCAGAGTCAGAGTCAGCATTAGAGTGAGCATCTACTGCAGAGTCAGAGTCAGCATTAGAGTGAGCATCTCCTGCAGAACCAGAGTCAGAGTCAGCATTAGAGTGAGCATCTCCTGCAGAGTCAGAGTCAGCATTAGAGTGAGCATCTCCTGCAGAGTCAGAGTCAGCATTAGAGTGAGCATCTCCTGCAGAACCAGAGTCAGCATTATTTATCTCCTGAGGAAATGTATCTGAACATTTCTTAAAATAATCTCACAAAAGAAAGTCATGGAGACAATGGCAGATTGCAGGTGAGCTGCACAGGTGAGGGAGAGGGAGACGCACCTTAATGAACTGTGGTTTGGCGAGCCGGACAGTGGCAATGAAGCAGACACGATCCTCAAAGGCGGGGCGGAGAGAACGCTGGATCACACCTTCTAGCCCATTCCGTGTGGAGTTAGACACTGAGGGGAAAGAGACCAGAGACATTACATTACATTACAGGCATTTAGCAGACGCTCTTATCCAGAGCGACTTACACAATTTATTAGCATTTTTTTTTTTACACATTATCCATTTTATACAGCTGGATATAGACTGAAGCGATGCAGGTTAAGTACCTTTAGCTCAAGGGTACAACGGCAGTGTCCTACCTGGGAATCGAACCTGCAACCTTTCGGTTACAAGGCCAGTTCCTTAACCATTATACTACACTGCCACCCTGCTAACCCTGCTAACCTGCTAACAGCCTGCAGTTTACCCTCCAGCCTCCGGGGGGCAGTGTCTGCTCACAGCCTACAGTTTACCCTACGGCCTGTAGGGGCAGTGTCTGCTCACAGCCTGCAGTTTACCCTCCGGCCTGTAGCGGCAGTGTCTGCTCACAGCCTGCAGTTTACCCTCCAGCCTGCAGGGGCAGTGTCTGCTCACAGCCTACAGTTTACCCTACGGCCTGCGGGGGCAGTATCTGCTCACAGCCTGCAGTTTACCCTCCAGCCTGCAGGGGCAGTGTCTGCTCACAGCCTGCAGTTTACCCTACGGCCTGCGGGGGCAGTGTCTGCTCACAGCCTGCAGTTTACCCTCCAGCCTGCAGGGGCAGTATCTGCTCACAGCCTGCAGTTTACCCTACGGCCTGCGGGGGCAGTGTCTGCTCACAGCCTGCAGTTTACCCTACGGCCTGCGGGGGCAGTGTCTGCTCACAGCCTGCAGTTTACCCTACGGCCTGCAGGGGCAGTGTCTGCTCACAGCCTGCAGTTTACCCTACGGCCTGCAGGGGCAGTGTCTGCTCACAGCCTGCAGTTTACCCTCCGGCCTGCAGGGGCAGTGTCTGCTCACAGCCTACAGTTTACCCTACGGCCTGTAGGGGCAGTGTCTGCTCACAGCCTGCAGTTTACCCTACGGCCTGCGGGGGCAGTGTCTGCTCACAGCCTGCAGTTTACCCTCCAGCCTGTAGGGGCAGTGTCTGCTCACAGCCTGCAGTTTACCCTACGGCCTGCAGGGGCAGTGTCTGCTCACAGCCTGCAGTTTACCCTACGGCCTGCGGGGGCAGTGTCTGCTCACAGCCTGCAGTTTACCCTACGGCCTGCGGGGGCAGTGTCTGCTCACAGCCTGCAGTTTACCCTCCAGCCTGTAGGGGCAGTGTCTGCTCACAGCCTGCAGTTTACCCTACGGCCTGCAGGGGCAGTGTCTGCTCACAGCCTACAGTTTACCCTACGGCCTGTAGGGGCAGTATCTGCTCACAGCCTACAGTTTACCCTCCAGCCTCCAGGGGCAGTGTCTGCTCACAGCCTGCCTTTGAGCAGTCACATCACCGACCTGCACTAAACGATGATGATAACCTGATGTACGACACAAAAAGGTTTCCTTTTAAGTAATAAATAGGCGCAGGAAGGGAGCAAGCAGTGTAACTAGTCGTACCTCCCATTTCCTGAAAGCTGCAGTAATCTAACTGCCATAGAGTTACTCTGTGAGGAGAAAAAGCGGGGGAAGCGGACGTCATTTAATGAGCACTATTAGAACGCTATTAGAACGCTATTAGAACGTCACCACTCCGCTCAGCTTTGAAGGTTTTGCTTCTGCCAATAGTTCCAATTTCAACAGTGAAAGATGGGAGTTTTGGAAATATTTTACAAAAGCCCCAGACAAAGGTTACAAGTGTAACAAACTAAGAATGCTTTTTACTACAACCCTACAGCGGATACTTGGGGGGTTGGCAACTAATAAATAAACACGGCGGATAGATGTAGAGCAAAAGCCTATATTTACTGCACAACACAGCGGATAGATGTAGAGCAAAAGCCTATATTTACTGCACAACACAGCGGATAGATGTAGAGCAAAAGCCTTTATTTACTGCACAACACAGCGGATAGATGTAGAGCAAAAGCCTATATTTACTGCACAACACAGCGGATTGATGTAAAGCAAAAGCCTATATTTACTGCACAACGCAACGGATAGATGTAGAGCAAAAGCCTATATTTACTGCACAACACAGCGGATAGATGTAGAGAGCAAAAGCCTATATTTACTGCACAACACAGCGGATAGATGTAGAGCAAAAGCCTATATTTACTGCACAACACAGCGGATAGATGTAGAGCAAAAGCCTATATTTACTGCACAACACAGCGGATAGATGTAGAGCAAAAGCCTATATTTACTGCACAACACAGCGGATAGATGTAGAGCAAAAGCCTATATTTACTGCACAACACAGCGGATAGATGTAGAGCAAAAGCCTATATTTACTGCACAACACAGCGGATAGATGTAGAGCAAAAGCCTATATTTACTGCACAACACAGCGGATAGATGTAGAGCAAAAGTCTATATTTACTGCACAACACAGCGGATAGATGTAGAGCAAAAGCCTATATTTACTGCACAACACAGCGGATAGATGTAGAGAGCAAAAGCCTATATTTACTGCATAACACAGAGGATAGATGTAGAGCAAAAGCCTATATTTACTGCACAACACAGCGGATAGATGTAGAGAGCAAAAGCCTATATTTACTGCATAACAAAGCGGATAGATTTAGAGAGCAAAAGCCTATATCTACTGCATAACACAGCGAATAGATTTAGAGAGCAAAAGCCTATATTTACTGCATAACACAGCGGATAGATTTAGAGAGCAAAAGCCTATATTTACTGCATAACACAGCGGATAGATGTAGAGAGCAAATGCCTATATTTACTGCATAACACAGTGGATAGATGTAGAGCAAAAGCCTATATTTACTGCATAACACAGCGAATAGATGTAGAGCAAAAGCCTATATTTACTTTAGTAGATGCACCTGCTAGCTAATCTGTGTCTTAGGGCTGCCGCTGCCCTTGGGGCAATCAGACCGCCATTCTGTGCCTATGACTACAGTCTATCCATAGCTAACGTTAGCGCTGCAGTCTATCCATAGCTAACGTGAGCGCTACAGTCTATCCATAGCTAACGTTAGCGCTGCAGTCTATCCATAGCTAACATTAGCGCTGCAGTCTATCCATAGCTAACGTTAGCGCTACAGTCTATCCATAGCTAACGTTAGCGCTACAGTCTATCCATAGCTAACGTTAGCGCTGCAGTCTATCCATAGCTAACGTTAGCGCTACAGTCTATCCATAGCTAACGTTAGCGCTACAGTCTATCCATAGCTAACGTTAGCGCTGCAGTCTATCCATAGCTAACGTTAGCGCTACAGTCTATCCATAGCTAACGTTAGCGCTACAGTCTATCCATAGCTAACGTTAGCGCTACAGTCTATCCATAGCTAACGTTAGCGCTGCAGTCTATCCATAGCTAACATTAGCGCTACAGTCTATCCATAGCTAACGTTAGCGCTGCAGTCTATCCATAGCTAACGTTAGCGCAGCAATCTATCCATAGCTAATGTTAGCGCTGCAGTCTATCCATAGCTAACGTTAGCGCTACAGTCTATCCATAGCTAACGTTAGCGCAGCAGTCTATCCATAGCTAACGTTAGCGCTGCAGTCTATCCATAGCTAACGTTAGCGCTACAGTCTATCCATAGCTAACGTTAGCGCTACAGTCTATCCATAGCTAACGAACTTGCCATGCCAATAAACCATGGATGTGCAGGGAATATTTATTTAGATATTGACATTTAAATAAAACTAGTAGAAACGAGGAGGAAATTGCCTCTGAAGGGCCAAAGTAAATAGGGTTAAGGTCATTTCAGTAGAGGTACCGAGTATCGAATCAGTATCGTTTCAGTTTCAAGTACCGTTTCAGTATCGAGTATCATGATACTAAACCTGGTATCGGTATCGAAGTCAAAATTTTGGTATCGTGACAACACTAGTGTGTGTGTGTGTGTGTGTGTGTGTGTGTGTGTGTGAGTGAGTGAGAGAGTGGTGTGTCAGGTGTGTGAGTGGTGTGTAAGGTTTGTGTGTGTGCGTGTGTGTGTGTGTGTAAGGTATGTGTAGGACAGGAGGCAGGGCTCACCCTTGTTGAGGGATTTGAAATTCCCGATGAATTTGACGTACTCGTACACTGGGGGCTCTTTGGGGTCAATCGTCCCACGCAGCATGTGACAGCAGAACTCCAGCTGGTTTTTTGCTGTAAAACAACCAGTTACACAGGAGTGAGTGGAGTAAGTGTACTTACTCTTCAGTTACACAGGAGTGAGGGGAGTAAGTGTACTTACTCTTCAGTTACACAGGAGTGAGTGGAGTAAGTGTACTTACTCTTCAGTTACACAGGAGTGAGGGGAGTAAGTGTACTTACTCTTCAGTTACACAGGGGTGAGGGGAGTAAGTGTACTTACTCTTCAGTTACACAGGGGTGAGGGGAGTAAGTGTACTTACTCCAGTTACACAGGGGTGAGGGAAGTAAGTGTACTTACTCTTCGGTTACACAGGGGTGAGGGGAGTAAGTGTACTTACTCTTCAGTTACACAGGGGTGAGGGGAGTAAGTGTACTTACTCCAGTTACACAGGGGTGAGGGGAGTAAGTGTACTTACTCTTCAGATACTCAGGGGTTAGGGGAGTAAGTGTACTTACTCCAGTTACACAGGGGTGAGGGGAGTAAGTGTACTTACTCCAGTTACACAGGGGTGAGGGGAGTAAGTGTACTTACTCCAGTTACACAGGGGTGAGGGGAGTAAGTGTACTTACTCTTCAGATACTCAGGGGTTAAGGGAGTAAGTGTACTTACTCTTCAGATACTCAGGGGTTAGGGGAGTAAGTGTACTTACTCTTCAGTTACACAGGGGTGAGGGGAGTAAGTGTACTTACTCTTCAGATACTCAGGGGTTAAGGGAGTAAGTGTACTTACTCTTCAGATACTCAAGGGTTAGGGGAGTAAGTGTACTTACTCTTCAGATACTCAGGGGTTAGGGGAGTAAGTGTACTTACTCTTCAGTTACACAGGGGTGAGGGGAGTAAGTGTACTTACTCCAGTTACTCAGGGGTGAGGGGAGTAAGTGTACTTACTCTTCAGTTACACAGGGGTGAGGGGAGTAAGTGTACTTACTCTTCAGATACTCAGGGGTTAGGGGAGTAAGTGTACTTACTCTTCAGATACTCAGGGGTTAGGGTTTCACCCTCCAGCATCTGTGTAGAGAGGACTTTATACACCTCAGAGTGCTCCCCCAAAGGCAGGAAGTTCAGCAGGTTCTGGTCCACCAGGTCCGACTGCAAAACACGCACGCAAACGCGCACACACACACACAAACACACACACACACACACACACGCACACGCACGCACACGCACACGCACACACACGCACACACACGCACGCACACGCACACGCACGCACACGCACGCGCGCACACACACGCACACGCACACACACGCACACACACGCACACACACGCACACACACGCACACACACGCACACACACAGAATGACTTTAAGGAGAATTTTGACACACTTAAAAAACTCTCCCACTGAACTGCGCTCACTCGCTCACTCACTGGGTTCATTCCAATCGCTTATTTTCACTCCTTGCATCCTTTCCTCGCTCCTTAGCTCCACCCAAAGGAGGACACGAGGAAAGGATGCAAGGATCAGATACAAGGATGGAGGAAATGAGGCAGCATGCATTAGGCAAATGGAACGTCCTTGCCGTCATATTATGCTCACGTGCTTAACTATAATGTTTTTTAGCTTATTTTTTCATGAATAAATGTAGCTTTTGTTAGTTATAAAGAATGAGTGTCATTATGGATTAGTGCTTTATAATAAATGGAAAGGAAAATTGCATTTGTGTAGAGGTGTGCCAGTGACGTGGCAGATGTGGAGAGTGGTGGATAATTTATACACGTCACACATTCTGTGAAAAGGCTTCCGCAAAGGCTACACTTGTGTTTCCTCATCGTCCTGGAGCCTCCTCGTTCCCCACTCCTCGCTCCTCCGAGGAGCATTTAGTGGTTTGGAATGTCCGTAAAGATGGCGGACCTCGATCGATTTGTGGGTCAGACGAGGACCGAGGAGACGAGGACGGATAGAATAAGCGATTGAAATGCACCCCAGTCGCTCTCTCTCTCTCGCTCACTCACAGGTAAGTGCTCCAATAAGGACGTGACACTCTCTGAGACGTAGATTATATTCCCGTCGGTCATTATTGCCAGGAAGAAACCATCCAGCGCCTGCAGGGGAAACAGGAAATGTGTCTGATTGGCTGAGCCCAGCAGGGTAATAAACACACGCATGTTCTAATAAACATGCACGTTCTAATAAACACACGCACGTTGTAATGAGCACATACATGTTGTAATGACCACACGCATGTTCTAATAAACACGTTCTAATAAATATGCATGTTCTAATGAACACACACGTTGTAAAACACATGCATGTTCTAATAAACACACACATTGTAAAACACACGCATGTTCTAATAAACACACACATTGTAAAACACACGCATGTTGTAATAAACACACACGTTGTAAAACACACGCATGTTGTAATAAACACACGCATGTTGTAAAACACACGCATGTTGTAATAAACACACGCATGTTGTAAAACACACGCATGTTGTAATAAACACACGCATGTTGTAATAAACACACGCATGTTGTAAAACACACGCATGTTGTAATACACACGCATGTTGTAATAAACACACACGTTGTAAAACACACGCATGTTGTAATAAACACACACGTTGTAAAACACACGCATGTTGTAATAAACACACACGTAAAACACACACGTTGTAATAAACACATGCACGTTGTAATAAACACACGTTGTAAAACACACGCACGTTGTAAAACACACACGTTGTAAAACACACACGTTGTAAAACACACGCACATTGTAAAACACACACGTTGTAAAACACACGCACGTTGTAAAACACGCATGTTGTAATAAACACACGCATGTTGTAATAAACACACGCATGTTGTAATAAACACACGCATGTTGTAAAACACACGCATGTTGTAATAAACACACACACATGTTCTAATAAACACACACGCATGTTGTAAAACACACGCATGTTGTAATACACACACACATGTTGTAAAACACACGCATGTTCTAATAAACACACACGCATGTTGTAAAACACACGCACGTTGTATCATACAATTTCACTGCGGCTCCACACACCTCCAGCATCAGCTGTGTGAACTCCTCGTTGCTAAGGAACGGAGGTTTCCAGTCCTGCCTGATTTCACTGGACTCAGACTGCGCTGCAATTTCTGAAAGAGAGAGAGAGAGAAATAAAAACAAGAAAAATATTGTGACAGATTGCGCTCACTATGTCATATTCAAGAGGTGGAGACAGAGCTTAATTTCCTCACAAAATGTGATAAATACAGTGAGGAAAGAACACGGTACTTTTTTAAAATAAAATTAATTTGCCCTGAATTTGAGACACTTTCAGAGGTAGAGAGGCTGCCATTCCTGTTGGGGGAGAAGAGGGACTGTGTGGCTTTGGCCACTTGCCACAAAATGAGGGACAGTGAGTAATGTCACATGACTAATTTCATGCGTTTGACTTGTAGATGTAGAATTTAATTCAGTTCTTTAGTGTGTGTGTGTGTGTGTGTGCGTGCGTTTACTCTAGTTAAATTTGCTATTGCTTATCCGTTTGTTATGTCAGTATATGCTTTGGCAATGTAAGTGTACCCTTGCCATGCCAATAAAGATTATTTGAATTTGAATTGAACTGAGAGAGAGTGGGAGAGGGAAGGAGAGAGTGGGAGGGAGAGAGGGAGAGAGAGGGAGGGGGGAGAGAAAGGGGAAGGAACAAAGAAAGAGAATGGAGGAGAGAGAGGGATAAAGAGAGAGGGGGAGTGACAGAGAGAGAGAGAGAGAGAGAGTGGGAGGGAGAGAGGGAGAGGGAAGGAGAGAGTGGGAGGGAGAGAGGGAGAGGGAAGGAGAGAGGGGAAGGGGTAGAGAGAGAAAGAGAGAGGAGGAGGGAGAGAGAGAAAGAGAGAGGAGAGAGAGAGAGAGAGAGAGAAAGAGAAAGAGAGAGAGAGGAGAGAGAGAGAGAGAGAAAGAGAGAGGAGGAGGGAGAGAGAGGGAGAAAAAGGGAGGGAGAGGGATGGAGAGGGACAGAGAGAGAGAAAGAGAGATGGCTTTACCTAGGGTGCGTCCCAATATTGTTCACTCCTCTCCTCCCTTCCTCCACTCCCCCACTACCACTCCTCTCCTACCCGGAAGTATGCAAAACTGCCTGAACGTTTAGAGTACAAGTATTTGCATGTACAGTATACAATGTACCTGACATTGCGGTTTACATCGAGACATTAATTAATATGTAACCATTAATACGTAATTAAGATGTAATCAGCCACATTAGATTAAAACACAAAGATCCGTTTCCGGGGCACGGAGGAGAGGAGGTGGTAGTGGAGGTAAGGGGGGTGCATTTTTCGAGTAATGGGACGCACCCCTATGGTGTGGACGTGCCAGGGAACGTGATTGGCAGAGAATGGGTGTGGCAGGGAGCTTGTGATTGGCTGAGTGCAGGGAGGCACCAGGGAGCTTGTGACTGGCTGAGTGCGGGGAGGCAGCAGGGAGCTTGTGATTGGCTGAGTGCGGGGAGGCAGCAGGGAGCTTGTGACTGGCTGAGTGCGGGGAGGCAGCAGGGAGCTTGTGACTGGCTGAGTGCGGGGAGGCAGCAGGGAGCTTGTGATTGGCTGAGTGCGGGGAGGCAACAGGGAGCTTGTGACTGGCTGAGTGCGGGGAGGCAGCAGGGAGCTTGTGATTGGCTGAGTGCGGGGGAGCGGCAGGAAGCTTGTGATTGGCTGCGAGTGGGGGCGTGGCTTTACCTTTATGCTTACGCAGGAAGTCAATGCTCTTCTGCAGGATGGTGGACTTGTCCATCTTGCGAGTGTTGCCTGGCAACATGGTGCCCAGTTCCTTGATGAGCACATTGAACTGGTCTCTCCGCTTCTTCTCAGACTTGTTCCGGGACACTCTGTGGAACACACAGCACCTGTAAACACTCAAACACAGTCATTAACCAATCAGACTGACCGCCCTGAGGGACAGTAACCTCACCGTTTGGCTTTGTCCTTCTCATCTTCTTCCATCAACCCATCGAAAATGCTGCTGTCATCCCTGTAACACAAATACACACATACATATAATCCCTGTAACACAAATACACACACATACATATAATCCCTGTAACACGAATACACACACATACATATAATCCCTGTAACACAAATACACACATACATATAATCCCTGTAACGCAAATATACACACACACACACACACACACACACACACACACACCATCCCTGTAACACAAATACACACACACACACACACACACATAATCCCTGTAATCCCTGTGCGAATGTGATTTTTAATTATTTTATAATTTGGGATTGGTAACAGCTATAGAGCTGGAACTTGGTATCCTAACTTACTTTCTTCAGTCTTGCACCAATCAGATTACCCCCTTCCCTTTTCAGGTTATATGCACCCAAAGTAGCCACTTTGTTCAGTCGCACATATTTTTGGTGATTTTCGAGGTCACCCTGTGCCCATACGAGTGGAGATATACAGTCAAGCCGGAAAGTCTCCCCACCCCTTTCACCTTCTCCACGTTTTATTACGTTACAGACATATTCTACAATAGATTGAGTTAATTTTTTGTCTCAAAATTCTACACAAAATAACCCATAATGACAAAGTGAAAACAGGATTTTAGACATTTGTGCTAATTTATAAAAAATCAAAATGTAAAATATCATATGTACACAAGTGTCATATGTACCGGGCCGGCAGTGTAGTATAATGGTTAAGGAACTGGCCTTGTAACCGAAAGGTTGCAGGTTCGATTCCCAGGTAGGACACTGCCGTTGTACCCTTGAGCAAGGTACTTAACCTGAATTGCTTCAGTATATATCCAGCTGTATAAATGGATAATATGTAAAACATGATTAAAAAAAAATAAAATTTAAAAAAAGTTGTGTAAGTCGCTCTGGATAAGAGCGTCTGCTAAATGCCTATAATGTAATGTAATGTAAAAGTGTGCACACCCTTTGATATGACACCCAAAAGTGAGCTGAGGTGCATTTTGTTTCCACTGATACTGCTTGAGATGTTTCTACAACTTAATTGGAGTCCACCTGTGATAAATTCAATTGATTGGACATGATTGGGGATTGCCAACACCTGCCTATATAAGGTCCCACAGTTGACAGTGCATGTCAGAGCAAACTCCAAGCCATGGGGTCAAAGGAATTATCTGCAGACCTCAGAAACAGGATTGTGTCAAGGCATAGATCTGGAGAAGGGTACGGAAAAATCTCTGCAGCTTTACAGGTCCCAAAGAGCACAGTGGCCACCATCATTCGTAAATGGAAGAAGTTTGGAACCACCAAGAATCTTCCTAGACCTGGCCGCCCGGCTAAACTGAGCAATCGGGGAAGACGGGCCTTGGCCAGGGAGGTGAGCAATAACCCGAGGGTCACTCTAACAGAGCTCCAGCGTATCCTTGTGGAGATGGGAGAACCTTTCAGAAGATCAACCATCCAGGCAGCACTCCACCAATCAGGCCTTTATGGTAGTGGCCAGACGGAAGCCCCTCCTTAGTAAAAGGCACATCACAGCCCGCTTGGAGTTTGCCAAAAGGCACCTAGAGGACTCTCAAACCATGAGAATCAAGATTCTCTGGTCTGATGAAACCAAAATGGAACTTTTTGGCCTGAATACCAAGCGTCACGTCTGGAGGAAACCAGGCACCGCTCATCACCTGGCTAATACCATCCCTACAGTGAAGCATGGCGGTGGCAGCATCATGATGTGGGGATGTTTTTCAGCAGCGGGAACGGGGCGACTAGTCCTGATAGAGGGAAAGATGAATGCAGCTAAGTACACCGAGATCCTTGAAGAAAACCTGCTCCAGAGCGCTCTGGACCTCAGACTGGGGCGAAGGTTTACCTTCCAACATGACAACGACCCAAAGCACACAGCCAAGAGAACAAAGGAGTGGCTTCGGAGAAAGTCTGTGCATGTCCTTGAGTGGCCCAGCCAGAGCCCAGACCTGAATCCAATTGAACATCTGTGGAAAGAGCTGAAAATGGCTGTGTACCGACGCTCCCCATCCAACCTGACGGAGCTTGCAAGGATATGCCAAGAGGAATGGGCAAAAATGTCCAGAAACAAGTGTGCCAAGCTCGTAGCTTCTTTCCCAAGATGCCTTGAAGCTGTAATCGCTGCCAAAAGTGCAGCAACCAAGTATTAGGCTAAGGGTGTGTACAGATATGTAACCCCTAAATAACCTATTTTTGTCAGTAAAATAAAATTGCATATTTTCTAAAAACCTGTTTTCACTTCGTCATTATTGGCTATTGTGTGTAGATGTTTGAGGCAAAAAATGAACTCAATCTATTGTAGTATAAGTCTGTAACGTAATAAAACGTGGAGAAGGTGAAAGGGGTGGGGAGACTTTCCGGCTTGACTGTACATCCCATATAGGGTTGCAAATTCTAAGGAATTTCCTTGATCGATAGTCGTCAACGTTAATGAACAATCAATCAATCAATCGATAACAAAACAGCTAAAAATAGCTTATGACATAAAATACAAAATGCATGTTTTTTTCCTCAATCAAAGCTTTATTGAAACATTTGAGAAATACGCCTGTTTCATAGCATAACACAAATATAATTATGAACGCCGTTTTTTTTAAGTATATTTTAATAAGGCTCGGGAAATTGCGCTCACTCTTCCGAGGCGAATCAGTGACTAACACGTACGTCTATGACATATACAAAAATAAGATGAGCCTTAATTAAAAACTTTAATTTGCAAAATTATTATGAAATAGATAAATAACGTTTTTGAAAACAGCGCTATAATAGGTTCCCTCTTGAAATGAGAAAGCTACGACAAACTACGACAGCTCAGGCCTCAGTAAATACCTAGGCCTGCTGATTTTTATTTAAGAATATAAGCATGTTTACGTTATCAGGGGTGAGTCGTGTGCGCAGTCGGTTTACAGTGAGACCAGCTGCTGAAAATACACGTTCCGATGGGACCGATGTCCCAGGCACGCATAAATAGCGTGCTTCATGGTCGAGTGAGTCTTCTTCTTTGTAAAGTTAATAACATGTTTCCTAATTGCAGTGCGCGCGCCCCCTGTGTTTAACTTAATGATTGCATTTCACCAACAGCTCCCATTGACACAATTAAGATGAGACTGCAAATAGTTCAATTTGATCGTTAAATTTGAAATGGTCGATCGATCAAATTATTAACGGCAATTAATCGATCAACGATTAATCGTTAACACCCCTAATCCCATATCACAGATGTATTATCTATTGGTGTATGTATATGGTCACAAGCCAAGTACAGGCTAATCAATTAATTTGTAAAGGAATGACATCCATCCAAAGTTGGGTCCGGGTGAAAAAAAGTCAAAAACACAACTGTCCGTCTTGTCAATGGATCACCATGTGGACAGTTAAAACTTTTTCTGAAATTTACACCAGTTAAACACATATTAGATCTACTCATCAACCAAATTTCAGCTTTCGTACTCAACTCCTTCATGGTTAGACCACATTTTGAAAAATACAAATTTTGCACAATTCTGGGGATACAAAACTTGAAATCGGCCGATCTATGTGCGTAAGGTCTGATCACAACATGCATATTTATCACAGGAGATAGGTAAAATAAAGTTAAGATGCCCCCTAGGGCCTAGAGCTAAGGTTAGATGTGGGATTTTCCCATGTCAGGTAAATACAGGGATAACCCATTATGCAATGATGGGATTTCCCATTACCAGGCAACAATATTTGGTCAATTTGATTCTAGCTCTATCATTTAAGAATTGAGATCCCATCAGTGAGCCTCGTCGATTACAGAATAAATCCCAACTATATTAATTTACTAACTGCGAAACATGCGTGTGCTGCTGTTACTGTACCATGCATAGTATTGTTTCCTAGGCCTACAATGCAATATCACTTATTTTGGAAGCAGTATTCATAAACTCCTCAAAATGGCAGGGACATCTTCCATGTCAGAAACAAAGATGTTAGCAAACTTCAGCTAGAGCCTTTTTCCATTCAGTTCAATGATTCTTTCTGCATATTTCGCATTTTTGTACATTTAATTTGATTTATTTAAAGCTTTTAGGTTCAACATGGAGCCATTAGATAAAATGGCAAAAAAAAAAAACAAGACAAGGCAAACCTAGCTCAGCCCGGACGCCTGTATGCAAGTATGTGGTATAGTATGTGAGTGGGAGCGAGGCGGGTGGGGTATAGTATGTGAGCGGGAGGGAGGCGGGTGGGGTATAGTATGTGAGCGGGAGGGAGGCGGTGGGGTATAGTATGTGAGCGGGAGGGAGGCGGGTGGGGCAGAGTATGTGAGCGGGAGTGAGGCGGGTGGGGTATAGTATGTGAGCGGGAGGGAGGCGGGTGGGGTATAGTATGTGAGCGGGAGGGAGGCGGGTGGGGTATGGTATGTGAGCGGGAGGGAGGCGGGTGGGGTATAGTATGTGAGCGGGAGGGAGGCGGTGGGGTATAGTATGTGAGCGGGAGGGAGGCGGGTGGGGTATAGTATGTGAGCGGGAGTGAGGCGGGTGGGGTATAGTATGTGAGCGGGAGGGAGGTGGGTGGGGTATAGTATGTGAGCGGGAGGGAGGCGGGTGGGGTATAGTATGTGAGCGGGAGTGAGGCGGGTGGGGTATAGTATGTGAGCGGGAGGGAGGCGGGTGGGGCAGAGTATGTGAGCGGGAGGGAGGCGGGTGGGGCAGAGTATGTGAGCGGGAGTGAGGCGGGTGGGGTATAGTATGTGAGCGGGAGGGAGGCGGGTGGGGTATAGTATGTGAGCGGGAGGGAGGCGGGTGGGGTATAGTATGTGAGCGGGAGTGAGGCGGGTGGGGTATAGTATGTGAGCGGGAGGGAGGCGGGTGGGGCAGAGTATGTGAGCGGGAGTGAGGCGGGTGGGGTATAGTATGTGAGCGGGAGGGAGGCGGGTGGGGTATAGTATGTGAGCGGGAGGGAGGCGGGTGGGGTATGGTATGTGAGCGGGAGGGAGGCGGGTGGGGTATAGTATGTGAGCGGGAGGGAGGCGGGTGGGGTATAGTATGTGAGCGGGAGGGAGGCGGGTGGGGCAGAGTATGTGAGCGGGAGTGAGGCGGGTGGGGTATAGTATGTGAGCGGGAGGGAGGCGGGTGGGGTATAGTATGTGAGCGGGAGGGAGGTGGGTGGGGTATAGTATGTGAGCGGGAGGGAGGCGGGTGTGGTATAGTATGTGAGCGGGAGGGAGGCGGGTGTGGTATAGTATGTGAGCGGGAGGGAGGCGGGTGTGGTATAGTATGTGAGCGGGAGTGAGGCGGGTGGGGTATAGTATGTGAGCGGGAGGGAGGCGGGTGGGGTATAGTATGTGAGCGGGAGGGAGGCGGGTGGGGTATAGTATGTGAGCGGGAGGGAGGCGGGTGGGGTATAGTATGTGAGCGGGAGGGAGGCGGGTGGGGTATAGTATGTGAGCGGGAGGGAGGCGGGTGGGGTATAGTATGTGAGCGGGAGGGAGGCGGGTGGGGTATAGTATGTGAGCGGGAGGGAGGCGGGTGGGGCAGAGTATGTGAGCGGGAGGGAGGCGGGTGGGGTATAGTATGTGAGCGGGAGTGAGGCGGGTGGGGTATAGTATGTGAGCGGGAGTGAGGCGGGTGGGGTATAGTATGTGAGCGGGAGGGAGGCGGGTGGGGCAGAGTATGTGAGCGGGAGGGAGGCGGGTGGGGTATGGTATGTGAGCGGGAGGGAGGCGGGTGGGGTATAGTATGTGAGCGGGAGGGAGGCGGGTGGGGTATAGTATGTGAGCGGGAGGGAGGCGGGTGTGGTATAGTATGTGAGCGGGAGGGAGGCGGGTGGGGTATAGTATGTGAGCGGGAGGGAGGCGGGTGGGGTATAGTATGTGAGCGGGAGGGAGGCGGGTGGGGTATAGTATGTGAGCGGGAGGGAGGCGGGTGGGGTATGGTATGTGAGCGGGAGGGAGGCGGGGTGGGGTATAGTATGTGAGCGGGAGGGAGGCGGGTGGGGTATAGTATGTGAGCGGGAGTGAGGCGGGTGGGGTATAGTATGTGAGCGGGAGGGAGGCGGGTGGGGCAGAGTATGTGAGCGGGAGTGAGGCGGGTGGGGTATAGTATGTGAGCGGGAGGGAGGCGGGTGGGGTATAGTATGTGAGCGGGAGGGAGGCGGGTGGGGTATAGTATGTGAGCGGGAGTGAGGCGGGTGGGGTATAGTATGTGAGCGGGAGGGAGGCGGGTGGGGCAGAGTATGTGAGCGGGAGTGAGGCGGGTGGGGTATAGTATGTGAGCGGGAGGGAGGCGGGTGGGGTATAGTATGTGAGCGGGAGGGAGGCGGGTGGGGGTATAGTATGTGAGCGGGAGGGAGGCGGGTGGGGTATAGTATGTGAGCGGGAGGGAGGCGGGTGGGGTATAGTATGTGAGCGGGAGGGAGGCGGGTGGGGTATAGTATGTGAGCGGGAGGGAGGCGGGTGGGGTATGGTATGTGAGCGGGAGGGAGGCGGGTGGGGTATAGTATGTGAGCGGGAGGGAGGCGGGTGGGGTATAGTATGTGAGCGGGAGGGAGGCGGGTGTGGTATAGTATGTGAGCGGGAGGGAGGCGGGTGTGGTATAGTATGTGAGCGGGAGGGAGGCGGGTGTGGTATAGTATGTGAGCGGGAGGGAGGCGGGTGTGGTATAGTATGTGAGCGGGAGGGAGGCGGGTGGGGTATAGTATGTGAGCGGGAGCGAGGCGGGTGGGGTATAGTATGTGAGCGGGAGGGAGGCGGGTGGGGTATAGTATGTGAGCGGGAGCGAGGCGGGTGGGGTATAGTATGTGAGCGGGAGGGAGGGCGGGTGGGGTATAGTATGTGAGCGGGAGGGAGGCGGGTGTGGTATAGTATGTGAGCGGGAGGGAGGCGGGTGTGGTATAGTATGTGAGCGGGAGGGAGGCGGGTGTGGTATAGTATGTGAGCGGGAGGGAGGCGGGTGGGGTATAGTATGTGAGCGGGAGGGAGGCGGGTGGGGTATAGTATGTGAGCGGGAGGGAGGCGGGTGGGGTATAGTATGTGAGCGGGAGGGAGGCGGGTGGGGTATAGTATGTGAGCGGGAGGGAGGCGGGTGGGGTATAGTATGTGAGCGGGAGGGAGGCGGGTGGGGTATAGTATGTGAGCGGGAGGGAGGCGGGTGGGGTATAGTATGTGAGCGGGAGGGAGGCGGGTGGGGTATAGTATGTGAGCGGGAGGGAGGCGGGTGGGGTATAGTATGTGAGCGGGAGTGAGGCGGGTGGGGTATAGTATGTGAGCGGGAGTGAGGCGGGTGGGGTATAGTATGTGAGCGGGAGTGAGGCGGGTGGGGTATAGTATGTGAGCGGGAGGGAGGCGGGTGGGGTATAGTATGTGAGCGGGAGGGAGGCGGGTGTGGTATAGTATGTGAGCGGGAGGGAGGCGGGTGGCGTATAGTATGTGAGCGGGAGTGAGGCGGGTGGGGTATAGTATGTGAGCGGGAGTGAGGCGGGTGGGGTATAGTATGTGAGCGGGAGGGAGGCGGGTGGGGTATAGTATGTGAGCGGGAGCGAGGCGGGTGGGGTATAGTATGTGAGCGGGAGGGAGGCGGGTGGGGTATAGTATGTGAGCGGGAGGGAGGCGGGTGGGGTATAGTATGTGAGCGGGAGGGAGGCGGGTGGGGTATAGTATGTGAGCGGGAGGGAGGCGGGTGGGGTATAGTATGTGAGCGGGAGGGAGGCGGGTGGGGTATAGTATGTGAGCGGGAGGGAGGCGGGTGGGGTATAGTATGTGAGCGGGTGGGGTATAGTATGTGAGCGGGAGGGAGGCGGGTGGGGTATAGTATGTGAGCGGGAGGGAGGCGGGTGGGGTATAGTATGTGAGCGGGAGTGAGGCGGGTGGGGTATAGTATGTGAGCGGGAGTGAGGCGGGTGGGGTATAGTATTGTGAGCGGGAGTGAGGCGGGTGGGGTATAGTATGTGAGCGGGAGTGAGGCGGGTGGGGTATAGTATGTGAGCGGGAGGGAGGCGGGATAGTATGTGAGCGGGAGGGGGAGGCGGGTGTGGTATAGTATGTGAGCGGGGAGGGAGGCGGGGTGGGCGTATAGTATGTGAGCGGGAGTGAGGCGGGTGGGGTATAGTATGTGAGCGGGAAGTGAGGCGGGTGTGGGGGTATAGTATGTGAGCGGGAGGGAGGCGGGTGGGGTATAGTATGTGAGCGGGAGCGAGGGCGGGTGGGGTATAGTATGTGAGCGGGAGGGAGGCGGGTGGGGTATAGTATGTGAGCGGGAGGGAAGGCGGGTGGGGTATAGTATGTGAGCGGGAGTGAGGCGGGTGGGGTATAGTATGTGAGCGGGGAGTGAGGCGGGTGGGGTATAGTATGTGAGGCGGGTGGGGTATAGTATGTGAGCGGGAGGGAGGCGGGTGGGGTATAGTATGTGAGCGGGAGCGAGCGAGGAGGGGAAGCAGACGTAATTTAATTAGAGAGATGAGCACTATTAGAACGTTACCCACTCCGCAAGCTCCAGTTTACTCCGTTACCGCTCAGCCTAGAATGTCTTGCCTTCTGCCAATAGTTATAATTTCAACAGTGAAAGTTTTGGAAATATTTTACAAAAGCCCCAAACAAACAACACAAGTAGGCTATACCCTACTTGTACCCAGGGTTTCTAAATGCTCAAACTCCCCGGACGGCTGGAGGGCAAAGAGATCCAAGTCCCTGCCGCCCCCAACTCGATTTGCCTCAACACTACCCCTGCACAAGAAGAATGGGGTGAAGTGGAACTGGGCTTCAGGGTTTCTGAATGTCACGGTGCTAACCTGAAGGGTGTGGTACGCAGGCGTGGGCAGTATGTGGAATGACCAACCTTGTACCCCCCCTCACCATAACACCCTGCAGCAGCAAGCGAGGTGCCCCTACTTCATAATACTTCAGCTTAAAGGGTGGTTAGCAGATTTAAGGTAAGTATTATATAAAGGTAAATACCAAGGTAAGTCATCACGTCCAGAAGAACAACTGCATGACTCTGACAAATACTCATACACGAAAGATTGAAGTTTTTGGAGCAAAAAATTTTAAAAACTTAAATTGGATTTATTAACAAAGTATTATCTCCTTTTCTTTTTCACTGTTCTGACAGAAAGGAAAAGTGGTATTCTGATAACCAATATAACATTGAAAATCACATTAGCTATACCAGAGGGGTGCCAATATAACCCGCCTAGGTTACCTTCCTGACACCGTCATCTAGGCTAATGGAACTGGTTCCTCTTAAAGGAAATAATTCTTGAGAGCTCAAGTATCTAAACTGATAAGGAACATCTCCCCAGCAAAATAGGGAACGTGTTTAATTTATACGGCAGTTGTATGAGAGAAATAACCCACTTCAGTGACAGCACTTGTAGCACATAGCATAGCACATAGCATAGCACATAGCATAGCACATAGCATAGCACATAGCATAGCACATAGCATAGCTCATAGCATAGCAATAGCATAGCTCATAGCATAGCTCATAGCATAGCTCATAGCAGGCACAGAGAGTATACAAAAAAATAGTTATTACAATTTTCTCAGTAAGGAAATGTTTTTTCTTCCCTTTTTTATTTCAGTCCACAAATGAGAAGCAGGGCAAAGCCTTTTTCTTCAGCAGAAAAACACATTCTTAATAAAGTGGCCACCTATGGAATGAGAAATACACTACAAGCCACTACAATCTGAATTAGAATTTAGCAAATCTGAATTTCTATGCCTTCATTTGAAATTGTAAGTTACGTTTTGTAGATGAATTAGATCAAATTGCAATTGTATTCCATAGCTTGAATGGGTGTGTAAGTTTTCAAATTCAATTTTAAATAATTCAAATTCAAAATTCTAATTCTAATTCTAATTCCTCAAATTCAGTTCTTCAAATTCAGATTCAAATTTTCAAACACTACATCCAGGGAAAAGCAAACCATCACAGATTAGATCGTCGCCATTTCAGCCAATGAGCAGTCAAGTTCAAGACTACTTTAAAGGGATAGTTTGCATTTTTTAGACCCAGGTCCGCTGAGCTACTCACCATGAATTGTGTGATAAATTGGGGAACATATGGGGCTCAATCTCTGTTAGCCAAATAACATTGATTTAATGGGGGCTTAGTGTCACCCCCTGACAGACACTTAACAAAGACACTATTAATAAACCAATAAACACTTCATCATATGTTTATTTGCTTGCATAAACACATACCGTGTCATGAAAACGTGTCAATATAGCCAAAAAATGCCAATTGCCTTATCAACGGAAAAGATACGTTGCGTAGCTACTCTTGCTGAAAAGTGCTCATTCTCTGGGTTGCCTGGCAACAGTCTTGGCATCACTAGATGGAAACAAAACTGTATACTTTACTGGTGTTTTTAAATAACTGCAGGTAGTCTAATAATGCTACGCAATTGTATCTACACACGGGGTGTAAAAAACTAAGTGTCATCGGTTAGCTAACTTACCCTATAGCTTCCATAATTTTCCATCTTAAACCACTTGTTACATAGGTTTGCTAGCAAAGCCAAAACTTTCCTGTGAAGGTTTAGACACCAAACTTTCTTTACCGTAATTACATGAAATTTTTATTTTGCGCATTTGCTTGGGGAATCAGTCAGCAACGGACATAGTCAGTTACATACAATCAAAGATGTAGGCCAAAATGTTTTTACACTCATTAATAAAACTGATTTAAAAAATGCTTTCTTTAATTTCGTTTTTATGCAACGAGAGCTTTCTGTTATTAAGTTAACAATTCTTAGCTTGAGGGTATTTATAGCGGTTTAAGATTGAGGATGAGAGTCGGAGGTGGATATTAAGCAGAGGGGACCATGGCATTAAGCACCAAAACCAACCGAGCTCCCGTGTTATAGCGCCTTATAAACCAACCGAGCTCCCCGTGTTATAGCGCCAGCTAAAACCAACTTAGCTCCCGTGTTATAGCGCCAGCTAAAAACCATAGACTGAATAAAAATATGGACAAAGCCACTGTGACGTCACCCATTGCCTTTCCACGGCCTCATAAAAACTGAATTGAAGCTCGGATGTCTTTTTCCGCCGCCCCGTTTGTACAAACTGCGCCTGCTCCGTGGAGCCGAAGAGGACTCAACCTCTCCCTCTGATTAGCCCTGAACAAATGTTAATACCCTGTCCAAACGACACAATATTTAAAAAAATCAGCACATGCAGAGGCATGGGAAAGGCACCTATTGCAATTACATTTAACTGAGTATTTTGACCACATTGCTGCCATTGACTTACATGGTGAAAGACCTATACTGGAGCCAATCGCAGTGGCGCTAGTGAGCAACGGCACAATTACTGCTCCCCAGCCCAACCAGGAAGTGAGCTTCAAAATGAAAGCCCAGTCTTGGCCCCTTGGCTAAAACCAACCTAGCTCCCCGCGCTATAGCGCCTTATAAACCAACCGAGCTCCTGCGTTATAGCGCCTTATAAACCAACCGCGCTCCTGCGTTATAGCGCCTTATAAACCAACCGAGCTCCCGCGTTATAGCGCCTTATAAACCAACTGAGCTCCCGCGTTATAGGCGCCTTATAAACCAACCGAGCTCCCACGTTATAGCGCCTTATAAACCAACCGAGCTCCTGCGTTATAGCGCCTTTTAAACCAACCGAGCTCCTGCGTTCTAGCGCCTTATAAACCAACCGAGCTCCTGCGTTCTAGCGCCAGCTAAAACCAACGAATCTCTTGCAGACTGGTTTCGCTGTAAGGAAGGTGCAGAAGCATATTTCTACATTTGCTGCTGGTGTTGGGTGTGTTGGGAGTTTGAGGGATAATTTTCCCCTCATTTTACAGCTGGTGGTAAAGCAAGGTTTAGCCACAGGTAACAGTGTATCAGGTGTGCCTCCATTCGAACCCTCACACAGGCAAGCTCAGATCCCAGAACACGCACATTTCCATGGGTACTTGGAATTCAGAGGCCAGCGTAATCATAGAGGATGCTGGGAAGGGGGCGTGGCAGGTCTTACCGATCTATGCTGGAGGTCATGATGTAGCTTGTTCAGGGTCGCAGTGCTGCTGGCGTTCCCTTTAAACGTGAGGTATGACATCTGTGATCCGTCCTGAGGGGACAGCAGAACCACAACAAATCTGACCAAAAAAACCCGCTATGCAATACTGCACAATACACCCTCTCTATGCAATACTGCACAATACACCCTCTCTATGCAATACTGCACAATACACCCCTCTCTATGCAATACTGCACAATACACCCTCTCTATGCAATACTGCACAATACACCCTCTCTATGTCATACTGCACAATACACCCTCTCCATGCAATACTGCACAATACACCCTCTCTATGCAATACTGCACAATACACCCTCTCTATGCAATACTGCACAATACACCCTCTCTATGTAATACTGCACAATACACCCCTCTCTATGTAATACTGCACAATACACCCTCTCTATGTAATACTGCACAATACGCCCTCTCTATGCAATACTGCTCAATACGCCCTCTCTATGCAATACTGCACAATACACCCTCTCTATGTAATACTGCACAATACACCCTCTCTATGCAATACTGCACAATACACCCTCTCTATGCAATACTGCTCAATACACCCTCTCTATGCAATACTGCTCAATACACCCTCTCTATGTAATACTGCACAATACACCCTCTCTATGTAATACTGCACAATACACCCTCTCTATGTAATACTGCACAATACGCCCTCTCTATGCAATACTGCACAATACACCCTCTCTATGTAATACTGCACAATACACCCTCTCTATGTAATACTGCACAATACACCCTCTCTATGTAATACTGCACAATACGCCCTCTCTATGCAATACTGCTCAATACGCCCTCTCTATGCAATACTGCACAATACACCCTCTCTATGCAATACTGCACAATACACCCCTCTTCTATGCAATACTGCACAATACACCCTCTCTATGCAATACTGCACAATACACCCTCTCTATGCTAATACTGCACAATACACCCTCTCTATGCAATACTGCACAATACACCCTCTCTATGCAATACTGCTCAATACACCCTCTCTATGCAATACTGCTCAATACACCCTCTCTATGCAATACTGCTCAATACACCCTCTCTATGCAATACTGCTCAATACACCCTCTCTATGCAATACTGCTCAATACAACCCTCTCTATGCAATACTGCACAATACACCCTCTCTATGCAATACTACACACATACACCCTCTCTATGCAATACTGCACAATACACCCCTCTCTATGCAATACTACACAATACACCCTCTCTATGCAATACTGCACAATACACCCTCTCTATGCAATACTGCACAATACACCCTCTCTATGCAATACTGCACAATACACCCTCTCTATGTAATACTGTACAATACACCCTCTCTATGCAATACTGCACAATACACCCTCTCTATGTAATACTGCACAATACACCCTCTCTATGCAATACTGCACAATACGCCCCTCTCTATGCAATACTGCTCAATACGCCCTCTCTATGCAATACTGCACAATACGCCCTCTCTATGCAATACTGCACAATACGCCCTCTCTATGCAATACTGCACAATACGCCCTCTCTATGCAATACTGCTCAATACGCCCTCTCTATGCAATACTGCACAATACGCCCCTCTCTATGCAATACTGCTCAATACACCCTCTCTATGTAATACTGCACAATACACCCTCTCTATGCAATACTGCTCAATACACCCTCTCTATGCAATACTGCTCAATACACCCTCTCTATGCAATACTGCTCAATACACCCCTCTCTATGCAATACTGCTCAATACACCCTCTCTATGCAATACTGCACAATACACCCTCTCTATGCAATACTGCACAATACACCCTCTCTATGCAATACTGCTCAATACACCCCTCTCTATGCAATACTGCTCAATACACCCCTCTCTATGCAATACTGCACAATACACCCTCTCTATGCAATACTGCACAATACACCCTCTCTATGCAATACTGCACAATACACCCTCTCTATGCAATACTGCACAATACACCCTCTCTATGCAATACTGCACAATACACCCTCTCTATGTAATACTGCACAATACACCCTCTCTATGCAATACTGCACAATACACCCTCTCTATGTAATACTGCACAATACACCCTCTCTATGCAATACTGCACAATACACCCTCTCTATGCAATACTGCACAATACGCCCTCTCTATGCAATACTGCACAATACGCCCTCTCTATGCAATACTGCTCAATACGCCCTCTCTATGCAATACTGCACAATACGCCCTCTCTATGCAATACTGCTCAATACGCCCTCTCTATGTAATACTGCTCAATACGCCCTCTCTATGTAATACTGCACAATACGCCCTCTCTATGTAATACTGCTCAATACACCCTCTCTATGCAATACTGCTCAATACGCCCTCTCTATGTAATACTGCTCAATACGCCCTCTCTATGCAATACTGCTCAATACGCCCTCTCTATGTAATACTGCTCAATACGCCCTCTCTATGCAATACTGCACAATACGCCCTCTCTATGCAATACTGCTCAATACGCCCTCTCTATGCAATACTGCACAATACACCCTCTCTATGCAATACTGCACAATACACCCTCTCTATGCAATACTGCACAATACACCCTATCTATGCAATACTGCACAATACACCCTCTGTATGCAATACTGCACAATACACCCTCTCTATGCAATACTGCACAATACACCCTCTCTCTATGGCAATACTGCACAATACACCCTCTCTATGCAATACTGCACAATACAACCCCTCTCTATGTAATACTGCACAATACGCCCTCTCTATGCAATACTGCTCAATACGCCCTCTCTATGTAATACTGCACAATACACCCTCTCTATGCAATACTGCACAATACGCCCTCTCTATGCAATACTGCACAATACGCCCTCTCTATGCAATACTGGTCAATACACCCTCTCTATGTAATACTGCACAATACACCCTCTCTATGCAATACTGCACAATACACCCTCTCTATCTAATACTGCTCAATACACCCTCTCTATGCAATACTGCACAATACACCCTCTCTATGCAATACTGCACAATACGCCCTCTCTATGCAATACTGCTCAATACACCCTCTCTATGCAATACTGCACAATACACCCTCTCTATGCAATACTGCTCAATACGCCCTCTCTATGTAATACTGCTCAATACGCCCTCTCTATGTAATACTGCACAATACGCCCTCTCTATGCAATACTGCTCAATACGCCCTCTCTATGTAATACTGCACAATACACCCTCTCTATGTAATACTGCACAATACGCCCTCTCTATGTAATACTGCACAATACACCCTCTCTATGCAATACTGCACAATACACCCTCTCTATGCAATACTGCTCAATACGCCCTCTCTATGCAATACTGCACAATACGCCCTCTCTATGCAATACTGCACAATACACCCTCTCTATGCAATACTGCACAATACACCCTCTCTATGCAATACTGCACAATACACCCTCTCTATGCAATACTGCACAATACAACCTCTCTATGTAATACTGCACAATACACCCTCTCTATGTAATACTGCACAATACACCCTCTCTATGCAATACTGCTCAATACACCCTCTCTATGCAATACTGCACAATACGCCCTCTCTATGCAATACTGCACAATACGCCCTCTCTATGCAATACTGCTCAATACGCCCTCTCTATGCAATACTGCACAATACGCCCTCTCTATGCAATACTGCTCAATACGCCCTCTCTATGTAATACTGCTCAATACACCCTCTCTATGTAATACTGCACAATACGCCCTCTCTATGCAATACTGCTCAATACGCCCTCTCTATGTAATACTGCACAATACACCCTCTCTATGCAATACTGCACAATACGCCCTCTCTATGTAATACTGCACAATACGCCCTCTCTATGCAATACTGCTCAATACACCCTCTCTATGTAATACTGCACAATACACCCTCTCTATGCAATACTGCACAATACACCCTCTCTATCTAATACTGCTCAATACACCCTCTCTATGCAATACTGCACAATACAACCTCTCTATGTAATACTGCACAATACACCCTCTCTATGTAATACTGCACAATACACCCTCTCTATGCAATACTGCACAATACACCCTCTCTATGCAATACTGCACAATACACCCTCTCTATGCAATACTGCACAATACACCCTCTCTATGTAATACTGCACAATACACCCTCTCTATGCAATACTGCACAATACACCCTCTCTATGCAATACTGCACAATACACCCTCTCTATGCAATACTGCACAATACACCCTCTCTATGCAATACTGCACAATACACCCTCTCTATGCAATACTGCACAATACAACCTCTCTATGTAATACTGCACAATACACCCTCTCTATGCAATACTGCACAATACAACCTCTCTATGTAATACTGCACAATACACCCTCTCTATGCAATACTGCTCAATACACCCTCTCTATGCAATACTGCTCAATACACCCTCTCTATGCAATACTGCACAATACGCCCTCTCTATGCAATACTGCACAATACACCCTCTCTATGCAATACTGCTCAATACACCCTTTCTATGCAATACTGCACAATACGCCCTCTCTATGCAATACTGCACAATACACCCTCTCTATGCAATACTGCACAATACACCCTCTCTATGCAATACTGCTCAATACACCCTTTCTATGCAATACTGCACAATACGCCCTCTCTATGCAATACTGCTCAATACACCCTTTCTATGCAATACTGCACAATACGCCCTCTCTATGCAATACTGCACAATACACCCCTCTCTATGCAATACTGCACAATACACCCTCTCTATGCAATACTGCTCAATACACCCTTTCTATGCAATACTGCACAATACGCCCTCTCTATGCAATACTGCTCAATACGCCCTCTCTATGTAATACTGCACAATACGCCCTCTCTATGCAATACTGCTCAATACGCCCTCTCTATGCAATACTGCACTATACACCCTCTCTATGTAATACTGCTCAATACACCCTCTCTATGTAATACTGCACAATACGCCCTCTCTATGCAATACTGCACAATACACCCTCTCTATGTAATACTGCTCAATACACCCTCTCTATGTAATACTGCACAATACGCCCTCTCTATGCAATACTGCACAATACACCCTCTCTATGCAATACTGCTCAATACGCCCTCTCTATGCAATACTGCTCAATACGCCCTCTCTATGCAATACTGCTCAATACGCCCTCTCTATGCAATACTGCTCAATACGCCCTCTCTATGCAATACTGCACAATACACCCTCTCTATGTAATACTGCTCAATACACCCTCTCTATGTAATACTGCTCAATACACCCTCTCTATGTAATACTGCACAATACGCCCTCTCTATGCAATACTGCACAATACACCCTCTCTATGCAATACTGCTCAATACGCCCTCTCTATGCAATACTGCAATATACACCCTCTCTATGTAATACTGCTCAATACACCCTCTCTATGTAATACTGCACAATACGCCCTCTCTATGCAATACTGCACAATACACCCTCTCTATGTAATACTGCTCAATACACCCTCTCTATGTAATACTGCACAATACGCCCTCTCTATGCAATACTGCACAATACACCCTCTCTATGCAATACTGCTCAATACGCCCTCTCTATGCAATACTGCTCAATACGCCCTCTCTATGCAATACTGCTCAATACGCCCTCTCTATGCAATACTGCTCAATACGCCCTCTCTATGCAATACTGCACAATACACCCTCTCTATGTAATACTGCTCAATACACCCTCTCTATGTAATACTGCACAATACACCCTCTCTATGCAATACTGCTCAATACGCCCTCTCTATGCAATACTGCACAATACACCCTCTCTATGTAATACTGCTCAATACACCCTCTCTATGTAATACTGCACAATACGCCCTCTCTATGCAATACTGCACAATACACCCTCTCTATGTAATACTGCACAATACACCCTCTCTATGTAATACTGCACAATACGCCCTCTCTATGCAATACTGCTCAATACGCCCTCTCTATGCAATACTGCACAATACGCCCTCTCTATGTAATACTGCACAATACGCCCTCTCTATGCAATACTGCACAATACGCCCTCTCTATGTAATACTGCACAATACGCCCTCTCTATGCAATACTGCACAATACGCCCTCTCTATGTAATACTGCACAATACACCCTCTCTATGTAATACTGCACAATACGCCCTCTCTATGTAATACTGCACAATACGCCCTCTCTATGTAATACTGCACAATACGCCCTCTCTATGCAATACTGCTCAATACGCCCTCTCTATGCAATAGTGCACAATACGCCCTCTCTATGCAATACTGCTCAATACACCCTCTCTATGTAATACTGCACAATACGCCCTCTCTATGTAATACTGCACAATACGCCCTCTCTATGCAATACTGCACAATACGCCCTCTCTATGCAATACTGCACAATACACCCTCTCTATGTAATACTGCTCAATACGCCCTCTCTATGCAATACTGCACAATACGCCCTCTCTATGTAATACTGCACAATACGCCCTCTCTATGTAATACTGCACAATACGCCCTCTCTATGCAATACTGCACAATACGCCCTCTCTATGTAATACTGCACAATACGCCCTCTCTATGCAATACTGCACAATACACCCTCTCTATGTAATACTGCACAATACACCCTCTCTATGTAATACTGCACAATACGCCCTCTCTATGCAATACTGCACAATACACCCTCTCTATGCAATACTGCACAATACGCCCTCTCTATGTAATACTGCACAATACGCCCTCTCTATGCAATACTGCACAATACGCCCTCTCTATGCAATACTGCTCAATACACCCTCTCTATGTAATACTGCTCAATACACCCTCTCTATGCAATACTGCACAATACGCCCTCTCTATGCAATACTGCACAATACGCCCTCTCTATGCAATACTGCTCAATACACCCTCTCTATGCAATACTGCACAATACGCCCTCTCTATGTGATACTGCACAATACGCCCTCTCTATGCAATACTGCACAATACGCCCTCTCTATGCAATACTGCACAATACGCCCTCTCTATGTAATACTGCACAATACGCCCTCTCTATGCAATACTGCACAATACGCCCTCTCTATGTAATACTGCACAATACGCCCTCTCTATGCAATACTGCACAATACACCCTCTCTATGTAATACTGCACAATACACCCTCTCTATGTAATACTGCACAATACACCCTCTCTATGCAATACTGCACAATACGCCCTCTCTATGCAATACTGCACAATACACCCTCTCTATGTAATACTGCACAATACACCCTCTCTATGTAATACTGCACAATACGCCCTCTCTATGCAATACTGCACAATACGCCCTCTCTATGTAATACTGCACAATACGCCCTCTCTATGCAATACTGCACAATACACCCTCTCTATCCAATACTGCTCAATACACCCTCTCTATGTAATACTGCACAATACGCCCTCTCTATGTAATACTGCACAATACGCCCTCTCTATGCAATACTGCACAATACGCCCTCTCTATGTAATACTGCACAATACGCCCTCTCTATGCAATACTGCACAATACACCCTCTCTATGCAATACTGCACAATACACCCTCTCTATGCAATACTGCACAATACGCCCTCTCTATGCAATACTGCACAATACACCCTCTCTATGCAATACTGCTCAATACACCCTCTCTATGCAATACTGCACAATACCCCCTCTCTATGCAATACTGCACAATACACCCTCTCTATGCAATACTGCACAATACACCCTCTCTATGCAATACTGCACAATACACCCTCTCTATGCAATACTGCACAATACGCCCTCTCTATGCAATACTGCACAATACACCCTCTCTATGCAATACTGCACAATACACCCTCTCTATGCAATACTGCTCAATACGCCCTCTCTATGCAATACTGCTCACTGCACCCTCTCTATGTAATACTGCACAATACACCCTCTCTATGCAATACTGCACAATACACCCTCTCTATGCAATACTGCTCAATACACCCTCTCTATGCAATACTGCACAATACGCCCTCTCTATGCAATACTGCACAATACGCCCTCTCTATGCAATACTGCACAATACACCCTCTCTATGCAATACTGCACAATACACCCTCTCTATGCAATACTGCTCAATACACCCTCTCTATGCAATACTGCACAATACACCCTCTCTATGCAATACTGCACAATACGCCCTCTCTATGCAATACTGCACAATACACCCTCTCTATGCAATACTGCACAATACACCCTCTCTATGTAATACTGCACAATACGCCCTCTCTATGCAATACTGCACAATACGCCCTCTCTATGTAATACTGCACAATACACCCTCTCTATGCAATACTGCACAATACGCCCTCTCTATGCAATACTGCACAATACACCCTCTCTATGCAATACTGCACAATACGCCCTCTCTATGTAATACTGCACAATACGCCCTCTCTATGTAATACTGCACAATACACCCTCTCTATGCAATACTGCACAATACGCCCTCTCTATGCAATACTGCACAATACACCCTCTCTATGCAATACTGCACAATACGCCCTCTCTATGTAATACTGCACAATACACCCTCTCTATGCAATACTGCACAATACGCCCTCTCTATGCAATACTGCACAATACGCCCTCTCTATGCAATACTGCACAATACACCCTCTCTATGTAATACTGCTCAATACGCCCTCTCTATGTAATACTGCACAATACGCCCTCTCTATGTAATACTGCTCAATACACCCTCTCTATGTAATACTGCACAATACACCCTCTCTATGTAATACTGCACAATACACCCTCTCTATGCAATACTGCACAATACGCCCTCTCTATGTAATACTGCACAATACACCCTCTCTATGCAATACTGCACAATACGCCCTCTCTATGCAATACTGCACAATACGCCCTCTCTATGCAATACTGCACAATACACCCTCTCTATGCAATACTGCACAATACGCCCTCTCTATGCAATACTGCACAATACACCCTCTCTATGCAATACTGCACAATACGCCCTCTCTATGTAATACTGCACAATACGCCCTCTCTATGCAATACTGCTCAATACGCCCTCTCTATGCAATACTGCACAATACACCCTCTCTATGCAATACTGCACAATACGCCCTCTCTATGCAATACTGCTCAATACACCCTCTCTATGCAATACTGCTCAATACGCCCTCTCTATGCAATACTGCTCAATACGCCCTCTCTATGCAATACTGCTCAATACGCCCTCTCTATGCAATACTGCTCAATACGCCCTCTCTATGCAATACTGCACAATACACCCTCTCTATGCAATACTGCACAATACGCCCTCTCTATGCAATACTGCACAATACACCCTCTCTATGCAATACTGCACAATACGCCCTCTCTATGTAATACTGCACAATACACCCTCTCTATGCAATACTGCACAATACACCCTCTCTATGCAATACTGCTCACTGCACCCTCTCTATGTAATACTGCACAATACGCCCTCTCTATGCAATACTGCTCAATACGCCCTCTCTATGTAATACTGCACAATACGCCCTCTCTATGTAATACTGCACAATACACCCTCTCTATGTAATACTGCTCAATACACCCTCTCTATGTAATACTGCTCAATACACCCTCTCTATGCAATACTGCTCAATACACCCTCTCTATGCAATACTGCTCAATACACCCTCTCTATGTAATACTGCACAATACACCCTCTCTATGCAATACTGCACAATACACCCTCTCTATGTAATACTGCACAATACACCCTCTCTATCCAATACTGCACAATACGCCCTCTCTATGTAATACTGCTCAATACACCCTCTCTATGCAATACTGCTCAATACACCCTCTCTATGCAATACTGCACAATACACCCTCTCTATGTAATACTGCACAATACACCCTCTCTATGTAATACTGCTCAATACACCCTCTCTATGTAATACTGCTCAATACACCCTCTCTATGCAATACTGCTCAATACACCCTCTCTATGCAATACTGCTCAATACACCCTCTCTATGCAATACTGCACAATACACCCTCTCTATGTAATACTGCTCAATACACCCTCTCTATCCAATACTGCACAATACGCCCTCTCTATGTAATACTGCACAATACACCCTCTCTATGTAATTCTGCACAATACACCCTCTCTATGTAATACTGCACAATACACCCTCTCTATGTAATACTGCACAATACACCCTCTCTATGCAATACTGCTCAATACGCCCTCTCTATGCAATACTGCTCAATACACCCTCTCTATGTAATACTGCTCAATACACCCTCTCTATGTAATACTGCACAATACGCCCTCTCTATGCAATACTGCACAATACGCCCTCTCTATGTAATACTGCACAATACACCCTCTCTATGCAATACTGCTCACTGCACCCTCTCTATGTAATACTGCACAATACACCCTCTCTATGCAATACTGCACAATACGCCCTCTCTATGCAATACTGCACAATACGCCCTCTCTATGCAATACTGCTCAATACGCCCTCTCTATGCAATACTGCTCACTGCACCCTCTCTATGTAATACTGCACAATACACCCTCTCTATGTAATACTGCTCAATACACCCTCTCTATGTAATACTGCTCAATACACCCTCTCTATGCAATACTGCTCAATACACCCTCTCTATGCAATACTGCTCAATACACCCTCTCTATGTAATACTGCACAATACACCCTCTCTATCCAATACTGCACAATACGCCCTCTCTATGCAATACTGCTCAATACACCCTCTCTATGTAATACTGCACAATACGCCCTCTCTATGTAATACTGCACAATACACCCTCTCTATGCAATACTGCACAATACACCCTCTCTATGCAATACTGCACAATACACCCTCTCTATGTAATACTGCACAATACGCCCTCTCTATGTAATACTGCACAATACGCCCTCTCTATGCAATACTGCTCAATACACCCTCTCTATGTAATACTGCACAATACACCCTCTCTATGCAATACTGCACAATACACCCTCTCTATGTAATACTGCACAATACACCCTCTCTATGTAATACTGCTCAATACACCCTCTCTATGCAATACTGCTCAATACACCCTCTCTATGTAATACTGCACAATACTCCCTCTCTATGTAATACTGCTCAATACGCCCTCTCTATGTAATACTGCACAATACACCCTCTCTATGCAATACTGCTCAATACGCCCTCTCTATGCAATACTGCACAATACACCCTCTCTATGCAATACTGCACAATACACCCTCTCTATGTAATACTGCACAATACGCCCTCTCTATGTAATACTGCACAATACACCCTCTCTATCCAATACTGCACAATACGCCCTCTCTATGTAATACTGCTCAATACACCCTCTCTATGTAATACTGCACAATACGCCCTCTCTATGCAATACTGCTCAATACACCCTCTCTATGTAATACTGCACAATACACCCTCTCTATGTAATACTGCACAATACGCCCTCTCTATGTAATACTGCACAATACGCCCTCTCTATGCAATACTGCTCAATACACCCTCTCTATGCAATACTGCACAATACACCCTCTCTATGCAATACTGCTCAATACACCCTCTCTATGCAATACTGCACAATACACCCTCTCTATGTAATACTGCACAATACGCCCTCTCTATGTAATACTGCACAATACGCCCTCTCTATGCAATACTGCTCAATACACCCTCTCTATGCAATACTGCACAATACACCCTCTCTATGTAATACTGCACAATACGCCCTCTCTATGTAATACTGCACAATACGCCCTCTCTATGCAATACTGCTCAATACGCCCTCTCTATGTAATACTGCACAATACGCCCTCTCTATGTAATACTGCACAATACACCCTCTCTATGTAATACTGCACAATACACCCTCTCTATGTAATACTGCACAATACGCCCTCTCTATGCAATACTGCTCAATACACCCTCTCTATGTAATACTGCACAATACGCCCTCTCTATGTAATACTGCACAATACGCCCTCTCTATGTAATACTGCACAATACGCCCTCTCTATGCAATACTGCTCAATACACCCTCTCTATGCAATACTGCACAATACGCCCTCTCTATGTAATACTGCACAATACGCCCTCTCTATGCAATACTGCTCAATACACCCTCTCTATGTAATACTGCACAATACGCCCTCTCTATGTAATACTGCACAATACACCCTCTCTATGTAATACTGCTCAATACACCCTCTCTATGTAATACTGCACAATACGCCCTCTCTATGCAATACTGCACAATACGCCCTCTCTATGTAATACTGCTCAATACACCCTCTCTATGCAATACTGCACAATACACCCTCTCTATGTAATACTGCTCAATACGCCCTCTCTATGTAATACTGCACAATACACCCTCTCTATGCAATACTGCACAATACACCCTCTCTATGCAATACTGCTCAATACACCCTCTCTATGCAATACTGCTCAATACACCCTCTCTATGCAATACTGCACAATACGCCCTCTCTATGTAATACTGCACAATACACCCTCTCTATGTAATACTGCACAATACACCCTCTCTATGCAATACTGCTCAATACACCCTCTCTATGCAATACTGCACAATACACCCTCTCTATGTAATACTGCTCAATACACCCTCTCTATGCAATACTGCTCAATACACCCTCTCTATGCAATACTGCACAATACACCCTCTCTATGCAATACTGCACAATACACCCTCTCTATGCAATACTGCACAATACACCCTCTCTATGTAATACTGCACAATACACCCTCTCTATGCAATACTGCACAATACGCCCTCTCTATGTAATACTGCACAATACGCCCTCTCTATGTAATACTGCACAATACGCCCTCTCTATGTAATACTGCACAATACGCCCTCTCTATGCAATACTGCACAATACACCCTCTCTATGCAATACTGCACAATACACCCTCTCTATGCAATACTGCACAATACACCCTCTCTATGTAATACTGCACAATACGCCCTCTCTATGTAATACTGCACAATACACCCTCTCTATGTAATACTGCACAATACACCCTCTCTATGTAATACTGCACAATACGCCCTCTCTATGTAATACTGCACAATACGCCCTCTCTATGCAATACTGCTCAATACACCCTCTCTATGTAATACTGCACAATACGCCCTCTCTATGTAATACTGCACAATACACCCTCTCTATGTAATACTGCACAATACGCCCTCTCTATGTAATACTGCACAATACGCCCTCTCTATGTAATACTGCTCAATACACCCTCTCTATGCAATACTGCACAATACACCCTCTCTATGCAATACTGCTCAATACGCCCTCTCTATGTAATACTGCACAATACGCCCTCTCTATGTAATACTGCTCAATACACCCTCTCTATGTAATACTGCTCAATACACCCTCTCTATGCAATACTGCTCAATACACCCTCTCTATGCAATACTGCACAATACACCCTCTCTATGCAATACTGCACAATACACCCTCTCTATGCAATACTGCACAATACACCCTCTCTATGTAATACTGCACAATACACCCTCTCTATGCAATACTGCACAATACACCCTCTCTATGCAATACTGCACAATACGCCCTCTCTATGTAATACTGCTCAATACGCCCTCTCTATGCAATACTGCACAATACGCCCTCTCTATGTAATACTGCACAATACACCCTCTCTATGCAATACTGCACAATACGCCCTCTCTATGTAATACTGCTCAATACGCCCTCTCTATGCAATACTGCTCAATACGCCCTCTCTATGCAATACTGCACAATACACCCTCTCTATGTAATACTGCACAATACGCCCTCTCTATGTAATACTGCACAATACACCCTCTCTATGTAATACTGCACAATACGCCCTCTCTATGTAATACTGCACAATACACCCTCTCTATGTAATTCTGCACAATACACCCTCTCTATGTAATACTGCACAATACACCCTCTCTATGTAATACTGCACAATACACCCTCTCTATCTAATACTGCTCAATACACCCTCTCTATGCAATACTGCTCAATACACCCTCTCTATGTAATACTGCACAATACACCTTCTCTATGCAATACTGTGTGTGTGTGTTGGGTTCTGATTGGATGCTGTCCTGCTGCTGCTGTGTGTGTTGGGTTCTGATTGGATACTGTCCTGCTATGTGTGTGTGTGTGTGTGTTTGGTTCTGATTGGATACTGTCCTGCTGTGTGTGTGTGTTGGGTTCTGATTGGATACTGTCCTGCTGGTGTGTGTGTGTGTGTGTGTGTGTGTGTGTGTTGGGTTCTGATTGGATACTGTCCTGCTGCAGTGTGTGTGTGTGTGTGTGTGTTGGGTTCTGATTGGATGCTGTCCTGCTGCTGTGTGTGTGTTGGGTTCTGATTGGATACTGTCCTGCTGCTGTGTGTGTGTGTGTGTGTGTGTGTGTGTTGGGTTCTGATTGGATACTGTCCTGCTGCAGTGTGTGTGTGTGTGTGTGTTGGGTTCTGATTGGATGCTGTCCTGCTGCTGTGTGTGTGTTGGGTTCTGATTGGATACTGTCCTGCTGCTGTGTGTGTGTGTGTGTGTGTGTGTGTGTTGGGTTCTGATTGGATACTGTCCTGCTGCAGTGTGTGTGTGTGTGTGTGTTGGGTTCTGATTGGATGCTGTCCTGCTGCTGTGTGTGTGTTGGGTTCTGATTGGATACTGTCCTGCTGCAGTGTGTGTGTGTTGGGATCTCACCCCCAGTGCAGCTGGTCTGGGTTGTGGGTAGAGCACACTGGTCTGGGTTGTGGGTGGAGCACACTGGTCTGGGTTGTGGGTGGAGCACACTGCTGTTCAGGTGGAGGCTTGTGGGGTGGGACCCCAGGATCCGGGTTATCGGAAGCCGAGCCAATCAGGATCCGGGTTATCGGAAGCCCAGCCAATCAGGATCCGGGTTATCGGAAGCCCAGCCAATCAGGATCCGGGTTATCGGAAGCCGAGCCAATCAGGATCCGGGTTATCGGAAGCCCAGCCAATCAGGATCCGGGTTATCGGAAGCCCAGCCAATCAGGATCCGGGTTATCGGAAGCCCACTTGGTGCTCTGGTTTCCTACGGGTCCGGGTGTGAAGGTGCCACATGTCAGCCAATCAGCGCTCCTGTCCGAGTACACACCTACCAATTAACAAACAGCCAATCAGAACTCATATCTGAAAACAAATCTACAATTTACATATCTACAGATGAACACAGTATTAGTTAACACCTTTATCTTTTTGTATTTTTTTATTTGACGTCATGTTCATGCAGCGATTCCACCTGTTCATTTGAAGTAACCTGCAGTTCTGAGAGCATGAGGCTCATGCATAGAACAGAACAGTGCCTTAACAGCAAACAGCAGCCCTCTAACTCCCACATATTAACATCTGCACATTAACACAGTCCTTATTAACATCTGCACATTAACACAGTCCTTATTAATATCTGCACATTAACACAGTCCTTATTAACATCTGCACATTAGCACAGTCCTTATTAACATCTGCACATTAGCACAGTCCTTATTAACATCTGCACATTAGCACAGTCCTTATTAACATCTGCACATTAGCACAGTCCTTATTAACATCTGCACATTAACACAGTCCTTATTAACATCTGCACATTAGCACAGTCCTTATTAACATCTGCACATTAGCACAGTCCTTATTAACATCTGCACATTAGCACAGTCCTTATTAACATCTGCACATTAGCACAGTCCTTATTAACATCTGCACATTAGCACAGTCCTTATTAACATCTGCACATTAGCACAGTCCTTATTAACATCTGCACATTAGCACAGTCCTTGATAAGATGCTGCAATTCAACACACCTGCCCTTTCAGACCAGAGAATGGACTCACCTGCGTGACAGGGCCTGTTCACGGACCACATACAGGTGTGTTTGGATCCACAGGACACGTAGAGCCTCCTCCCTCTCTGATCAAACACAAACACAAACACACACACACACACACACACACACACACACACACACACACACACACACACACACACACACACACACACAATTACTATTCCGAATCAAGAGTTTCCATTCAGTATAATCAAGAGTTTCCATTCAGTATATGACCCACATCATATTTATTCTGCAATAATTAAATGTTAGTTCTTTAACAGGATCTCCTATGCAGAGCAGATAAGGCCTGGTGCACACTAGCGTTTTTAGGCCTGGTGCACACTAGCGGTTTTAGGCCTGGTGCACACTAGCGGTTTTAGGCCTGGTGCACACTAGCGGTTTTAGGCCTGGTGCACACTAGCGGTTTTAGGCCTCGTACACACTAGCGGTTTTAGGCCTGGTGCACACTAGCGGTTTTAGGCCTCGTGCACACTAGCGGTTTTAGGCCTGGTGCACACTAGCGGTTTTAGTTTCAAAATGCTTTAGTTCAGGTTTTCGCTACCTGGACTTGCTCGTACACATTATTCAAATTAATTCTGTCCACTAATCACAGTTTTTGAAACCTAAAATGCACTCCATGCAACATGTTTCAATGACAGTGGATTTGATCTTTTGCATTCTTTGGTAACCATAGTGACATTTACAGCTGGAAAAAAACAACATGGCCTGATTTGTCGTTTCCCAGTTTTGCCCTCCCAAGTCTGGAGTCACAATATAAAAGATAAAATATGACAATAAAATAAATAAAAATGTTAAATTTAATTAACCGTGAAGATAAAATTCCTGCAGTACTCCAAAGTACCACCAGGGGACCTCCACAGCATTTATTTATGATGCAAAATGATTCTACCCATCATGTACACATCCATGGCTAAAACCAGTTAAGGCCTTTCACATGCTTCCTCTCTACAGTTGAAAGGGTTAAAACGTTTTCGCAACCCCTGATATTGGGTTTTGGATTTGACTGTTTGAAGCTGAAACAGGTTTTACAGCCTATAAGGGGCTGTGTCCACAGAAAGCGTTTTTTTCATGGCGGAGCGCTTTGGATATCAAAAATATGAATGCCCAGAGCGTTTCCAAAAGCGCACGGAGCGCTTATTGTTGCTAGGTTACGATCACCGCGTCATCTGCGTTATTAGTACAAATAGCCTAACCAAAATAACGTTTAACATAACGGTAAACATGAATGCCAGAAACCGGATCCTTGCGATTGCTCTAGCGATGGATATTGATGAAGATCAATGTCACGATATGTAACCGCTATTGAACTGGCAGTTAACTGACAGTTGGCTAACGTTAACTCACAGTTAGTTAAAGTTAGCTAGCTACTAGTTAACATAACTAAGTTACAAGGTAAATAGCAAGCTAACATCAACCTAACAAGATAATACGAACAGACAGTTGGCTATCTGACAGTTAGTTAACGTTAGCTCGCTACTAGCTAGCATAACTACAAGGTAAACAGCAAGCTAACATCAACCTAACAAGATAATACGAACTGACAGTTGGCCATCTGACAGTTAGCTAGCTAGCATAACTACAAGGTAAATAGCAAGCTAACATCAACCCAACAAGATAATACAATTAATAATTCTCACCTGAAACCCCCCAAAAAAGCAGAGACATCTCTCCAGGCTTTATATTTTATGTTTTGGTCGTGGTAGCCCTTCATGGTTAGGTCGTGCAATCAGACCAGTGTTGTCAATCTACCGTCGGATAGGCTAAAGTATCGTGTTTTTCATTTGGTTCAGCTGTGCGTTAGTTGATTGAACTGTTTGTAGTGTAGTCACTGTTTAGTTAATGTAAATTGCAGCATTACCGGTCACTTGTTTACTTGCTTTGTGTTTCTAGGTCAGCTGCTAGTCTTTTGTGTTGCTTATTATAGTTTATACTAGTATTTGGAATGGAAGTGTGGTGTTGCTGATTTGCCCACAGCCTGTGAACTACAGTCGACGTTCATTGCTAGGGATAGCTGCTACATTATGCGAAGGATGTGCTTTGCCTTGTCTGTTCTGTAGTGATCTTGATGATGTCTCTGTACGCACTTACTGTACGTCGCTTTGGATAAAAGCGTCTGCTAAATAAATGTTATGTAATGCAATGTAATGTCGTAGATTACTGGGTTGTCGGACACCGCAAGAATCAGCCTCTCCTCTGCCATGTTTGTTGATCTTTTTAGTCCAGCCTCTTCCTCGATTTTGATTGGTCGGTCAAAAAAAAGTGACATTGATGAGCTGCGCTTCTCTCGAAATGTTGAACTATTTTCTACTGGAGGAGCCCAGAGCGCTCCGCCAAAAAACGCTAGCCACCAAGAGCGCTAAAACGCGAGGCGAGGCGCTGGGAAGAGGAGCGCTACTAGCGCGTCTTTACCATAGAAATGGCTGGCAGAAAGGCGCTGGCAGCTCAAAAAACGCTTTCTGTGGACACAGCCCCTAACACAGCAAAGCGCCTTGAACAGCAAAGTTGTACATACAGTACGTACAAATTACCCAATGATGCTTCAAAAAAAACTTTTTTTAAATTTTTTTAAATTTAATTTTCAGAACCATGGGTAATACCAGCTGAGAAGGAACTACCAGCACAATATAAATTTGATATTTATGCTTATAATTGTGAAAAGAAAATAAATCTATTCATATGTACAGCCTTTTCAAAAATCAAACCAATACCAGCAACTGTAAATGTAATATAAAAGTTTAAAAAAAACAGATTTATTTACTCTATACACAGTTATAAGCCAAAAAATCTGATGTATATTGAAAATATGTCCATACTATTTTCCAGCCGTACTGTGGAAGTGGCGTAAGCAGTCCCTCTTGCATGGCCATGTCACATTTGTTCTTGAAGGAAAATGTCAGCCAAGCTGCCCCTCATTTTTAAAACAAAGCTGCGCGTTATATTCATGCCACTTAAATGTTCACATACTTCTTGAAAAGTATGCTCCTGAAGTATGCTCCTGAGTATGCCCCCTACTCAGCGAAATATATAATCTGGGGGTTTTAAAGCACAACTGTTTGTGTAGTTACCTGGCCATGATATGAGTCCAAATGGTGGCCTAATATGTTCGTTAGTTGCTCTATGCTCCCCTGGGGTGATAATCCAGAATAGGGTATTTGTAGCTCTCAATTCACTTCTATAGGGCAGCTGAAACGGACTCAAAATGACACTTCTAGCAAGTAGGAACGAACTAGAACAAAGCTGATTCTGTCAATACAAACAATAGCCAGTCCATATCATGGCCAGATAACTACACAACCCAAAGTTCAGTTGTGCTTTAAGTATACTACATTTAGAGAAAGGTTTGCTTACTTAGCTTATTTCTGGTCCAGTGTATTCAACATACTCAATAGTATGGAAAGGTGTTCATTCTGACATAGCCTCTGAGTATGCACTAACTCAGGCTGACTAAATAACTCACTAACTCAGGCTGACTAAATAACTCACTAACTCAGGCTGACTGAATAACTCACTAACTCAGGCTGACTGAATAACTTCTCATCTGTGTGGAAGATCCTGCCTTGCAAGAAACTCACAAGAAGATGAGATGGCAAAAGAGGGTGAAGAAGAAATAAATTCAAATAAAAGGAGAAAGAGACAGGAAGAAAGGAAAAACAGGAAGAAAGGAAAAATGGGAGAGAAAATGAAAGAAAAGGAGCAAGAGATAAAAATAAGTAGAGAGAAAGAGGAGGAGTGAGAGAAAGAGAGAGAGAAAGAGAGAGAGAGAGAAAGAGAGAGAGAGAGAAAGAGAGAGTGAAACATGTGAGCAGGAGAGGTTGTGTAACTGTGATGTCATCAACAACCCAGTGCCCTGATGACCCACTGACCTACTTCACAGATCCACTCTGTCATCACTGAGCAGCCAATCACATGCCAGTCCAACAACCTGCAGCCAATCACATGCCTGTTACACGCATTCCCAAATCACTTCAGCCAATCCAACAAGTCTTACACCCTCCCAAATCACTGTAGCCAAGAAAATTGAAGTCATACATTACTCTAGAGTGTGTATATATTACACAGTGATTCACTACTTGCTCAACCTCATAAGTGCCTTGCCTTTCAGACAGCAAATTCCAAAGTACTCACGCTCGCACTCAGACACGCTCGCGCTCGCACTCGCACACGCTCACGCGCTCGCACTCGCACACGCTCACGCGCTCACACGCTCACGCGCTCGCACTCGCTCACACTCGCACGCGCTCACGCTCTCGCTCTCACTCTCACACTCACACTCACACTCACACTCACACTCACACTCACACTCACTCTCACTCTCACTCTCACTCACTCACACACACACACACTCACACACTCTCTCACGCACACACACACACACACTCACTCACTCACTCACTCACACACTCACACACTCACACACTCACACACTCACTCACACACTCACACACTCACACACTCACTCACACACTCACTCACACACTCACTCACACACTCACTCACACACTCACTCACTCACACACACACACACACACACACACTCACTCACTCACACACATCCCAATATTCTTCACTCCCCACCTCCTTTTCTCCACGCCATCAGAACCACTCCTCTCCAAAAGTATGCAAAACTGCCTGAATGCTTTGAGTACAAGTATTTGCATGTACAGTATACAATGTACCTGGCATTGCAGTTTGTGTCGAGACAATTAATATGTAACCATAAATATGTAGTTAAGATGCAATCAGCAACACTAGATTAAAACACAAAGATCCGTTTTCGAGGCACGGAGGAGAGGAAATGGAAGTGGAGGAAAGGAGGGTGCATTTTTTAAGTATTAGGATGCACCCAATGTGTGTGGTAGTGTGTGTATAAGCATGTGCTTCTGTGCGCCCGAGTGTGTGCATCTCTCTACAATCTCCCCCTGAAACTTGGCAGGCCTGAAACAGGAAACGGCAAGCTGCCAAGTAGGTCAGGAAGGTGCTGTTCCCCTACTCACACAGATACTGCACCTGTGCCCCTACTCACACAGATACTGCTCCTGTTCCCCTACTCACACAGATACTACTCCTGTTCCCCTACTCACACAGATACTGCTCCTGTTCCCCTACTCACACAGATACTGCTCCTGTTCCCCTACTCACACAGATACTGCTCCTGTTCCCCTACTCACACAGATACTGCTCCTGTTCCCCTACTCACAGATACTGCTCCTGTTCCCCTACTCACACAGATACTGCACCTGTTCCCCTACTCACACAGATACTGCTCCTGTTCCCCTACTCACAGGTACTGCTCCTGTTCCCCTACTCTCAGATACTGCTCATGTTCCCCTACTCAGATACTGCTACTGTTCCCCTACTCACAGATACTGCTCCTGTTCCCCTACCCACAGATACTGCTCCTGTTCCCCTACCCACAGATACTGCTCATGTTCCCCTACTCACACAGATACTGCTCCTGTTCCTCTACTCACACAGATACTGCTCCTGTACCCCTACCCACAGATACTGCTCATGTTCCCCTACTCACTCAGATACTGCTCCTGTTCCCCTACCCACAGATACTGCTCCTGTTCCCCTACTCACTCAGATACTGCTCCTGTTCCCCTACCCAGATACTGCTCTGTTCCCCTACACACAGATACTGCTCCTGTTCCCCTACTCACAGATACTGCTCCTGTTCCCCTACTCACACAGATACTGCTCCTGTACCCCTACCCACAGATACTGCTCTGTTCCCCTACTCACAGATACTGCTCCTGTACCCCTACCCACAGATACTGCTCCTGTTCCCCTACCCACAGATACTGCTCCTGTTCCCCTACCCACAGATACTGCTCCTGTTCCCCTACTCACACAGATACTGCTCCTGTTCCTCTACTCACACAGATACTGCTCCTGTACCCCTACCCACAGATACTGCTCATGTTCCCCTACTCACTCAGATACTGCTCCTGTTCCCCTACCCACAGATACTGCTCCTGTTCCCCTACTCACTCAGATACTGCTCCTGTTCCCCTACCCAGATACTGCTCTGTTCCCCTACACACAGATACTGCTCTGTTCCCCTACACACAGATACTGCTCTGTTCCCCTACACACAGATACTGCTCCTGTTCCCCTACTCACTCAGATACTGCTCCTGTTCCCCTACCCAGATACTGCTCTGTTCCCCTACACACAGATACTGCTCATGTTCCCCTACTCACTCAGATACTGCTCCTGTTCCCCTACCCACAGATACTGCTCCTGTTCCCCTACTCACTCAGATACTGCTCCTGTTCCCCTACCCAGATACTGCTCTGTTCCCCTACCCACAGATACTGCTCCTGTTCCCCTACTCACTCAGATACTGCTCCTGTTCCCCTACCCAGATACTGCTCTGTTCCCCTACACACAGATACTGCTCATGTTCCCCTACTCACTCAGATACTGCTCCTGTTCCCCTACCCACAGATACTGCTCCTGTTCCCCTACTCACTCAGATACTGCTCCTGTTCCCCTACCCAGATACTGCTCTGTTCCCCTACTCACAGATACTGCTCCTGTTCCCCTACTCACACAGATACTGCTCCTGTACCCCTACCCACAGATACTGCTCTGTTCCCCTACTCACAGATACTGCTCCTGTACCCCTACCCACAGATACTGCTCCTGTTCCCCTACACACAGATACTGCTCCTGTTCCCCTACACACAGATACTGCTCCTGTTCCCCTACTCACAGATACTGCTCCTGTTCCCCTACCCACAGATACTGCTCCTGTTCCCCTACTCACACAGATACTGCTCCTGTACCCCTACCCACAGATACTGCTCCTGTTCCCCTACTCACACAGATACTGCTCCTGTTCCCCTACTCACACAGATACTGCTCCTGTACCCCTACCCACAGATACTGCTCCTGTTCCCCTACACACAGATACTGCTCCTGTTCCCCTACTCACAGATACTGCTCCTGTTCCCCTACCCACACAGATACTGTTCCTGTTCCCCTACTCAGATACTGCTCCTGTTCCCCTACCCACAGATACTGCTCCTGTTCCTCTACTCACACAGATACTGCTCCTGTACCCCTACTCACAGATACTGCTCCTGTTCATCTACGCACACAGATACTGACATCACTGGATGGTATTCTACCGTGCATCTTCAAATCAACAACCTCACTTGCATAGATCCAGGTACAGGTTTGTCATTAACAAAAAGCTTCCCGCAATGAAGCCATTTATTAAACTGCACAAGTAATGGAATCTAAATACAGACCTTTGAAGCTATGGTAGGTTAGAACATTCAGCTCCATCTGTACTGAGTACAAGCAGGACTGACTTTTTCCTGCCAATTTTACATGTTATGAAATGAAACCCAAGAAACAAATGAATTCACAAACTCATACTTTCTTATTTCATTACCAGGATGCAGAAAGTCATCAAGTAGTGATAGTCTATCATCACAGTTTGCCATCTTCCTGTGTGATGGCGAACAGTAAACTGAATTAAGCACAACCCAAACAGAGCTTTTAGCATGAAAATGTGGATATTTTAAAAAGTAGCCTGACCAATCACTCAGACGTATCTGTCCATTGGCTTGCTGATACTTCCTGTCACAGTGTGAGGAATCAATCCGCCGCAATCCAGAGGATTTTCCTTTAAATCGCCGAAGTGTGTTTGACTGAAACCAGCACAATGCGTTGATTTATGTTGAGTTATTTTGAGATAGTCACAGTGTGACATGCTGTTTGCAAACCACTTCTAAAACAGTTGTACCTATATTAATGGTTTAATGTTGTCTCACTGTCGTACAAATCCAATGGAATAAGTTTCAGACACTAATCATTTTTTAAATATTTTCTTCAAGATAAAATGTACAAAAAGGCATTTTCCTCTACAACTTTCAGCTTACTGAAACTACAATCTCACATAATGCATTTCTTTCAGCTTACTGAAACTACAATCTCACATAATGCATTTCTTACTGAAACTACAATCTCACATAATGCATTTCTTACTGAAACTACAATCTCTCATAATGCATTTCTTACTGAAACTACAATCTCACATAATGCATTTCTTACTGAAACTACAATCTCACATAATGCATTTCTTTCATCTTACTGAAACTACAATCTCACATAATGCATTTCTTTCAGCTTACTGAAACTACAATACTCATAATGCATTTCTTTCTTGCCTGTGACTGTACAAAACTGTACACCATGCAGTGCAGTCTGGGAAAATTAAGCCCAGTAGAAAGACAGTAATGGATCACTCTCTCTCCCTCTAATTTAACCAAAAGCTGATGTTAAAGGGACAGACAGGGGTTAATATGTCCAGTACACCCGTGTGCTCGTGTCATGAGGCACTGCCTTCATAAACAGAATGGAAAGCTGCTCTCCTCCCTGATTGGCCGTCTCGTGTATGAGAAACACGTCAAACCCACAGAACCAGATGCACCCTAATGCCCCCCACCTGGCCTGCTCATTTTGTGCCATGTTGGATTTCGGAAAGATGGACCACACTTATGATTTACATATTTGGGTTTGGTCAGATTGACAAGGAAGCAAGTTGAAATATTTTGTTGAACAAATAAAAGTAGTTACATTTTTTCTTGGTAAGTTCTTTGTCTGGTCGTCCATTTCCACCATGAATTTTGAAACTTGAGTGTGTGGGTGTGTGTGTGTGTGTGTGTGTGTGCGCGCGCATGTCTGTGTCTGCCTCGTGTGTGTGTGTGTCTGTGTGTGTATGTGTATGTATTTGTGTCTGTCTGTCTAGGTGTGTGTGCGCGTCTGTCTGTCTGTCTGTGTGGCCCAAACATGAACACAGCTGTAACTCTTACCTTTGACTGCAGAAAAGTCCAGAAAGGTCCAGATTCTGCCCACAGACCGCTCTGTAATAATACAAACACTAAGGTTAGCACTGTCAACCAACACTGAAATGAATTTTTTTTTATTTTTAAACTAATTTCAAATTAAATAACACTATTAAAATGTAATATTTTCTTTTTTCATTTTGTTAGTCAGATCACTGATCTCATTGGTCATTAACTTCAATCACTAGGGCAATCCTTCCTCAAACTGGGAAATGTTCTACTAGGAGAACATGACTGCCACCAAGTGGCTATATCTGGATGCCACAGGAAGTCTATCTCCACTGTGCATTTCCGTTTGGAAGGCCCAGGCAGGCAGAATGCAGGCTAGCTAGCTCGCGAGTTCTATAGCTAGCTACAACAGCCTAGGAAAGCTGCAAAGCCATCAGGTTTTTATAATGTGGCCCTCTGCAAAACCTCCACATATGAGGTAGCAGTTAAAAGGAACCTACTGGACAAGGTTAAAGCTGGAGTACGCAACTTTCTTTAGAAAAATATAGGGGACCAGTCATGCTTAGTTGGTAGCAATCAGCGCTGCACAATATATCGTTTCAGCATTGACATCGCAATGTGCACATGAGCAATAGTGACATAATGTAGGTTAAGGCAAATTAAATCAATCACGTCATGCTAAAACTTTTTTGCTGCTTGATACAAAACAAAGGTTTGTATTTTCCATGACTAATCTAGAAGTCCGTCTGATATAACATAATTTAGTCTGATTTAAGGTTTCTTGGAAAATAAAATGTTAACATACCTATTTTGTCACTCGTGTTAATTCCCTAATGTGATACTGCAGCTTTAATGTTATATTTTTAAACTGGAGAACAGTGATATACAGCCTCCTGTAAACTCCTGGATCCCTTCTAGACACCACCTTTCTCCCACCCATTCACAGATGAGCCCCTTATTTTAGGGTAAGCAACATGCATTGTTAATATCATGTTGGATCATGGATTGGATTTAGCCTGGATTGATAGATGAGAATTATCTGAATACGATGGTATCGTGGTGAATCAACCAGAGTATTAAACAACTGCCTCATTTCTTCCTCCAAAATCACCGTAATCATTGCTAAAGTGATAAATTCTTTCCAAATACAGTTAAATAGAGAGTCAAGTTAAAAGCAGCATGTATCTGGTGAAATTATGGTATTCCTGTATTTTTTCATATCGCCAATAAAAAAAAGATCACAATGTCTATTTATTTCCAATATCGTGCAGCCCTATTAGCAATCATAGAGAAATCCAGCACCATACACTATGTTTATACCCTCAAATTCTGCGATTTTTCAAGCGATTCGGCTAAATATTTGTTTTCAAAACAAAGTGGCACATGACATAAACCAATTGAAGAAATATACCGGTTCACGTCACAAACCAATCAACAATGAGATTGAACTTGCGCGTTCACCAGCTAGACATCTCAACCAACAAGCGGAGAAGCGACCCGTGACACCGGTGCTATTTCACGCAAAGAAAAATAAAAGCTTGAAAACAATAATCAACATAGATGCTCATTTTAGAAGGTGGCGAGATGTTCGGGATGTTCGGGATCGTGCGTTAGCTAGAACCGGGTACTCGGCTATAACCATGCAAGCCAGCTGTAGCCAGATAATGCCTGGTTACACTACACAAACTCAGTGTGATGCAGCAACAGAAAAGATTCCATTGTTTTACCTGGACTCTTGTAGCTGACATTTTTACCATAACATTAGCTATACCAGTCTGTAATCCTGCAATTGCATCTAGACCTAACCCTAACCCAAACCCTAACCCAAACCCTAACCCAAACCCTAACCCAAACCCTAACCCGTTCAGGACAAGGTCTGTGGAAGCAGTGGGGTTGGGGGTGTGTCTCTTTCTCTGCGGTCAGGGCCAAGGGGGTGTTATGACTGAAATGTTGACAGCAAATTAAACCTTTTTTCCCGCCAAAGTTGCATATTTTAGCTTTAACTTGTAAACATGTAAAAATGTAACCAACCACTCCCCACTCCACCCTAAAGCCCTGCACCACCACTCCCCACTCCACCCTAAAGCCCTGCACCACCACTCCCCACTCCACCCTAAAGCCCTGCACCACCACTCCACCCTAAAGCCCTGCACCAACCACTCCCCACTCCACCCTAAAGCCCTGCACCACCACTCCCCACTCCACCCTAAAGCCCTGCACCACCACTCCCTACTCCACCCTAAAGCCCTGCACCAACCACTCCCCACTCCACCCTAAAGCCCTGCACCACCACTCCCCACTCCACCCTAAAGCCCTGCACCACCACTCCCCACTCCACCCTAAAGCCCTGCACCACCACTCCACCCTAAAGCCCTGCACCACCCACTCCCCACTCCACCCTAAAGCCCTGCACCACCACTCCCCACTCCACCCTAAAGCCCTGCACCACCACTCCCCACTCCACCCTAAAGCCCTGCACCACCACTCCCCACTCCACCCTAAAGCCCTGCACCACCACTCCACCCTAAAGCCCTGCACCACCCACTCCCCACTCCACCCTAAAGCCCTGCACCACCACTCCCCACTCCACCCTAAAGCCCTGCACCACCACTCCCCACTCCACCCTAAAGCCCTGCACCACCACTCCCCACTCCACCCTAAAGCCCTGCACCAACCACTCCACCCTAAAGCCCTGCACCAACCACTCCCCACTCCACCCTAAAGCCCTGCACCACCACTCCCCACTCCACCCTAAAGCCCTGCACCACCACTCCCTACTCCACCCTAAAGCCCTGCACCAACCACTCCCCACTCCACCCTAAAGCCCTGCACCACCACTCCCCACTCCACCCTAAAGCCCTGCACCACCACTCCCCACTCCACCCTAAAGCCCTGCACCAACCACTCCCCACTCCACCTTAAAGCCCTGCACCAACCACTCCCCACTCCACCCTAAAGCCCTGCACCACCACTCCCCACTCCACCCTAAAGCCCTGCACCACCACTCCACCCTAAAGCCCTGCACCAACCACTCCACCCTAAAGCCCTGCACCAACCACTCCCCACTCCACCCTAAAGCCCTGCACCACCACTCCCCACTCCACCCTAAAGCCCTGCACCACCACTCCCCACTCCACCCTAAAGCCCTGCACCACCACTCCCCACTCCACCCTAAAGCCCTGCACCACCACTCCCCACTCCACCCTAAAGCCCTGCACCACCCACTGCCCACTCCACCCTAAAGCCCTGCACCACCCACTCCCCACTCCACCCTAAAACCCTGCACCACCACTCCCCACTCCACCCTAAAGCCCTGCACCACCACTCCCCACTCCACCCTAAAGCCCTGCACCACCACTCCCCACTCCACCCTAAAGCCCTGCACCACCACTCCCCACTCCACCCTAAAGCCCTGCACCACCACTCCCCACTCCACCCTAAAGCCCTGCACCACCACTCCCCACTCCACCCTAAAGCCCTGCACCACCCACTGCCCACTCCACCCTAAAGCCCTGCACCACCACTCCCCACTCCACCCTAAAGCCCTGCACCAACCACTCCACCCTAAAGCCCTGCACCACCACTCCCCACTCCACCCTAAAGCCCTGCACCACCACTCCACCCTAAAACCCTGCACCAACCACTCCCCACTCCACCCTAAAGCCCTGCACCACCACTCCACCCTAAAACCCTGCACCAACCACTCCCCACTCCACCCTAAAGCCCTGCACCACCACTCCACCCTAAAACCCTGCACCAACCACTCCCCACTCCACCCTAAATCCCTGCACCAACCACTCCACCCTAAAGCCCTGCACCACCACTCCCCACTCCACCCTAAAGCCCTGCACCACCACTCCACCCTAAAACCCTGCACCAACCACTCCCCACTCCACCCTAAAGCCCTGCACCACCCACTCCCCACTCCACCCTAAAGCCCTGCACCACCCACTCCCCACTCCACCCTAAAGCCCTGCACCACCCACTCCCCACTCCACCCTAAAGCCCTGCACCACCCACTCCCCACTCCACCCTAAAACCCTGCACCACCCACTCCCCACTCCACCCTAAAGCCCTGCACCACCCACTCCCCACTCCACCCTAAAGCCCTGCACCAACCACTGCCCACTCCACCCTAAAGCCCTGCATCAACCACTGCCCACTCCACCCTAAAGCCCTGCACCAACCACTCCCCACTCCACCCTAAAGCCCTGCACCACCCACTCCCCACTCCACCCTAAAGCCCTGCACCACCACTCCACCCTAAAGCCCTGCACCAACCACTCCACCCTAAAGCCCTGCACCAACCACTGCCCACTCCACCCTAAAGCCCTGCACCACCCACTCCCCACTCCACCCTAAAGCCCTGCACCACCACTCCACCCTAAAGCCCTGCACCACCACTCCACCCTAAAGCCCTGCACCACCACTCCCCACTCCACCCTAAAGCCCTGCACCAACCACTCCCCACTCCACCCTAAAGCCCTGCACCACCACTCCACCCTAAAGCCCTGCACCAACCACTCCCCACTCCACCCTAAAGCCCTGCACCACCCACTCCCCACTCCACCCTAAAGCCCTGCACCAACCACTGCCCACTCCACCCTAAAGCCCTGCACCAACCACTGCCCACTCCACCCTAAAGCCCTGCATCAACCACTCCCCACTCCACCCTAAAGCCCTGCACCACCACTCCCCACTCCACCCTAAAGCCCTGCACCAACCACTGCCCACTCCACCCTAAAGCCCTGCACCACCACTCCACCCTAAAGCCCTGCACCACCCACTCCCCACTCCACCCTAAAGCCCTGCACCACCACTCCACCCTAAAGCCCTGCACCAACCACTCCCCACTCCACCCTAAAGCCCTGCACCACCCACTCCCCACTCCACCCTAAAGCCCTGCACCACCACTCCACCCTAAAGCCCTGCACCAACCACTCCCCACTCCCCACTCCCCATTCCACCCTAAAGCCCTGCACCACCACTCCACCCTAAAGCCCTGCACCAACCACTCCACCCTAAAGCCCTGCACCAACCACTCCCCACTCCACCCTAAAGCCCTACACCAACCACTGCCCACTCCACCCTAAAGCCCTGCACCACCACTCCACCCTAAAGCCCTGCACCACCCACTCCCCACTCCACCCTAAAGCCCTGCACCAACCACTCCCCACTCCACCCTAAAGCCCTGCACCAACCACTCCCCACTCCACCCTAAAGCCCTGCACCAACCACTGCCCACTCCACCCTAAAGCCCTGCACCAACCACTGCCCACTCCACCCTAAAGCCCTGCACCACCCACTGCCCACTCCACCCTAAAGCCCTGCACCACCCACTGCCCACTCCACCCTAAAGCCCTGCACCACCCACTGCCCACTCCACCCTAAAGCCCTGCACCAACCACTCCCCACTCCACCCTAAAGCCCTGCACCAACCACTCCCCACTCCACCCTAAAGCCCTGCACCAACCACTCCCCACTCCACCCTAAAGCCCTGCACCAACCACTGCCCACTCCACCCTAAAGCCCTGCACCACCCACTCCCCACTCCACCCTAAAGCCCTGCACCACCACTCCACCCTAAAGCCCTGCACCACCCACTCCCCACTAAAGCCCTGCACCACCCACTCCCCACTCCACCCTAAAGCCCTGCACCAACCACTCCCCACTCCACCCTAAAGCCCTGCACCAACCACTGCCCACTCCACCCTAAAGCCCTGCACCACCCACTGCCCACTCCACCCTAAAGCCCTGCACCACCACTCCCCACTCCACCCTAAAGCCCTGCACCACCCACTGCCCACTCCACCCTAAAGCCCTGCACCACCCACTCCCCACTCCACCCTAAAGCCCTGCACCAACCACTCCCCACTCCACCCTAAAGCCCTGCACCAACCACTCCCCACTCCACCCTAAAGCCCTGCACCAACCACTCCCCACTCCACCCTAAAGCCCTGCACCAACCACTCCCCACTCCACCCTAAAGCCCTGCACCAACCACTCCTCACTCCACCCTAAAGCCCTGCACCACCACTCCACCCTAAAGCCCTGCACCACCACTCCCCACTCCACCCTAAAGCCCTGCACCACCCACTCCCCACTCCACCCTAAAGCCCTGCACCACCACTCCACCCTAAAGCCCTGCACCACCCACTCCCCACTCCACCCTAAAGCCCTGCATCAACCACTCCTCACTCCAGCCTAAAGCCCTGCACCACCCACTGCCCACTCCACCCTAAAGCCCTGCACCACCACTCCCCACTCCACCCTAAAGCCCTGCATCAACCACTCCACCCTAAAGCCCTGCACCAACCACTCCCCACTCCACCCTAAAGCCCTACACCAACCACTGCCCACTCCACCCTAAAGCCCTGCACCACCACTCCACCCTAAAGCCCTGCACCACCCACTCCCCACTCCACCCTAAAGCCCTGCACCAACCACTCCCCACTCCACCCTAAAGCCCTGCACCAACCACTCCCCACTCCACCCTAAAGCCCTGCACCAACCACTGCCCACTCCACCCTAAAGCCCTGCACCAACCACTGCCCACTCCACCCTAAAGCCCTGCACCACCCACTGCCCACTCCACCCTAAAGCCCTGCACCACCCACTGCCCACTCCACCCTAAAGCCCTGCACCACCCACTGCCCACTCCACCCTAAAGCCCTGCACCAACCACTCCCCACTCCACCCTAAAGCCCTGCACCAACCACTCCCCACTCCACCCTAAAGCCCTGCACCAACCACTCCCCACTCCACCCTAAAGCCCTGCACCAACCACTGCCCACTCCACCCTAAAGCCCTGCACCACCCACTCCCCACTCCACCCTAAAGCCCTGCACCACCACTCCACCCTAAAGCCCTGCACCACCCACTCCCCACTAAAGCCCTGCACCACCCACTCCCCACTCCACCCTAAAGCCCTGCACCAACCACTCCCCACTCCACCCTAAAGCCCTGCACCAACCACTGCCCACTCCACCCTAAAGCCCTGCACCACCCACTGCCCACTCCACCCTAAAGCCCTGCACCACCACTCCCCACTCCACCCTAAAGCCCTGCACCACCCACTGCCCACTCCACCCTAAAGCCCTGCACCACCCACTCCCCACTCCACCCTAAAGCCCTGCACCAACCACTCCCCACTCCACCCTAAAGCCCTGCACCAACCACTCCCCACTCCACCCTAAAGCCCTGCACCAACCACTCCCCACTCCACCCTAAAGCCCTGCACCAACCACTCCCCACTCCACCCTAAAGCCCTGCACCAACCACTCCTCACTCCACCCTAAAGCCCTGCACCACCACTCCACCCTAAAGCCCTGCACCACCACTCCCCACTCCACCCTAAAGCCCTGCACCACCCACTCCCCACTCCACCCTAAAGCCCTGCACCACCACTCCACCCTAAAGCCCTGCACCACCCACTCCCCACTCCACCCTAAAGCCCTGCATCAACCACTCCTCACTCCAGCCTAAAGCCCTGCACCACCCACTGCCCACTCCACCCTAAAGCCCTGCACCACCACTCCCCACTCCACCCTAAAGCCCTGCATCAACCACTCCTCACTCCAGCCTAAAGCCCTGCACCACCCACTGCCCACTCCACCCTAAAGCCCTGCACCACCACTCCCCACTCCACCCTAAAGCCCTGCATCAACCACTCCTCACTCCAGCCTAAAGCCCTGCACCACCCACTCCCCACTCCACCCTAAAGCCCTGCACCAACCACTCCCCACTCCACCCTAAAGCCCTGCACCACCCACTCCTCACTCCAGCCTAAAGCCCTGCACCAACCACTCCCCACTCCACCCTAAAGCCCTGCACCACCACTCCCCACTCCACCCTAAAGCCCTGCACCAACCACTCCCCACTCCACCCTAAAGCCCTGCACCACCCACTCCCCACTCCACCCTAAAGCCCTGCACCACCCACTCCCCACTCCACCCTAAAGCCCTGCACCAACCACTGCCCACTCCACCCTAAAGCCCTGCACCACCACTCCCACTCCACCCTAAAGCCCTGCACCACCACTCCCCACTCCACCCTAAAGCCCTGCACCACCCACTCCCCACTCCACCCTAAAGCCCTGCACCACCCACTCCCCACTCCACCCTAAAGCCCTGCACCAACCACTGCCCACTCCACCCTAAAGCCCTGCACCACCCACTGCCCACTCCACCCTAAAGCCCTGCACCAAGGAATGATAGAGTGAAGGAGACCCCCCCGTAAGGCAGACAGTGCCCCTCGCACTGGGCTGTGCTCATTCTGAAAGGCAAGCTTGCGCAAGGACAGGTACACTGCCGTTCCTATCCCAGCATACACTAGGGGGCGCTCTTCTCTGCAGCCAACATGCAGGCATCACATGAATAAAAGGACATTGGGCCTGTACAATTACAGCCTCAGTCAGCATGGGTATTCAGAGATGTGTCCTAAGAGGAGGGTCCAGGGACCTGTGCATAACTCAGCATGCGAGAGCAATAGTGTGAGTGAGTGAGTGAGTGAGTGAGTGAGTGGAGTGAGTGAGTGGAGTGAGTGAGTGAGTGAAGTGAGTGAGTGAGTGAGTGAGTGAGTGAGTGAGTGAGTGAGTGAGTGAGTGAGTGAGGGGCAGGTGGGGGGGGGTCATAACTTCATTTCCAGCCATTTCTGCATTTCCATGAATTACAGTGCCGTGACAAAGTATTTGCCCACCATCTGATTTTCTGAATTTTTGCACATTTTTCACATTGGATTTGGTCAGATTGTCTTGTGGATTGTATCAGTACATAGAGAGAGTCTGGCAGAAAAATGTACACATAGATTTGGTCCTTCTTTAATTTGTTTGGTATGCAAGGTAATCAACGATGCAATCTTCAAGTGTGAAAAAGTTATTGCCCCCCAGAAAATGCAACCAAATTAAAGGGTTACTTAGGGTTAGCTGTTTGAGTGCTTTGGTTAATTGATTTGGGCCAGCCCTGCCCAATATAAATCTGACTAACATTGGCCCTTACCATCAGAGTGAAGTTGGCAGCATGCAGTTTGTACAGGCACATCATGCCATGGACAAAAAAAAGACCTCTGGAAAAAAGTTGTTGATGCCTGGAAAGGGTTACAAAGGCGGAAACCATTGCTCACTAAGAAGAACATTAATTCTCATCTCAAGTTTGCCAAGAAGCACCTGGATGATCCTCAAGAGTTTTGGAACAATATTCTATGGACAGATGAGTCCAAAGTGGAACTTTTTGGCCGACATGGGCCCTGTTATGTCTGGCGAAAGCCAAACACTGCGTTCCACAGTAAGAACCTCATACAAACGGTCAAGCATGTTGGTGGTAGTGTGATGGTGTGAAGGTTTGATGGTTTTGGGATGCTTTGCTGCATCAGGACCTGGACGCCTTTCCATCATTGAAGGAACCATGAATTCTGCTCTGTATCAGAGAATTGTACAGGAGAATGTCAGGCCATTTGTCCATGAGCTGAAGCCAAGTTCATGCAGCAAGACAATGATCCAAAACACACAAGCAAGTCTACATCAGAATGGTTGAAGAACAAGAAATTTAAAGTTTAGGAACGGCTTAGTGAAAGTCCAGACCTAAACCCCATTGAGATGTTGTGGCAGGACCTGAAATGCAGAGTTCATGCTCGAAAACCTACAAATATCACTGAGCTGAAGCACTTCTGCAAGGAGGAGTGGGCCAAACTTCCTCCACGGCATTGTGAGACACTAATCAATAACTACAGGTAGCCTTTGGTTGCACTTATTGCTGCTAAAGGTGGCCTAACCAGTTACTGAGTCTAAGGGGGCAATTACTTTTTCACACAGGGGCATTGGGTGTTGCATACCTTTCTTTAATAAATATATGAAATGTGTACCACGTTGTGTTCTTTGTTCACTCAGGGTCCCTTTATATATTATTAGCCTTGGGTTGAAGATTAGGGTTAAGACACATTTAGTGTAATAAATATGCAGAAATACAAAAAATCAGAAAGGGGGCAAATACACTGTACACTAGGATTACACTGCAACTGCAATCTATCTTTATTCACTTTTTCATGCTATCCATTCTCGTTTTCATATCTCATTTGTGTATAGAGCAGTGTGTTAAAAGGGTCGGTGTGGCTGCGGGCTTTTGTTCTAGCCCAGCACTAAGACACCTGATTCTACTTATCAAGGTCTTGATGGAAGACCATGATTAGTTAATTAGTTGAATCAGGTGTCGTAGTAACAAAAACCTGCACCCACACTGTGGCCATTTTATGATAAGATTGGACACCCCTGGTTTAGACTGGTTACATTACTGACACCATATTAATGCGCCAATATCATACACACCTGAGCTATACAGCAGGAGGCAGGCAGTAGCTTAGACAATGCTTTGTCATACACAGGATGGTCTCCTGTTCCAGTAGCCCACCTTCCTCCCAGCTCAGCTGCTACAGAAGCCCCCCCCCCCCTCAGGTATTTCAGCAGGACTGGCTGCTGCTTTACTCCCAGTATAGGCTACTGGTGATGTCATTCACCTGCACCGTCTTATTCAAACCCAATCCAGACTCACAGACACAAGACCAAACCAAGCTCACAGACACAAGACCAAACCCAATCCAGACTCACAGACACAAGACCAAACCAAGCTCACAGACACAAGACCAAACCCAATCCAGACTCACAGACACAAGACCAAACCCAATATAGACTCACAGACACAAGGCCAAACCCAATTCAGACTCACAGACACAAGACCAAACCAAGCTCACAGACACAAGACCAAACCCAATTCAGACTCACAGACACAAGACCAAACCCAATATAGACTCACAGACACAAGACCAAACCCAAACCAGGCTCACAAACACAAGACCAACCCCAATATAGACTCACAGACACAAGGCCGAACCCAATATAGACTCAGACACAAGGCCAAACCCAATTCAGACTCACAGACACGAGGCCAAACCAAACCCAATCCAGACTCTCAGACACGAGGCCAAACCCAATCCAATTAAGACTCAGTCACAGACATAAGACCAAACCCAAACCAGGCTCACAGACACAAGGCCAAACCCTTAGTTTATAGCAGTCAAGAATAGAAGGGCAGCTCCATTGTGGGCCAGTCTGTTAACCAGGTGAGCTCAACGTGAGGAACATTCATCCGCTGCAGAACTGTACAATTTGGCTCCATACACCGGACCTCTAAGCCTGCTCACTATCACCTACCCACGCTCAATGTCCCCCATTTCCTGATTGGCAAATTAATCTAGGCTATATCATATCAGTGTACTGTATTGTAAAGATGCTAATGATCTGAACTGTGTGACACACCAATAGCATCATTGTAATTAAACTGATATTCTCAGCGAATGATTTTTTTGCCCAAGAGCATTAGGCCTATGTGTAGCAAGAGAGGATAGTTCCGCCCGGATAGCTTCCGTGGTCTAGTTAGCTAGCTAATTACATTACATTCATTTAGCAGACGCTTTTATCCAAAGCAACGTACAATAAGTGCATACAGAGACGTCATCAAGATCACTACAGAACAGACAAGACAAAGCACATCCTTCCCATAATGTAGCAGCTATCCCTAGTAATGAACGTTGACTGTAGCTCACAGTAAGCTGTGGGTAAATCAGCTATACTACACTTCTATTCTAAATACTATTATAAACTATAACAAACAGACAGGAAAACACAGGGAACTAGTACCATGAGGTCCTAGGTTAGAATATCAGTCAAGGTGGAGTCTGAAGAGGTGTGTCTTCAGGCCTCGACGGAACGCAGGCAGGGTTCGCTAATATAAGGAGAGATGTCCCGATACCACTTTTTCACTTCAATAAATAAATAAATAAAAACAGGTACTGCAGTACTTAAAGCGACCAACAGGTTTAAAGTTAAAACAATTTAAATAGCAGCATTCAGCATTGTAAAAAAACAAAAAACAAATACAAAATTATAACTTAGTTTCATCATTTTCCCCGTTTCCAAAACCCAAATCAAACAAGGAAAGGTGTACGCTGTGGATAAAATTATGTGGGCGACCTCATTCACAATTGAACCCCTCGGAGATGACGTAGTACATACGTAATACAAAGGAATGTCCACTTCCGTAGCGTGAAATCAATACTGTGCTGTTGTAACTAGACATTTTAAAGCCAAAGCGAGCGCATCCAACATTAGCTGGCTAGTTACCACTTAGCTACTGTGCTGAAACTGGACTTATTTGGACGTTTGGTTAGCTTACTAATATAAAAGACCATATGTTAGTGTTTGCAGATCTATTTTTAAAACGTTAACATTCGCTAACATCGAATAACATTAACGCTACCAGACTCCATCTCGTAAACAAACCGATGATAATAATGTCTTCATGAATGAGATATATGGTTTGCTATTTTATGTCAAGCCAGCTAGCTAGTCCCTCTGCTGATGTCTGTTCCATTATGTTTCCACTGTCACTGTGGTAGCTATCTAGCAAATGAGACAGATGATGGAAATAATGCTGCCTAGCATCATAAAATCTACATTGAATAATTTCAGCGAGCATTTAAACTACACTACAAATATGAAATTGAAGATCAATTTTCCCAAAAGGGCAGTAGCCTACGTTCATGGTTGAGAATGCTAGGTTTGCTTTGACAGACACAAAGCTTGATGGACATAGCAACAGTAACTACTACTGTTATTACGTGACACGCTGCGCGTATCGGATCATATGTTTTTCTCCCCTCCGATATCCGATCCAGCGTTCTGGGCCAGTATCGGACATCCCTAAATATAAGGGAACTTAGCTGACTGGTTATTATCTAAACAAACTAATGAAATGGCTTCTGTGATGCAAGCTGACAGTCAACTAACTATAAAAAGCAATTATTGCATTGTTGTGCCGTTTTAAAATCACAATGGTGGATTCAGTAGAAGGCTGTTGTTACATGAGTCATTACACAGCTAACGTTATAGCACAATGACACAAGGTAGGGCGCTATAAAGGAGCCCTGATTCTTAACTTCCGCTTTCAAGAAACAAATACAATAATTCCACAAACAAACATTAATACGCAATCATAAAATTCAACATCGTGCTAATTGTGAATAAGGTTAAAAATACAGGATTTAGCTAGTCATCTGCCACGCGAACTGTTGGTCGTTAATGTGGCTTAACCAAAAGGTGCAACGATGTGTAGCTAGTAGGCTCGCTACCTGTATCGCACTAAAGTAAGTCACTACCGTATTAGCCAGTCAGCTGGAAGTAGGCTCGCTACCTGGATCGCACTAAAATAAGTCACTACCATATTAGCCAGGCAGTTGGATGTAGGCTCGCTACCTGGATCGCACTAAATTAAGTCACTACCGTATTAGCCAGGCAGTTGGATGTAGGCTCGCTACCTGGATCGCACTAAATTAAGTCACTACCGTATTAGCCAGGCAGTTGGATGTAGGCTCGCTACCTGGATCGCACTAAAGTAAGTCACTACCGTATTAGCCAGTCAGCTGGATGTAGGCTCGCTACCTGTATCGCACTAAATTAAGTCACTACCGTATTAGCCAGGCAGTTGGATGTAGGCTCGCTACCTGGATCGCACTAAAGTAAGTCACTACCGTATTAGCCAGGCAGTTGGATGTAGGCTCGCTACCTGTATCGCACTAAAGTAAGTCACTACCGTATTAGCCAGTCAGCTGGAAGTAGGCTCGCTACCTGGATCGCACTAAAGTAAGTCACTACCGTATTAGCCAGTCAGTTGGATGTAGGCTCGCTACCTGGATCGCACTAAAGTAAGTCACTACCGTATTAGCCAGTCAGTTGGATGTAGGCTCGCTACCTGGATCGCACTAAAGTAAGTCACTACCGTATTACCAGGCAGCTGGATGTAGGCTCGCTACCTGGATCGCACTAAAGTATGTCACTACCGTATTAGCCAGTCAGAAGGATGTAGGCTCGCTACCTGGATCGCACTAAAGTCACTACCGTATTAGCCAGGCAGCTGGATGTAGGCTCGCTACCTGGATCGCACTAAAGTAAGTCACTACCGTATTAGCCAGGCAGTTGGATGTAGGCTCGCTACCTGGATCGCACTAAAATAAGTCACTACCGTATTAGCCAGTCAGTTGGATGTAGGCTCGCTACCTGGATCGCACTAAAGTAAGTCACTACCGTATTAGCCAGTCAGAAAGATGTAGGCTCGCTACCTGGATCACACTAAAGTAAGTCACTACCGTATTAGCCAGTCAGTTGGATGTAGGCTCGCTACCTGGATCGCACTAAAGTAAGTCACTACCGTATTAGCCAGTCAGTTGGATGTAGGCTCGCTACCTGGATCGCACTAAAGTCACTACCGTATTAGCCAGTCAGTTGGATGTAGGCTCGCTACCTGGATCGCACTAAAGTAAGTCACTACCGTATTAGCCAGGCAGTTCGATGTAGGCTCGCTACCTGTATCGCACTAAAGTATGTCACTACCGTATTAGCCAGTCAGTTGGATGTAGGCTCGCTACCTGGATCGCACTAAAGTAAGTCACTACCGTATTAGCCAGTCAGTTGGATGTAGGCTCGCTACCTGGATCGCACTAAAGTCACTACCGTATTAGCCAGGCAGCTGGATGTAGGCTCGCTACCTGGATCGCACTAAAGTAAGTCACTACCGTATTAGCCAGGCAGTTGGATGTAGGCTCGCTACCTGGATCGCACTAAAATAAGTCACTACCGTATTAGCCAGTCAGTTGGATGTAGGCTCGCTACCTGGATCGCACTAAAGTAAGTCACTACCGTATTAGCCAGTCAGAAAGATGTAGGCTCGCTACCTGGATCACACTAAAGTAAGTCACTACCGTATTAGCCAGTCAGTTGGATGTAGGCTCGCTACCTGGATCGCACTAAAGTAAGTCACTACCGTATTAGCCAGTCAGTTGGATGTAGGCTCGCTACCTGGATCGCACTAAAGTCACTACCGTATTAGCCAGTCAGTTGGATGTAGGCTCGCTACCTGGATCGCACTAAAGTAAGTCACTACCGTATTAGCCAGGCAGTTGGATGTAGGCTCGCTACCTGGATCGCACTAAAGTAAGTCACTACCGTATTAGCCAGTCAGTTGGATGTAGGCTCGCTACCTGGATCGCACTAAAGTAAGTCACTACCGTATTAGCCAGTCAGTTGGATGTAGGCTCGCTACCTGGATCGCACTAAAGTAAGTCACTACCGTATTAGCCAGTCAGTTGGATGTAGGCTCGCTACCTGTATCGCACTAAAGTAAGTCACTACCGTATTAGCCAGGCAGCTGGATGTAGGCTCGCTACCTGGATCGCACTAAAGTAAGTCACTACCGTATTAGCCAGTCAGAAAGATGTAGGCTCGCTACCTGGATCGCACTAAAGTAAGTCACTACCGTATTAGCCAGTCAGTTGGATGTAGGCTCGCTACCTGGATCACACTAAAGTCACTACCGTATTAGCCAGGCAGTTGGATGTAGGCTCGCTACCTGGATCGCACTAAAGTAAGTCACTACCGTATTAGCCAGTCAGAAGGATGTAGGCTCGCTACCTGTATCACACTAAAGTAAGTCACTACCGTATTAGCCAGTCAGTTGGATGTAGGCTCGCTACCTGGATCGCACTAAAGTAAGTCACTACCGTATTAGCCAGGCAGTTGGATGTAGGCTCGCTACCTGTATCGCACTAAAATAAGTCACTACCGTATTAGCCAGGCAGCTGGATGTAGGCTCGCTACCTGTATCGCACTAAAGTAAGTCACTACCGTATTAGCCAGTCAGAAGGATGTAGGCTCGCTACCTGTATCACACTAAAGTAAGTCACTACCGTATTAGCCAGTCAGAAGGATGTAGGCTCGCTACCTGGATCACACTAAAGTAAGTCACTACCGTATTAGCCAGTCAGAAGGATGTAGGCTCGCTACCTGGATCGCACTAAAGTAAGTCACTACCGTATTAGCCAGGCAGTTGGATGTAGGCTCGCTACCTGGATCACACTAAATTAAGTCACTACCGTATTAGCCAGTCAGTTGGATGTAGGCTCGCTACCTGGATCGCACTAAAGTAAGTCACTACCGTATTAGCTAGTCAGTTGGATGTAGGCTCGCTACCTGGATCGCACTAAAGTAAGTCACTACCGTATTAGCCAGTCAGTTGGATGTAGGCTCGCTACCTGGATCACACTAAAGTAAGTCACTACCGTATTAGCCAGGCAGCTGGATGTAGGCTCGCTACCTGGATCGCACTAAAGTATGTCACTACCGTATTAGCCAGTCAGAAAGATGTAGGCTCGCTACCTGGATCGCACTAAAGTAAGTCACTACCGTATTAGCCAGGCAGTTGGATGTAGGCTCGCTACCTGGATCGCACGAAAGTAAGTCACTACCGTATTAGCCAGTCAGTTGGATGTAGGCTCGCTACCTGTATCGCACTAAAGTAAGTCACTACCGTATTAGCCAGTCAGAAGGATGTAGGCTCGCTACCTGGATCGCACTAAAGTAAGTCACTACCGTATTAGCCAGGCAGTTGGATGTAGGCCCGCTACCTGGATCGCACTAAAGTAAGTCACTACCGTATTAGCCAGTCAGTTGGATGTAGGCTCGCTACCTGGATCGCACTAAAGTAAGTCACTACCGTATTAGCCAGGCAGTTGGATGTAGGCTCGCTACCTGGATCGCACTAAAGTAAGTCACTACCGTATTAGCTAGTCAGTTGGATGTAGGCTCGCTACCTGGATCGCACTAAAGTATGTCACTACCGTATTAGCCAGTCAGAAGGATGTAGGCTCGCTACCTGGATCACACTAAAGTAAGTCACTACCATATTAGCCAGTCAGTTGGATGATGAAAATGGTCGATTTCCACAAAGCTACCAAGTCTCCAGTAGCCTACAAACTGGGCAATAATTATGTAAACTAACAGGCGACAGAATTTTTTACTTTATCGCTAGCTAACTTAGCCAGATTATCAATGAGCACTTCGCTAGCTAGCGAATATAGGGTGATAAATGAGTTTTAAAAAGCACACGGCTGTGCACAGTAGCTACAGGTTGCTCTGGTCTTATACAACCATTCGTGGATCCTCAGTGTGCAAAAACGGAAAGGTATTAGTTAGCTACTTGCTAGTCAAATTTGTGATTTTCCCCAACCCCATTCAAAAATCAAACGCAAATGTCTAAATGCATAGGGAAATTACTTTAAAGTCCAGCAACATTCGAACTACTTATGAACACAAAAAATATAATACAGCTTGAAAATAATTCAATGAATAAGACAAGCGCAAGTTTGATGCCATTGCATATGCGCACCCGAGTCAGTCTACCGTCACTCCATGAACAGGCTCTCGGCTAAATATAGATTCAAAGTCTGAAAATAATAAATGCAATCGATTCTTTCTCAATACCAAACAATAAATCATAAATACAAAAGCCATGCTGGGGTATCACTGCTAACAGACCTTTTGCCGTTCCGTACAGTACACACTCCCATCTATTTCCAGCCGAATACAAATGTGGGTCACCAGGCCTCCAGTCCTTCCCAGCGCAGAGGGAAAAAAACAGCTCCGTACTCACTTTCCACACGGCCGTAGGCTCGCAAAAGGCGCAAGTGCAAATCCCTTTATCCCAACAGCCAATAGATGTAGTATTCATGAATCGAAATTCTCACCATACCCCAAGAATTCCCAGTTTCTGCGTTTTTGTGTCCTTGTTTTGAATTAGACGGCTGTGCTGGGCTGATCTGGAGTTAGAAAAACAGCAGGCCTAGCCCGGGTTCTGCACGCATGCGCAGTGGCGTCGGACAATGCCACAGTCATGGCTCTGCATGCGTGCGAACGGCTGAAACAAGCTCACATTTTATTGTCCTCGGCATCAATAATAAAGTGGCCAAGAAACCTGAATTTGATCCCTGGTTTTTTTGTATGAGGAATTAAGGTGCGGGCAGAAAAAAACTTGCCACCAAAAGAAAGTTATTCTACAGTAGCCTACTGAGCAACATGTATCAACCCTTATCTCTCACGTCAGATTTATTTACAATCCCTCCGCAGCAAACCGTTGACATTCAATTACCAATTACATTGGTTTGTAATTAGGCTTGTATGAAATATTGTTAAGTGTTGAAATGAAAATATCTAGCTTTTTACAGACCTACGACGAGTAGGCTACCTCGGTGGTAGACAGCAGTACATTCGTGTTTCATGTCATTTAAAACACTTACAGTGTTCACTTAGGGTGCGTTTTTGTGAAAATTGTATTTTTGTATCATACTGCTTGGTTTTATAAATATATGTTTATTTGAATTTCTTGTTACACAAATGTTCTCAATCTTTGGCGTAGCTATGTCGCTCGCTCCGCTGGCAAGTTGCCAATCAGGTCAAACGCGCACTTCAACCAAACTTAAAAAAGAGAGCGCGAAGAGGTAACTTTGATTGACGTGCACTGTGTCCAATTACCACACTCTGATAGTGAATAATTATTCCATTGACTTTCTAACACTAAAAGCCGATTCGGGAATGACATGGTTGTTTTCATTGTTTTACAGAACTGAGGGGTATACTACGAAGCGAGATTAAGGGGATAGCGAGCTAAATTAAGCTTCAACCCTGGGTTTTCTGTATCACGAAGCCCACTCACTTTTAATCGGGGTATATTGCCACGGAAACTTACTCTGCACTGTTTACCTGCTCTGGGGCAGGTTATGTTCAGGATGACAGATTGAAACATATAAAAGCACCGCCCTTTGACCAATCAACTCCTTGGCTTTGGCATATGTGCGGATACTGATGGAATCTCTTCGCAGGGCGAGATTAGTGAGTTCCGCAAAAGATTTTCTGAGTTCTGGAAAATGCTTGAGATACTTTTTTTATGAATGTAATGTGATTCATTCAGCAATATTTTAAACATGCTGTATCAAGTTTAAAGTTTAGGAGCATAATGTAGTAGTACAGTTGTCACATTAGAAATAAACTATGACAATGTACTGAGAGTATAGATTTATTTGTTACGAGTGGTAAGGTGAATAAGGTATTAACTAGCCTAACGAATTTAACCTCCATGATGAGCATTTTTTTTATTATTGTTTGCAAAATGTCCTTCCCGGCTTTGTTGGAGGCAACGGTGTTGCTTTTTTGCTCATATGATTGTTTCATGTTCTTATCCGTCCATTATATCTGTCCGTATCAGTCTTTTTCCCCCACAGGAGAGAAATACGCTGCTCTAGTACAGCCCATGCTGCACCGCTATAGGCTCGTTGTTGCAGACCCCACCCTTTTATGGGAAAGTGCACGTACCTTGATTAATAAGCTCGGTGCGTCCCAATATTCTTCACTCCCCGCTTCCCTTCCTCAACTCACTCACAACCACTTCTCTCCTACCCGGAAATATGCAAAACTGCCTTGTACTAAAAAAACGTTTTTAGTACAAGTATTTGCATGTACAGTATACAATGTACCTGACATTGTGGTTTGCGTCGAGACATTAATTAATATGTAACCGTTAATACGTAATTAAGATGTAATCAGCAACACTAGATTAAAACACAAAGTTCCGTTTCCGGGGCACGGAGTAGAGGAGGTGGTAGTGGAGGAAGGGAGGGTGCATATTCGACTATTGGGACCAAGGGGCCAAGACTGGGATTTCGTTTTGAAGCTCACTTCCTGGTTGGCCTGGGAGCCGCCATTGTGCCGTTGCTCACTAGCGCCACTGCGGTTGGCTCCAGTATAGGTCTTTCCCCATGTAAGTGAACGGCAGCAATTTGGTCAAAATACTCAGTCAATACATTTTTTACAAAAAATTTTTTTATTGCAATAGGTGCCTTTCCTTCATCTAATGCCTGTGCATGTGCTGATTTTTTAAAATATTGTGTCGTTTGGACAGGGTATTGACATTTGTTCAGGACCAATCAGGGGACAGATTGAATCGGGTTACTGCCGGTCATTTCACTCACTTTGAGGGGCGGGAACCATAGACGGAACGGGCGGGACGTGGGCGGTACCCATAGGCGGTACCTCAAGTGGCTAGCAATGACCTTGACATTCTCACCCATTCTCGTCCTTTTAATGTGTGAATTTGGCTAGTATTAGACCATTAGACCCATCGCAATCACATCGCAATTCTCATTGTCACTAGTGTTGAATTCATTATGGCATGTTCTGCATACAACTGTACTAATCGACCGTCTCAAAAGCATTCTCTCCAGTTTTTTCGGTAAGACATTTTTTATTACTTTATTTTTTACCGAGTAAGTAACGTTAGCCTTATTAGATAACAGCCTGCAGAAGTAGCCTACGCTACCTACCGCGACCTAGCATGACAAGCTAACGCTTTTGTATATTACGTAGACCGGTATGCTAGTGGAGTTAGCACCTTTATCTCCCAAAACCTTTTGGTTTGGCTACTTAGCGTTAGCTAACGATGTAAAACCTACATTGCACTTCGTCCTATGCTCACCACTGGCTAAGTGCATTTTATGTGGAGTGAATTTCGACATTGCTAACGTTACCGTGCATTAGTCAAACAAAAAGCAGTCTCTCCAGTTTTTTCGGTAATACAATTTTTATTACTTGATTTTTTACCAAGTAAGTAACGTTAGCCTTATTAAATAACAGCCTGCAGAAGTAGCCTACGCTACGTTACCTACCGCGACCTAGCATGACAAGCTAACGCTTTTGTATATTACGTAGACCAGTATGCTAGTGCAGTTAGCAACTTTATCTCCCAAAACCGTTTGGTTTGGCTACTTAACGTTAGCTAACGATGTAAAACCTGTCAAAAGTAACGTTAGTAAAATTTCAGTTGTGTAACGTTAACTTAGATTCCATTAAACATCGACCTGGTGAGCCTTTGTGTCTATTTTTAGCTTTGTAATTTAACGTTAACGGTCTCGTCGTAGACATGTAGCTACATTGCACTTCGTCCTGGCTATGCTCTCCACTGGCTAAGTGCATTTATGTGGAGTGAATTTCGACATTGCTAACGTTAGCTACCGTGCATTAGTCATGGTGTATATTTCATTAGAGGTATTCATTTTAGGTTGAGCATTATTTATAACTTTTAAAGCATGTGGGAAACGTGTTCATGGAGATGGAAACCCGACATAACGTTAGCTGTCATTTAGCTATCATGCTTTTCGTGTCGCCACTTGGCACCACCATGGACTGTATAAAAATAGGGTAACGTTAGGCTAACGTGGAAGTCCTCGCTTACAAAGACACATGGATTACAATACCATTTACATCTAGCATTTATGTACAAATTTGATCTTTTATGTGGACCTTGTCATTTTTAATGTGCGTCTCGTCAGGGTTTGTCTTGTACTAAATGTGTCTTGTCTTGTGTTCCCACTCTCAGCCTGCACCTTGACGTGGTGAGTGGGCTTTAAACTGAGACAGGCTACTGAACTTTGTCTCCTCCTATGTCAAACCCCTAACTTCTTGTTACCCTTGAGTTTTTTGTCCCCTATTATGAAATGAAAACTGATCTTGCTCTATCCTTTCTCTATTTCACAGATGTAAATTTATTACCAGCTGTTCAAGTTACCAACATAATCAATACTAACACAGATCACTAATTCTGTGATGAAATGATATCTTGAGCTGCTAATTTGTAGAATCAGATGTGCCAAATTTGGGGTTGAAACAGCACAAGGAATAGGGTTGGGGACCGCAGTCCTAGTCTGTGGGTGACCCTCTTATCAAATGTGCAGCATCCATATTACAAAGGAAAACGCCGCCATCCTGTGCGGGATGTATGGACCACGGACTCACCCTGTCAGCCACGAGGGACATCTGACCATCTTTTAAGGATACATAAAAATTTTTACTGATTTCAAGTTGCTTTGTGAAAAAAGAATGATCTTAATCACTCCTTTAACACATTTAAAGTCGCAGCACAAGCTGGTCCTCCTTAGTCTTTCAGTGAGATTACAGGATGTCTGTTACTTATTTACATCAGTGGCTATACCTACACTGCACGCTGGGGAAGGCCATCTTGAGCGGTAATGTATTGGTGCATTATGTACTCATTATTTAACTGAATGCAAGAGGGTATTAAATATTTTAAAGACAAAAGCAGACAAAAACCTCAAATTACATTTTTCCCCATTTATATAAAGGGTCTGATTCTCATTACAGAGCAAGTACTTACAAAAATGAATTGCTGTACAACATGTATAATGTAGAGGGTAGTTAGGCTACCAGATGCCCTTATTTATGCTTCATTTTAAATGACATTTGATTAGTTTATATATTGTGTAATATTTGCTATTTCACCTACTGCATGATTCTGTTATGCAAATAATGAACACATCAAAACAAGTTGGATAATTTAAAAATGTTTTAATTGACAGCTACACCGGCTTAGGGAGCAGGAAGCAAGAAAGGCCATGGGGTGCCATGGCTGGAGAGGACAAGATGGGTGGGGGAGAGAAGATGCAGGACAGGGATGAGGAAGAGCAGGGGGAGTTGGGTGAACAATGGCATAGCTAAAGATGTCATTAATTAAAATAAATCATAATACAAAATATAACATCATAACATAAAATTTGAAAAGCTGACCCATTTCATTGAAAAAAACCTATTCCATTAAAAGCTAAATCCAGGATTGGAGAAACTGCTCCCCTAGATTCAGTCTTTAAGGGAATGGACGATACTATTTAAAAAAATAAAAAGTAGCTGTCACCAACTATCCAGACAGTTTTAGCTGTGTAAGAGGAATAAAATTAAATGCATCTCATTGCAATATACAATGATACATTCTGGATGCAAGCTATTAAAAACATCATCCACAATCTAGACATGATACTTTAATATTGTCAATATGCTGTTTGGTCCTATTGCATAAGGAGAGCTACACTTGAAAAATTAGCAATGAAAGAGAAATACACTCAAAGTATATTATGTAAATGACTAGTTTAAGGCACAGTGATTAAAAAAGAAAAATGGTTCACAATGAAAGGTGGGTACAGAAACTCAGTTGAGGCTTCGGCTTTCCATCGTTCTGTCTGCAAAAGAAATTAAAAATGCAAGGTTACAACCAGTCTGTGTAATGAGACTTCATGTACTAGGGTGGGAAACTTGCTTTTACAAAGTGCATTGTGCAATTTTCACGCATGCAAATAGATTCTTATTAAAATGCTTCGTAGATGACCACAGCTTACGTTATTTTATCATCTTGTTTCATTGTGATTTGCGTTAGCTAGGGTGATCATATATTGTATATTTTATCCACACACAAAAAAAATTAGGACAGGTTCGGGCGGGCATTATTAACATAATGGGCTACTCTGCTGGGTTATTGGAATGAGCAAAACCTAACCAGACATTTTTAGGAATTTAGAAATCCCGCAAGGACCTATTTTTATACAGTCTATGGCCTGGACGGATTTTTTGGGTCGCAAGCTTGCTGACAGCTTGCTACCTATTTAGAGCAGCTCTTCGGGACATTTATAATAAAAGTAGTCTTGTACGTAAATGTGATTGATTGACCGTCAATATCGTTAATGACAATCATAACGTTACCCTATATTCGCCTTAGCCTGCCTAGGCCTAACGTAACCAATCTCACTGTCAAGCTGGTATGCTAGCTAATGGAATTAGCCTACCTCCGATCTGAGTTGGGTGGAATATTAATGTACTTTAAATTGTACTGTAAATTGAAGATAACTGAATAAAACGTTATAACATAACACAATGATGTGGCGAATTTCACACAGTCAATGCAAATAAATAACACCGTAAAACCGTGAAAATGAAATTATATAATAAATTAGCTTAACTTACCGTGAATTTGCTTGCAATCATAGACTGTGCTTGCAATATAAAACTCCCGCTTCTAATTTCTCCCGCTTTCCAGAATCTCCGCCCCGAACTGTCAATCATACTGTGCCTGGACAGAGACCCTCCCATGAAGACCATATCCGGTTCACCCTGCTCCAAGCAAAGGTCAAGTCGGCTCCACTGAGCAGGCGCAGTTCGTCCAAACAGCCGGCGAAAAAGACTTCCGTGTTTCAATTTGGTTTTTCCGAGGCCATGGAAAGGCAATGGGTGACGTCACAGTGGCTTTGTCCATATTTTTATACAGTCTATGATTGGGACGCACCTCTCGTGTTCATTTAGCAAATTGATAACCACGTTCATAGTAACCGGCTAAGCCATATTGTGGTGTTTAGGCTTTCTGAAGCCAGCTAACACAAAGAAACCCATGCTATGTTAAGCTTCCTTCGTAGTATACCCCCCTGATGTGAGAGTTACCCAATAATGACATTTAAATGTGGTGTACTCCCTTCCCGATTGATACCAGCCGGACGATTAAACATACAGTGTAGATAATAACGCTATGTAGCCTACGATTATATGAAAATGTTCGTGCACATAAATAGCTTAATTCAAACTGAATGGCATTGCCTTAGTCACCAGCTAGCAGCAGCTAACTCGAACAAGCTATAGTTAGCCAAACGTAGGCTATGGGTGCATCCCAATACTCGAATGCATGCTCCTTTCCTCCACTACCACCTCCGTGCCCCGGAAACGGATCTTTGTGTTTTAATCTAATGTTGCTGATCTGGCTACATATGACTTACAGATAATTGATTAATGTCTCGACGCAAACCGCAATGTCAAGTACATTGTATACTGCACATGCAACTACTTGTACTCAAAACGTTCAGGCAGTTTTGCATAATTCCGGGTAGGAGAGCGGTGGTAGTGGGGGAGTGGAGGAGAGGAGTGAAGAATATTGGGACACAGCCCCTGTCTACTCTATCCACGCTAGTTTATTTAACATTAGCCGCTCGTTGCATTTTAGGTAGCCTAGCCAACAATAACGGTGAAAATGTCTGGATAAACTGGATGTGTGTTATGAATGCGATGAACGTTTGCTATGTGTTTCCAATAGGGGTTAGAAAGCCAGATCCTCGTCTACTCATCTCTGCTTCTAGTGAAAGAGTCAGCAACTTTATGTTTTTATTTTTTATGGGCTGTTCGGTACAGTTCTGTTCAAACAGCACCGACATTCGTTATCGCTCATAGCTGGCTAATAATTGGTCAATAAAGATGCTTCCGCTGGTGCGTTGTTGTTACTGTTGCCAGGCTTAAATAGTGTCGTTATGAGTGCACTGAACACAAACTTGATTTGAGGAAAATGCAGATTTGCCAGCCATTTATATTTCAAGTCAGAATGAGCGACGCTGTCAAGACGTCACGCGCTCTTGGGGTTTCCTTTGGCGAAGGCGGAGGCTGTTCTTGAGCCGTTCAGGATAAGGAATAAGCTGGGACTGCGCGCTCTGTTTTCACCCTTTGCGTTAGTGTTCCCTGGACCTTATCATGAGCTCGATTCGGTATTGGGTGGAACGGTTACTGGTGATGCGTGTCCAGCAGGGGACAGTCTTTCCTCTGGGCCAAGCAGAAAGACTGAGGGTGCGTACCAATAGTCGAAAAATGTACCACATTTAAATGTCATTATTGGGTAACTCTCACATCAGGGGGGTATACTACGAAGGAAGCTTAACATAGCATGGGTTTCTTTGTGTTAGCTGGCTTCAGAAAGCCTAAACACCACAATATGGCCTAGCCGGTTACTATGAACGTGGTTATCAATTTGCTAAATGAACACGAGGAGTGCGACCCAATAGTCGAATATGCACCCTCCCTTCCTCCACTACCACCTCCTCTCCTCTTTGCCCCGGAAACGGATCTTTGTGTTTTAATCTAATGTTGCTGATTACATCTTAATTACGTATTAATGGTTGCTCAGTGTGGCACTTTGTGCTGTGGAACACCCCAGCCTTAAAATGAAAAAATAAACTGTCATTCCAAACCAGTAATGGGAGAGTGGGGTTCCTGGAACCCGTAATGGGTGGAACTACTGTATGACCTGTCAATCACCGACTTGTTTGAACAGATCGAAAGACTCCACAGCAAAACAGAGTATCATAGCTCCGCCCATATTTGGTTTCATTAAACTTCACTCTCCGTTGAGCCGTGCTGACTCACTGTGGTTATTAGAGATCCCGCGACACTATTATAAAGAAAGGGTTTTCCCCTTCTCCACTGCTTCATATTCCACGGTCTTTCCCGTCTTTAATTGGCTTAATAAAATTACCTCTCTCCACCTCAGCTAAAGCATGGCGAGTTTGAGGCACAAAATGGCTCCTGTAGGCTACTACCCTGGCGTTACACGTTGGGGGCAGTGAGGCCTATTACACGGGGCCATGCGAAGATCTTTACATTGTGCGACACATGCAATGTCGCTAAACTCTCTCGCAAAGCCGTTGACTGCAGAAGACGTAAGTGGTTTTAGAATATGAATATGGTTATTGATTCACTCGTCCAACACATCAGAAGAAACAGCTGGAACCCACCTACCTGCCTGCCCACTGCTGCCCTCTACTGCTCATATGTGCTTAGCGCCGCTCTTCACTGCTGCCCTCTACTGCTCATATGTGCTTAGTGTCGCTCTCCACTGCTCCCCTCTACTGCTCATATGTGCTTAGTGTCGCTCTCCACTGCTCCCCTCTACTGCTCATATGTGCTTAGTGTCGCTCTCCACTGCTCCCCTCTACTGCTCATATGTGCTTAGCGTCGCTCTCCACTGCTCCCCTCTACTGCTCATATGTGCTTAGTGTCGCTCTCCACTGCTCCCCTCTACTGCTCATATGTGCTTAGCGCTGCTCTCCACTGCTCCCCTCTACTGCTCATATGTGCTTAGCGCTGCTCTCCACTGCTCCCCTCTACTGCTCATATGTGCTTAGCGCTGCTCTCCACTGCTCCCCTCTACTGCTCATATGTGCTTAGCGCTGCTCTCCACTGCTCCCCTCTACTGCTCATATGTGCTTAGCGCCGCTCTCCACTGCTCCCCTCTACTGCTCATATGTGCTTAGCGCTGCTCTCCACTGCTCCCCTCTACTGCTCATATGTGCTTAGCGCTGCTCTCCACTGCTCCCCTCTACTGCTCATATGTGCTTAGTGTCACTCTCCACCCACTGCTCCCCTCTACTGCTCATATGTGCTTAGCGCTGCTCTCCACTGCTCCCCTCTACTGCTCATATGTGCTTAGCGCTGCTCTCCACTGCTCCCCTCTACTGCTCATATGTGCTTAGCGCTGCTCTCCACTGCTCCCCTCTACTGCTCATATGTGCTTAGCGCTGCTCTCCACTGCTCCCCTCTACTGCTCATATGTGCTTAGTGTCGCTCTCCACTGCTCCCCTCTACTGCTCATATGTGCTTAGCGCTGCTCTCCACTGCTCCCCTCTACTGCTCATATGTGCTTAGCGCTGCTCTCCACTGCTCCCCTCTACTGCTCATATGTGCTTAGTGTCGCTCTCCACTGCTCCCCTCTACTGCTCATATGTGCTTAGTGTCGCTCTCCACTGCTCCCCTCTACTGCTCATATGTGCTTAGCGTCGCTCTCCACTGCTCCCCTCTACTGCTCATATGTGCTTAGCGCTGCTCTCCACTGCTCCCCTCTACTGCTCATATGTGCTTAGTGTCGCTCTCCACTGCTCCCCTCTACTGCTCATATGTGCTTAGCGCCGCTCTCCACTGCTCCCCTCTACTGCTCATATGTGCTTAGCGCCGCTCTCCACTGCTCCCCTCTACTGCTCATATGTGCTTAGTGTCGCTCTCCACTGCTCCCCTCTACTGCTCATATGTGCTTAGTGTCGCTCTCCACTGCTCCCCTCTACTGCTCATATGTGCTTAGCGTCGCTCTCCACTGCTCCCCTCTACTGCTCATATGTGCTTAGCGCTGCTCTCCACTGCTCCCCTCTACTGCTCATATGTGCTTAGTGTCGCTCTCCACTGCTCCCCTCTACTGCTCATATGTGCTTAGCGCTGCTCTCCACTGCTCCCCTCTACTGCTCATATGTGCTTAGCGCTGCTCTCCACTGCTCCCCTCTACTGCTCATATGTGCTTAGCGCTGCTCTCCACTGCTCCCCTCTACTGCTCATATGTGCTTAGTGTCGCTCTCCACTGCTCCCCTCTACTGCTCATATGTGCTTAGCGCTGCTCTCCACTGCTCCCCTCTACTGCTCATATGTGCTTAGTGTCACTCTCCACCCACTGCTCCCCTCTACTGCTCATATGTGCTTAGTGTCACTCTCCACCCACTGCTCCCCTCTACTGCTCATATGTGCTTAGTGCTGCTCTCCACTGCTGCCCTCTACTGCTCATATGTGCTTAGCGCTGCTCTCCACTGCTCCCCTCTACTGCTCATATGTGCTTAGTGTCACTCTCCACTGCTCCCCTCTACTGCTCATATGTGCTTAGTGTCGCTCTCCACTGCTCCCCTCTACTGCTCATATGTGCTTAGCGCTGCTCTCCACTGCTCCCCTCTACTGCTCATATGTGCTTAGTGTCGCTCTCCACTGCTCCCCTCTACTGCTCATATGTGCTTAGCGCTGCTCTCCACTGCTCCCCTCTACTGCTCATATGTGCTTAGCGCCGCTCTCCACTGCTCCCCTCTACTGCTCATATGTGCTTAGTGTCGCTCTCCACTGCTCCCCTCTACTGCTCATATGTGCTTAGCGCCGCTCTTCACTGCTCCCCTCTACTGCTCATATGTGCTTAGTGTCGCTCTCCACTGCTCCCCTCTACTGCTCATATGTGCTTAGTGTCGCTCTCCACTGCTCCTCTCTACTGCTCATATGTGCTTAGCGCTGCTCTCCACTGCTCCCCTCTACTGCTCATATGTGCTTAGCGCCGCTCTTCACTGCTCCCCTCTACTGCTCATATGTGCTTAGTGTCGCTCTCCACTGCTCCTCTCTACTGCTCATATGTGCTTAGCGCTGCTCTCCACTGCTCCCCTCTACTGCTCATATGTGCTTAGTGTCGCTCTCCACTGCTCCCCTCTACTGCTCATATGTGCTTAGTGTCGCTCTCTACTGCTCCCCTCTACTGCTCATATGTGCTTAGCGCCGCTCTTCACTGCTCCCCTCTACTGCTCATATGTGCTTAGTGTCGCTCTCCACTGCTCCCCTCTACTGCTCATATGTGCTTAGTGTCGCTCTCCACTGCTCCCCTCTACTGCTCATATGTGCTTAGTGTCGCTCTCCACTGCTCCCCTCTACTGCTCATATGTGCTTAGTGTCGCTCTCCACTGCTCCCCTCTACTGCTCATATGTGCTTAGTGCTGCTCTCCACTGCTCCCCTCTACTGCTCATATGTGCTTAGTGTCGCTCTCCACTGCTCCCCTCTACTGCTCATATGTGCTTAGCGCTGCTCTCCACTGCTCCCCTCTACTGCTCATATGTGCTTAGTGTCGCTCTCCACTGCTCCCCTCTACTGCTCATATGTGCTTAGCGCTGCTCTCCACTGCTCCCCTCTACTGCTCATATGTGCTTAGTGTCGCTCTCCACTGCTCCCCTCTACTGCTCATATGTGCTTAGCGCTGCTCTCCACTGCTCCCCTCTACTGCTCATATGTGCTTAGTGTCGCTCTCCACTGCTCCCCTCTACTGCTCATATGTGCTTAGCGCTGCTCTCCACTGCTCCCCTCTACTGCTCATATGTGCTTAGCGCCGCTCTCCACTGCTCCCCTCTACTGCTCATATGTGCTTAGCGCTGCTCTCCACTGCTCCCCTCTACTGCTCATATGTGCTTAGCATCGCTCTCCACTGCTCCCCTCTACTGCTCATATGTGCTTAGTGTCGCTCTCCACTGCTCCCCTCTACTGCTCATATGTGCTTAGTGTCGCTCTCCACTGCTCCCCTCTACTGCTCATATGTGCTTAGTGTCGCTCTCCACTGCTCCCCTCTACTGCTCATATGTGCTTAGCGCTGCTCTCCACTGCTCCCCTCTACTGCTCATATGTGCTTAGTGTCGCTCTCCACTGCTCCCCTCTACTGCTCATATGTGCTTAGTGTCGCTCTCCACTGCTCCCCTCTACTGCTCATATGTGCTTAGCGCTGCTCTCCACTGCTCCCCTCTACTGCTCATATGTGCTTAGTGTCGCTCTCCACTGCTCCCCTCTACTGCTCATATGTGCTTAGTGTCGCTCTCCACTGCTCCCCTCTACTGCTCATATGTGCTTAGTGTCGCTCTCCACTGCTCCCCTCTACTGCTCATATGTGCTTAGTGTCGCTCTCCACTGCTCCCCTCTACTGCTCATATGTGCTTAGTGTCGCTCTCCACTGCTCCCCTCTACTGCTCATATGTGCTTAGTGTCGCTCTCCACTGCTCCCCTCTACTGCTCATATGTGCTTAGCGCCGCTCTCCACTGCTCCCCTCTACTGCTCATATGTGCTTAGTGTCGCTCTCCACTGCTCCCCTCTACTGCTCATATGTGCTTAGCGCTGCTCTCCACTGCTCCCCTCTACTGCTCATATGTGCTTAGCGCTGCTCTCCACTGCTCCCCTCTACTGCTCATATGTGCTTAGCGCTGCTCTCCACTGCTCCCCTCTACTGCTCATATGTGCTTAGCGTCGCTCTCCACTGCTCCCCTCTACTGCTCATATGTGCTTAGTGCTGCTCTTCACTGCTCCCCTCTACTGCTCATATGTGCTTAGCGCTGCTCTCCACTGCTCCCCTCTACTGCTCATATGTGCTTAGCGCCGCTCTCCACTGCTCCCCTCTACTGCTCATATGTGCTTAGCGCCGCTCTCCACTGCTCCCCTCTACTGCTCATATGTGCTTAGTGTCGCTCTCCACTGCTCCCCTCTACTGCTCATATGTGCTTAGTGCTGCTCTTCACTGCTCCCCTCTACTGCTCATATGTGCTTAGCGCTGCTCTCCACTGCTCCCCTCTACTGCTCATATGTGCTTAGCGCCGCTCTCCACTGCTCCCCTCTACTGCTCATATGTGCTTAGCATCGCTCTCCACTGCTCCGTGTCTTTGCATCCAGTCATGGCTCGTAGTGAAAAGCGGCAGTGCGAGGTTTTCTACGTCTATATATTTTTTGTTAATAATTTGGCGCCCAACGCGGGTCTGTGGGTATTTCATACAGCACAAAGAGAACTTGCGTCAGTGACGTCTTTCCGAATGCAGAAAGTGTAGGCTATATCAAAGCAAAGGATAATAAAAATGTATTCTAGGGGGAGAGTCTGTTTTCAAGAACAGTTAGAGGCAATACCTTTTTACAATGACTACATGTCATTATGTCAATGTGGAGATTTAAATCTATGCACCAGTTTTAAATATAATGCTCAGACTTATATAGTCATGGGGTTCTGGCTGTAACATGCACAGGGCCATGCACAGACTTATTGTGGGGCATTTGCTGAACTGGAAGGGTGGGTGGTCCGATGGTGGAGATTGTGATCACGGACCAGGGGCACCTGTGCTTCACAGCCGCCACAGTACCTCTGCATGTACCTCAAAACACACAAGCACATACACTCATTCACACAAATTTTAGCCTACTTTTAACTTATTGGTATTTAGCAGAGACTTATCCATAGCAACTTACAATGGACATACAAATACAGAGATCAGGGATCACAGAGCAGTAATTCCCTAGAGGGGGAGAATGTGGTCCCAAGAGAGACAGCATGTAGAAGTGCAGATTTGATTGACAAATTACCAACTACCCTATTCAGAAAGAAACATGTTCAACAGAATGCACACACCCACTCACTCATTCACACATAATCACGCACACAGATACATGCACATGTGTGTAAGAGTAGTGTTTGTCTTCACTGTAAATAGCAATATTGTATTCCCTCTAAATCACATGATTCTGTTCCACCATTCAACCACTAGAGGGTGCTAAAGTCACATATTTCAGCTTGACTGGTGTATTCCTGTTGTCCCCAGTACAAGTTCGCATTGCATCAGAAGGTGAGCAATTACTTTTGTGTTAAATGAAAGCCCATATTTTTCTCTTTCTCCATGTGGTGTGCCTGAGCAACCTCAGCTTGGTTCTTAAGCTGTTAACAGTAGATGAGGTGTGAATCAGCCTCCTCCAGCAAGCTCTGGTGTGCATAATATCTCTACCTCTGGGTAGCAGTTGTCAGGCTGCAGTTTGGCTGAACGATGTTCTTGGGAGTTATTCCTCATTTAAAAAGCTGCATACGTGCCAACAAATGACACTCTAAACAGTGTGTTCAGCAACAGGAAGAGACAGCAATGTGTAATTAAACCACAGAGGTGCACACAGGTAATAATAGCAGCACAGCTGGAACAGAAGCAGCACGGAAAGCCCTTTTTAATCAAACTTTTACGATAAAGCAACAGCTGGCATACGGTTCAGCTCTGTGTGCCAACGGACAACTACACATGATCTACTGCATCATAATGTAAACATGTAATCTGCGTCATAATGTAAACACGTGATCTACTGCGTCAGAATGTAAACGTGATCTACGCATCATAATGTAAACATGTAATCTGCGTCATAATGTAAACACGTGATCTACTGCGTCAGAATGTAAACGTGATCTACGCATCATAATGTAAACATGTAATCTGCGTCATAATGTAAACACGTGATCTACTGCGTCAGAATGTAAACGTGATCTACGCATCATAATGTAAACATGTAATCTGCGTCATAATGTAAAAACGTGATCTACTGCGTTAGAATGTAAACACGTGATCTACTGCGTCATTCATTTAAACATGTTATCTCATGTTATCTACTGCCTCATAATTTAAACGTTATCTACTGCGTCACAATTTAAGCACGTTATCTAATGCGTCATCATATAAACGTTATCTAATGCCCATAATTTGAACATGTTATCTAACGCATCATAATTTAAACATGTTATCTCATGCGTCATAATTTAAACGTTATCTAATGCGTCAATTTGAATTGCAATGAACAAAAATGGCATGTACTGCCTATTTTAATAGGGGTTTTGTAATCATAGGTAACATTAACTTTTAAGTGTCATGATGTTATTTTTTCCTCAGTCCCACCTTCTCAATTATTGTTAACTTTTATTTTTTTTGATAGGTTGAAAGTTTGACATTGTTTAATGCCGATAAACTGGGGCCTAATTGAGGAGACAGGTACAGCGGTAAGTAAAATCCCCCAATTTGGAAATGACATCATTATTATCTAATGACTAGTAGTGACTTTTCTCCAGGTATCCTGGTGTGGAATAGGAACTGCATGAGGTATCTCATAACTGGAATCACTAAATTCAGCGAGCCGGTCAGGATTTAATTTTATTCACATTTTGGTTTGATGGTCGATAGGGGGGCTCCCCCTGTTCCTCTGTCAGTGGCAGCCAAACTTTTTAAATTTTCTGTGAAAAAACACAAATAAATAACAGCATGGAATTCTTTTTTATAAAACTTAATTTCATTGGGACTCATTCAGACGGCTTAATGGGCAAACAGTTGGCATTTTACACAGCGCTTTAATCGGGGATTCAAAGCTGCTGTATCATTATTTCTGCATAAATAATGAATAAATTGGGACTCAATGCAGACAGTTCCAATATAAAAATGCAGTATTATTTTTGAAAAGTTATTTCAAAACAAAAGAATATGAGTGTTATCAACAGCAGTTACAGAATCAATGACCATTTTAAATGACTTGCTTTATGTTTGATGCCTCACATTGCATGTCTGAATAATTGTACTGTTTTATGGGCAGTGCGTCAGAAACATTCCACTCCAAAGTAAATATTTAGGTGTAAAAAAATGTAATGATGTTCTACATCATGAACGTGTCTCTGCAAGTAACAAATTGTTATGACGCAAAATTACAGATTTATGTGTTGAAATTACATTTATGGTTTGTGTGAAACTATGTGACACTGGCTCCATGGAAAACAACAAAGACATCAGCTCCTAGAACAGTATACACTCTCTCTCTCTCTCTCTCTCACACACACACACACACTCTCTCTCTCACACACACACACACACACTCTCACACACACACACACACACACACACACACACACTCTCTCTCACACACACACTCTCACACACACACACACACACACACTCTCTCTCACACACACACACACTCTCTCTCTCTCTCTCTCTCTCTCTCACACACACACACTCTCTCTCACACACACACACTCTCTCTCACACACACACACTCTCTCACACACACACACTCTCTCTCTCACACACACACTCTCACTCTCACACACACACACACACACACACTCTCTCTCTCACACACACACACACACACTCTCTCTCCCACACACACACACACACTCTCTCTCCCACACACACACACTCTCTCTCCCACACACACACACACACACACACATATATATAAATAAATACACAAACACACTCGCAAACACACACTTAAATACATACATTAAATTTCAAAATAAGAAGTTCAAATACATGTTTTTTTGTTTAATTTAAATGGTTATAGTTAAACAAACATAAACTTAAACCAAAATGGATTTATTGGCATTTGTGTACATTCAACATCAATATACAACATTTGTAAAGATAGGTACAGGAAGTGAGGTCACGTCAATGTGGAGGCTCCCAGCCCATTCCGTACAACACCTCTCGCCCAGGAAGTCTGAGTGTGCAAAACATAGTATTCACATCAATGTATACTGTATGTATATTAGTATTCACATCAATGTATTCTGTATGTATATTAGTATTCACATCAATGTATACTGTATGTATATTAGTATTCACATCAATGTATACTGTATGTATATTAGTATTCACATCAATGTATACTGTATGTATATTAGTATTCACATCAATGTATACTGTATGTATATTAGTATTCACATCAATGTATTCTGTATGTACATTAGTATTCACATCAATGTATTCTGTATGTATATTAGTATTCACATCAATGTGTACTGTATATATGTACATTAGTATTCACATCAATGTATACTGTATATTTATCTACATTATAAGTCATATCAATGTATACTGTATATATCAACATTATTATTAATATCAATATATAATGTATATATCTACATTATTATTAATATCAATATATAGTGTATATATCTACATTATAAGTCATATCAATGTATACTGTATATACAGTGAGCACCATAATTCATTGGACAGTGACACGTTTTGTTATTTTGGTTCTGTACTCTAGCACTTTGATTTTGAAAGGATACAATGACAATGACATTGAAGTGCAAACTGTCAGCGTTAATTTGAGGGTATATTCATCCATATTGGATGAACCGTTTAGAAATAATAGAACCTTTTGTACATAGTCCCCCCCATTTCTGGGCATCAAAAAATATTGGACAGTTTAACATAATGTAGTATAATGTAATCATTTTTAATATTTGGTCGTATATCCTTTGCATGCCATGACTTCATGATGTCTGTGACCCAACAATATCAAAAGACTCTTGATATCTTATTTTCTGGTACTCTTATAACTTCTCTACATTTGAATGGATCTATATGGGAATTTGGGGGTGAGACTAGATTTAGCTGTAAATTATGCTGGAACAGTATGGAACCAATGGTTGGCTAAATGGCTCTAAGTCATCAAGGGTCTGACGCATCAAACAAGCCTTAAACCATCACTCTGCTGCCAGAAATACAGTAGATATGGATGGATAACTTGAAGGGTTTCTTCTCCGGACTCATTTTTCCTTAGAGTTCAATAAGAAAATTTGTCAGGAGAAACAACCCTTAAAGTGATCTGTCCATATCTACTGCATATCTGGCAGCAGAGTGATGGTTTGAGGCTTGTTTGATACCTCAGACCATTGATGACTTACAGCCATTTCGCCAACCCTGTATTCCATACTGTTCCAGCATAATTTACAGCTAAATCTAGTCTCACCCCCAAATTCCCATATAGATCCATTCAAATGCAGAGAAGTTATAGTATTGCTTGTAAGAGTACCAGAAAATAAGATATCAAGAGTCTTTTGATATTGTTGGGTCACAGACATCATGAAGTCATGGCATGCAAAGCATATACGACCAAATATTAATTTTACTTTATTCTACTTATTATTACTTTATTCTACATTATGTTAAACTGTCCAATATTTTTTGATTCCCGAAAATGGGGGACTATGTACAAAAGGTTCTATAATTTCTAAACCGTTCATCCGATATGCATGAAAATACCCTCAAATTAAAGCTGACAGTTTGCACTTCAGCGTCATTGTCATTGTATCCTTTCAAACTCAAAGTGCTAGAGTACAGAACCAAAATAACAAAAACTGTGTCACTGTCCAATGAATTATGGTGCTCACTGTATATCTCCATTGTTATTCACATTAATATATACTGTATATATATTGAACGGTTACGACTGTAACCATGTTCTATGAGTTCCGGATGACCATTAAGGTCGTCAATATGGATGGCCTTCTGGGGCCAGATGCATCGAGACTTTTATACCAGAATTTGTTATGGTACATGACCCCCGTGTAGTGACGTAATTCCTCCCATAAAGGGGGAAGCATCGCTGCAGAAGTCCTCGGAACAATTTTTTCGCCGTTGAAAGGTCCCAAGTGACTATGATCCCTAATGGTCATCCGGAACTCATAGAAAATGGTTACAGTCGTAACCGTTCGTTCTAATTCGCTCATTAGACCATTAGGGTCGTCAATATGGATGACTTAATACCCAAAGTGTCAGGAGGTACCATCATCTTTATGTGGATGCCAAGGCTGCAGGTAAGACGTTTGCACCGACCGTTGAGCCTGGTGCCACATTGACGTGATAAAAACCTCAACAATGTGTAGGGGGATGCCCACGTCGCAGTTTCACAAATTTCTTTAAGAGGTACGCCTTCCAGGGCTGCCCATGAGGTAGCCATACTTCTGGTGGATCGGCCCTGGATATCAATAGGCGAGGGTTTAGCGCTAGCCTCATAGGCCGCGGCTACTGCAGGTCTCAGTCGCCAGGCACCCTTCAGGAACCGGCTGACCAGTTAATGGCTCCTTGCAGACTTGTTATGTACCCAGACATGCCTGCTGGATATGACAGCCGCATAGGTTTTCAGTGTGCTGGCTGCTTTCTCGTTATTAAGTAAGGACTGTAAGAAGTCCAATAGGACAGGAATCAGACAGTGTACATGGTCCGCACCTTCCCGTAAGCACCATGTGTTCAGTGGCTGCCACATATACCCATAGGCCCTGCTCGTAGAGGGGGCTGTGGGGTTAAGTCGCGTGTGCTGGACAGAGGAGCTGCCCTCCGGCAAACAGTGCCACTCTGTTGTGATAGCAGATCCTCCCGAAATGGAATCTTCCAGGGTGGATCGCAAACAAGGCAGAGGACCGTGGGAAACCAAGGTTTCATTAGCCATCTGGGGGCTACCAGCAGGAGCTCGTAGTGGCTCGTGCAGCCCCGGTGCAGAGTCGCATTGATCAGCGACTCGGGTGGAAACGCATATAGCAGGCCGTCCGGCCACTCGTGTGCTAACACGTCTATTCCCAGGGGGCTAACGCGTCTATTCCCAGGGGGCTAACGCGTCTATTCCCAGGGGGCTAACGCGTCTATTCCCAGGGGAGAACCACTGGGGGCAATGAGTAGACTCTTGAGAGGCGAACAGGTCGGGGTAGAATCTCCTGGCGAGATAGTACATCTGCTGTGCCATCCCGAATACCTGGTATGTGAATGGCACGCAGGGAGGTAAGTCTGGGAAGTGCCCATATTAGCAGGCACTGGGTCACTTCCAACATTCGGCAGGACTTTAGACCGCCCTGATGATTTACGTGATATACTGCTGAGGTGTTGTCCGACCTCACTACCACATGTTTGCCACGTAGTACGGGCAAGAAATGTCTCAATGCTAGAAATACTGCTTGGACTTTGAGCATGTTGATATTGCCGACTGGTGCTGTCGGGACCGTAACCCCTGAGCTGGGAGGTGCTGGCAGACGGCCCGCCAACTGCTCAGTGAAGCGTCCGTCGTAACGACTACGCGTCGTGAAGGTATAATCCCCATCCGGACCCCTTCTTTCAGGCGGCTCACTCGTCGCCATGAGTGGAGTAGCTGGCAAAATTGACCCGTTACCCTGATTCGGACATGACGGTCCCACCTGGAGTGTAGCGACGTTCAACCAGCGTTGAAGTGGCCTGGCTGTCAGGAGTCCGAGAGGCACGACTGCTGAGGCAGCCAAAATTAGGCCCACAAACCTCTGAAAGTCCTCATTTAGAGGAACTGATTAACTCGGAACTGAGATACCGCGTCAAGCACAGTGATTATGCGACGGAGCATCAGTGACGCTTTCATGCTTTTTTTAATCGAGCAGCAGACCGATGTATTCGATTGTATCGGAATCTACTGGCTCTTGCCGTAATTGACGTTGATGCCCACCTTGCAACATGTTCCAACGTCTGGTGTGAGCGCCATACCGTACGATTGTGCGCATATCAGCCAATCATCTAGGTATGGTATAATTTTCAGCCCCCTCAGGCTGAGCGGCGATAGAACCACGCTCATGCAGCGAGTAAGTACACGTGGGGCTAGAGACAGACCGAATGGGAGGGCACATGTGGGGCTAGAGACAGACCGAATGGGAGGGCACACGTGGGGCTAGAGACAGACCGAATGGGAGGGCACATGTGGGGCTAGAGACAAACCGAATGGGAGGGCACATGTGGGGCTAGAGACAGACCGAATGGGAGGGCACATGTGGGGCTAGAGACAGACCGAATGGGAGGGCACATGTGGGGCTAGAGACAGACCGAATGGGAGGGCACATGTGGGGCTAGAGACAAACCGAATGGGAGGGCACATGTGGGGCTAGAGACAGACCGAATGGGAGGGTACATGTGGGGCTAGAGACAGACCGAATGGGAGGGCACACGTGGGGCTAGAGACAGACCGAATGGGAGGGCACATGTGGGGCTAGAGACAAACCGAATGGGAGGGCACATGTGGGGCTAGAGACAGACCGAATGGGAGGGCACATGTGGGGCTAGAGACAGACCGAATGGGAGGGTACATGTGGGGCTAGAGACAGACCGAATGGGAGGGTACATGTGGGGCTAGAGACAGACCGAATGGGAGGGCACATGTGGGGCTAGAGACAGACCGAATGGGAGGGCACATGTGGGGCTAGAGACAGACCGAATGGGAGGGTACATGTGGGGCTAGAGACAGACCGAATGGGAGGGCACATGTGGGGCTAGAGACAGACCGAATGGGAGGGCACATGTGGGGCTAGAGACAAACCGAATGGGAGGGCACATGTGGGGCTAGAGACAGACCGAATGGGAGGGCACATGTGGGGCTAGAGACAAACCGAATGGGAGGGCACATGTGGGGCTAGAGACAGACCGAATGGGAGGACACATGTGGGGCTAGAGACAGACCGAATGGGAGGGCACATGTGGGGCTAGAGACAGACCGAATGGGAGGGCACATGTGGGGCTAGAGACAGACCGAATGGGAGGGCACATGTGGGGCTAGAGACAGACCGAATGGGAGGGCACATGTGGGGCTAGAGACAAATCGAATGGGAGGGCACATGTGGGGCTAGAGACAGACCGAATGGGAGGACACATGTGGGGCTAGAGACAGACCGAATGGGAGGGCACATGTGGGGCTAGAGACAGACCGAATGGGAGGGCACATGTGGGGCTAGAGACAGACCGAATGGGAGGGCACATGTGGGGCTAGAGACAGCCCGAATGGGAGGGCACATGTGGGGCTAGAGACAGACCGAATGGGAGGGCACATGTGGGGCTAGAGACAGACCGAATGGGAGGGCACATGTGGGGCTAGAGACAGACCGAATGGGAGGGCACATGTGGGGCTAGAGACAAACCGAATGGGAGGGCACATGTGGGGCTAGAGACAAACCGAACGGGAGGGCATTGAACTCGTATGCCCAACCTCGGAACGATGATGCTCCACCCCGACAGGGATGTGGAAGTATGCATCTTTTAAATCTACAGCCGCGAACCAATCCTTCCTGTTCGTACGGCATGTATAACGTTCAACGTCCGGAGCATCCGGAAAGTGTATCGTTTTAGATACATATTTAAGCCTCTCAGATCCAGTACCATTCTCTCGTGAGAGCCTTCCCATTCACCAGCTGGCCAGTGCCTGTCTGGCTGCTTCAGAGAAAACCTGGCCGGGACAACCGGTCGGTCTCTGATTCTTCTTTCTGTGGCATCTGGTAGGGGCGACTGAGACAACCACACTTGACGCCGAGTCACCGTGAGAAGGAATGCATGCCAAGGCCGCACAGAGAATGGTTTCTAGTAGAGCGATGGTTTCTAGTGGGATGTGGTGATGGTTTCTAGTGGGACGTGGTGATGGTTTCTAGTGGGACGTGGTGATGGTTTCTAATGGGACGTGGCGATGGTTTCTAGCAGGGGAAGCTGAGGCGGACAGTGTAGCGAAGCACGCGCACTCTGTCCTATAAACCCATCGATGTGGCACCATGCTAAACGATTGGGAAGCCTCACTGGTGTGCCGCTGCAGCCAGTACCAACTTAGAATCAGTCAGCGGAGCCGTAGCTCACCGCTTGTATGGTAGCTGGGGTACATTTTCCACACCCAGGTTCGATCACTGGAATTTGCAGACGAAACCTGCACTTGCAGACAAAAAACGTGGCGGTGGTCTTTTAGTAGGAAACAAAACCAAGACAGCTAGTGTAGCGAAGCACGCGTGCTCTGCCTTACAAACGAATCGATGTAACAGATCTCACTGGGGTATACTCTCCACGCCCAGGTTCGATCAACAAAATTTCGTACCTTAGTACAATACAGAGCACCTGCAGACAATAAAATGTTGCAGTGGTCTTTAGTAAGGGAAGCTGAGGCAGGTAGTGTAGCAAATCACGCGCACCCTGCCTTACAAACCAATCGCTATCGCATCACGCTAGCCTATAAACCAATCGCTATCGCACTGCGCTAGCCTATAAACCAATCGCTATCGCACCGCGCTAGCCTATAAACCAATCGCTATCGCACCGCGCTAGCCTATAAACCAATCGCTATCGCACCGCGCTAGCCTATAAACCAATCGCTATCGCATCGCGCTAGCCTATTGGAAAGCCTTACTGGCGTGCTCGCGGCAGCCAGTACAGACTCAGAATCAATCACCAGAGCCATAGCTCACCATTGTGTGGTAACAGATCTCACTGGGATACACCCTTCATACCCAGGTTCGATCAATGAAATTGCAGAAAGATACAAACCTGTACTTTACTGCATACAAACCTGTTCACTGCGTAGCTTGCTTCGCTAGAGTGAACGCAGTAAATGCGGTAGCACCATGTGCCTACCGCTGCAGTATCCAAAGAGCTGATATCCGTGCGAAATAGCCGGGCTATTCGCGGATGCCACTCGTAAGTGCTTATCCTCGCCTCTGGAGTGCGATAAGAATCGTGTTTGAACGATAAAAATCGCCACCCTGACCGAAGTCACTAGACGCTGTGGGATTTCACACAGCAGGATACAAACAGTCTCAAGTCTCAAAAAAAATGCATTGGCGAGAAAATTGAAGAGGACATCCACAGTGACGCTCCCCCCTGGGAGGAATTACGTCACTACGCAGGGGTCTTGTAACATGACAAATTCTGGTATAAAAGTCTCGATGCATCTGGCCCCAGAAGGCCATCCATATTGACGACCCTAATGGTCTAAGGAATGACACAGAACTACATTGTTATTCACATCAATATATACTGTATATATATCTACATTGTTATTCACATCAATATATAATGTATATATATCTACATTATTATTCACATCAATATATACTGTATATATATCTACATTATTATTCACATCAATATATACTGTGTATATATATTGTTATTCACATCAATATATACTGTATACAGTTGAAGTCGGAAGTTTACATACACTTGGGTTGAAGTCATTAAAACTCATTTTTAACCACTCCACAGATTTCATGGTAGCAAACTATAGTGTTGGCAAGTCAGTTAGGACATCTACTTTGTGTATGACACAAGTAATTTTTCCAACAATTGTACAGACAGATTATTTCACTTTTAATTCACTATATCACAATTCCAGTGGGTCAGAAGTTTACATACACTAAGTTGACTGTGCCTTTAAAGTTTTAATATTTGTTTGCATATTCTTTGCATGCCATGACTTCCTGTTGTCTGTGACCCAAATACATCAACATACTCTTGATGTTATTTTCTGGTACTCTGACAAGCGATACTATAACGTCTCTGCATTTGAATGGATCTTTAAGGGAATTGGGGAGTGGGACTAGATTTAGCTATAAATTATGCTGGAACAGTATGGAACACATGGTTGGTAAAATGGCTGTAAGTCATCAAGAGTCTGAGGTATCCAACAAGTCTCAAACCATCACACTGCTGCTAGATATGCAGTAGATATGGATGGATCACTTTAAGGGTTGTTTCTCCTGACAAATGTTCCTATTGAACTCTATGGAAAAGGTCAGGAGAAGAAACCCTTCAAGTGATCCATCCATATCTATTGTATTTCTGGCAGCAGAGTGATGGTTTGAGGCTTCTTTGATGCGTCAGACCCTTGATGACTTAAAGCCATTTAGCCAACCCTGTATTCCATACTGTTCCAGCATAATCTACAGCTAAATCTAGTCCCACCTCCCAATTCCCATAGAGATCCATTCAAATGCAGAGATGTTATAGTATCGCTTGTACCAGAAAATAAGACATCAAGAGTCTTTTGATGTTGTTGGGTCACAGACATCAGAAAGTCATGGCATGCAAAGCCAAACGATATGCGATCAAATATTAAACATTTAAAGGCACAGTCAACTTAGTGTATGTAAACTTCTGATCCACTGGAATTGTGATATAGTGAATTAAAAGTGAAATAATCTGTCTGTAAACAATTGTTGGAAAAATTACTTGTGTCATGCACAAAGTCCTAACTGACTTGCCAACATTATAGTTTGCTAACATGAAATCTGTGGAGTGTTTAAAAATGTTTTAATGACTTCAACCTAAGTATGTAAACTTCCTACTTCAACTGTATATATCTACATTATTATTCACATTGCTGCGGTGTAGGAATTAACACACCTTTTATTAATACACGTCTTTTACACAAAAACTGCAGAGCTTCTTCCATTTCTCGGCTGGAAATAAAAACAACGGTAACGTGTTTTTAAAATATTTAGTTAATGTGGTTATCTGACGGGGCCAGTGTGTGATCACATGTCATTGAGCGTATATGCGATTCATGCATGAAACTGATAAATATGATAAATATGTATTCCTGGTGTGGCTATGGACTGAATGGACTGAATCATATTTATCGGTGGATAGTCCACTGATACCAACTATGACTCGAGACCACATGTGAAGAGTTAGGATGCAAAAGCAGATAAAATCCATTTTTGTCATTTTCAGTAAATTCATATTTTGATTGTGCTTTCTTGCTATAGTTTAACAATTCCAAAAAAGGGGACCCTAAATTCATACAGAAAGACAAAAAATAAAAAAAAATTCAGAATCTGGAACATGGACTGAAGTAAAAAGAGCTGTTCCAGGTTTTACTCAGTGCAGTTATCAATTTAGTAATCCAGCTTTATAGTGTACCCCATCGGTGATGAGAACAGCACAGGCTCCTCAATACTGTCAAAACTCTGCTATTTTCCGATTAATGTCCTATTTAGCAAAACGAACAACCACAACAAGGAGGAATGTGACGGTAATGCTGCGCTCTTATTGGCTGATAATGCTGCACACTTATTGGCTGATAATGCTGCACACTTATTGGCTGGAGTGGATTTATCAATTTGTGCTCACAAGAGGACACGCCGTGTATGTTTCTGTAACAAAATGTTGAATAACTATAAATCCAGCTAGAGATATATTGCGTTTTGTTGCAAAACAATTTGGAAATCGCAAAAACGGCACTGTGATCTCAATCATGTGTTTGGTTGAGTTTTGTCAGGAATGGCATTTATCTGTTTTTGCGTATGAACTCTTCATTTATAGCGTTTACACCATTGAACCTTTTAATGCAAATTCAGCTCTTCAGCACAGTGTTTATAGCCTACACTCAGCACAGTGTACATATCCTATACTCAGCACAGTGTTTATATCCTACACTCAGCACAGTGTACATATCCTACACTCAGCACAGTGTTTATATCCTACACTCAGCACAGTGTTTATATCCTACACTCAGCACAGTGTACATATCCTACACTCAGCACAGTGTTTATATCCTACACTCAGCACAGTGTTTATATCCTACACTCAGCACAGTGTACATATCCTACACTCAGCACAGTGTTTATATCCTACTCTCAGCACAGTGTACATATCCTACACTCAGCACAGTGTTTATATCCTACACTCAGCACAGTGTTTATATCCTACACTCAGCACAGTGTACATATCCTACACTCAGCACAGTGTTTATATCCTACTCTCAGCACAGTGTTTATATCCTACACTCAGCACAGTGTACATACCCTACACTCAGCACAGTGTTTATATCCTACTCTCAGCACAGTGTTTATATCCTACACTCAGCACAGTGTACATATCCTACACTCAGCACAGTGTTCATATCCTACACTAAGCACGGTGTTCATATCCTACACTCAGCACAGTGTACATATCCCACACTCAGCACAGTGTACATATCCTACACTCAGCACAGTGTTTATATCCTACACTCAGCACAGTGTACATATCCCACACTCAGCACAGTGTACATATCCTACACTCAGCACAGTGTTTATATCCTACACTCAGCACAGTGTACATATCCCACACTCAGCACAGTGTACATATCCTACACTCAGCAGTGTTTATATCCTACTCTCAGCACAGTGTTTATATCCTACACTCACCTACATTCAGCACAGTGTTTATATCCTACACTCAGCACAGTGTACATATCCCACACTCAGCACAGTGTACATATCCCACACGCAGCACAGTGTACACATCCTACACTCAGCACAGTGTACATATCCTACACTCAGCACAGTGTACATATCCTACACTCAGCACAGTGTACATATCCTACACTCAGCACAGTGTTCATATCCTACACTCAGCACAGTGTACATATCCCACACTCAGCACAGTGTACATATTCTACACTCAACACAGTGTACATATCCTACACTCAGCACAGTGTACATATCCTACACTCAGCACAGTGTACATATCCCACACTCAGCACAGTCTACATATCCTACACTCAGCACAGTGTACATATCCTACACTCAGCACAGTGTTTATATCCTACACTCAGAACAGTGTACATATCCTACACTCAGCACAGTGTTCATATCCTACACTCAGCACAGTGTGTATATCCTACACTCAGCACAGTGTACATATCCCACACTCAGCACAGTGTACATATCCTACACTCAGCACAGTGTTCATATCCTACACTCAGCACAGTGTACATATCCTACACTCAGCACAGTGTACATATCCTACACTCAGCACAGTATACATATCCTACACTCAGCACAGTGTGTATATCCTACACTCAGCACAGTGTACATATCCCACACTCAGCACAGTGTACATATCCTACACTCAGCACAGTGTTTATATCCTACACTCAGAACAGTGTACATATCCTACACTCAGCACAGTGTTCATATCCTACACTCAGCACAGTGTGTATATCCTACACTCAGCACAGTGTACATATCCCACACTCAGCACAGTGTACATATCCTACACTCAGCACAGTGTTCATATCCTACACTCAGCACAGTGTTCATATCCTACACTCAGCACAGTGTGTATATCCTACACTCAGCACAGTGTACATATCCCACACTCAGCACAGTGTACATATCCTACACTCAGCACAATGTTCATATCCTACACTCAGCACAGTGTACATATCCTACACTCAGCACAGTGTGTATATCCTACACTCAGCACAGTGTGTATATCCTACACTCAGCACAGTAAACATATCCTACACTCAGCACAGTGTACATATCCTACACTCAGCACAGTATACATATCCTACACTCAGCACAGTGTTCATATCCTACACTCAGCACAGTGTACATATCCTACACTCAGCACAGTGTTCATATCCTACACTCAGCACAGTATACATATCCTACACTCAGCACACTGTTCATGTCAGGCATGAGTGAAGTCTTACCCGATACAGGAAGTATCCTCTGCTCTGTATTCCCCCTGGCCCTTGGATGTCCTCCTGGCATCCAATAGATTAAACACATCAAACACATCCAACACATTAAAGACATTAAACACATCAAACACATTAAAGACATTAAACACATCAAACACATTAAAAACATCAAACACATCCAACACATTAAAGACATTAAACACATCAAACACATCCAACACATTAAACACATCAAACACATCCAACACATTAAAGACATTAAACACACAGACATTAAATAGCAGAATCTTCTATTAAATGTAATCTTTTATTAAACGGTTAAACGTTGATTCAACGTGGGAAAACCTTAAACCTACGCAGAGGATTCGGAATTCCCGAACAAAAACAAACATTAGCTTATATAATATCATAACTCCTCCTTTACGTTACTAATACACCAATAATATGTGGTAACACCCTTTCATAATATCTAATTTTATCCAATAACAAATTAGGCAAAAAATAAATATGTTATACAACCTGTTCTTACCCTATGCGCTTGGGGGCACTCTTGATCTATCAAATAAAATTGTTTGTGACCTCTCCTCCTGTGCCTTTTAATCAGACCATGAAATTTTCCTTAATTTCCCTTATTTTTTATTATTCTCCCACGGTCAGCATGATCTATCTTATCAGCTTAGTTATGGAACACAGGAGGAAAACATTCCTGTTTTGACTGGTGTGCTAGATGCCCTCGTCCTTGCTGACAGAGAACTATCCTGCATCCTCTCGCCACCACCATCTTCAGTACTTTTCCACTAGATCTTGACTGTATTATTTAATTATTTATATAAAAGCTTGCTTATGAGGCTTTCTTGGGCCTACAGAACAGTTTAACAAAACAGCTTACTTCCACAACATCAAACACATCCAACACAGTAAAGACATCTATCACATTAAATACAACCAACACATTAAATACATCCATTGACCAGCAGGGGTCACTAGAGATTGATAAAATGTGGACCCCTAACCGATTGGACCCCCCCCCCCCCCCATACCCTGCTCCATAGGGTGACACGCGATTGCTGATTGCCCCCCCTATGGAGCTACTAGTCTTCGCACAGTCTATAGCACAGTCTATAGCACAGTCTGGTGGTTTGATCCGAGACCAATACAGCACAATGTGAACATGGGATTTTTATTCTTCATTTGCATGCACAGCTATTTCTGGCATAATGTGGTTTAAAAGGGTAAATAATGCCTCTAAACGTGAAAAGCCCACAATTAAGAGCATGCACAGGGGGGTCCCAGGACTGAGTCTATAGACAGTTAGCTTGCACAGCGGGGTCCTTCAGTAATGACAATGGTGGTGAGCTTTCAATCTATAAGGGTCATTTTCTATGTTGGGAGCACCAGCATAGCTAATGGGAAATAAACAGTTTTAGCAATTCATATGACTCTGTAAATTGTGTGCATGTACTCGTACATTGTTAGTCTGACTGGTTGGTGATAATTTACCTTTCTTTGGCGTACTACTCAAATTGTGACCTAAACTTTGGGCGTATTTACAATAATGGACACATTGTCTCTCCTCTGTCGCTATGTCTCAGCGACCACCAGTCTCCTCCCATCTCCCCGTTTCCATCCGGTCCCTCTGCTGCCACTCCTGCTCCTACTCCTGCTGCTACTCCTGCTCCTGCTGCTACTCCTACTCCCCACTCCTGCTCCTACTCCTGCTGCTACTCCTGCTCAAGCTGCTACTCCCGCTCCCACTCCAGCTGCTACTCCTGCTCAAGCTGCTACTCCTGCTGCTACTCCCCACTCATACTCCTGCTCCTACTCCAGCTGCTACTCCTGCTACTCCTGCTGCTACTCCTGCTCCCACTCCAGCTGCTACTCCTGGTGCTACTCCCACTCCTGCTGCTACTCCCACTCCTGCTGCCACTCCTCCCCACTCCTGCACCCACTCCCACTCCTGCTGCAACTCCTGCTCCTACTCCCAATCCTGCTGCCACTCCTACTGCTACTCCTGCTCCTACTCCCACTCCTACTGCTACTCCTGCTCCCACTCCCAGTCCCGCTGCCACTCCTACGCCCACTCCTGCTGCTACTCCTGCGCCTACTCCCACTCCTGCTCCTACTCCCACTCTTGCCATCACTCCTGCTCCTACTGCTATTCCTTCTCCTACTCCCAGTCCTGCTGCCACACCTGCTCCTACTCCCACTCCTGCCATCACTCCTGCTCCTACTGCTACTCATGCTCCCACTCCCAGTCCTGCTGCCACTCCTATGTCCACTCCTGCTGCTACTCCTGCGCCTACTCCCACTCCTACTCCCACCCCTTCTCCTACTCCTGCTCCTACTGCCACTCCTGCTCCTACTCCCACTCCTACTGCCACTCCTGCTTCTGCTCCTACTCCTACTGCTGTGCGTTCCTGCAGGTCTGCTGTGACAAGACCGGGTTGGGTAGGTTTCCATAGGCCTGCATAGGTTTGGGTAGGTTTGAGTAGGTTTTTGGACACCGATATCCTTTCCCCTAATCTTTTTCAAAAGTTGGAAACTGTCTAATGATATGGATACAAATATGTTTCCAATGAGTCAAAAGAGTTTATATTTTGAAAGAATGTGAGTATCTCCTGAATTACTGTCATGCAGTTATCCATTTTGGATAGATTTTTGGACATCAAGTTACAATGATTGAAATTGCCTTCGGGGACTTGAGCAGTAATATACATGAGGTTCATATTTTGTACACATGCTAATGGGAGGTTTGTGAACCAGAAAATGTAAAGTCTTATCTAATTAACATATGTGACGCTCAGGGGTTCACTGAGACCTAGAGTGGTTTTCACGGGGGGTTGTGCATTCACTGCCACTTATTTATATATGAATTATGAAAATGAATAAATTTAAGGCATGATAATATATGGTGGAAGGATCGGATTTAATTGAAGCCATAAAATTAAACCTCCGCACAAAATGGTTAATGGGTATTCTTCTCCATGTGCAGTAATGCATATTCTCCATATGTATTAATGCGTATTCTCCATGTGCATTAATGCGTATTCTCCATGGGCATTATGCGTATTCTCCATGGGCATTAATGCGTATTCTTCTCCAAGTGCATTAATGCGTATTCCTCTCCATGTGCATTAATGCGTATTCCTCTCCATGTGCATTAATGCGTATTACTCTCCATGTGCATTAATGCGTATTCCTCTCCATGTGCATTAATGCGTATTCTTCTCCAAGTGCATTAATGCGTATTCCTCTCCATGTGCATTAATGCGTATTCCTCTCCATGTGCATTAATGCGTATTCCTCTCCATGTGCATTAATGCGTATTCTTCTCCAAGTGCATTAATGCGTATTCCTCTCCATGTGCATTAATGCGTATTCTTCTCCATGTGCATTAATGCGTATTCTTCTCCATGTGCATTAATGCGTATTCCTCTCCATGTGCATTAATGCGTATTCTTCTCCATGTGCATTAATGCGTATTCTTCTCCATGTGCATTAATGCATATTCTTCTCCATGTGCATTAATGCGTATTCCTCTCCATGTGCATTCATGCGTATTCTTCTCCATGTGCATTAATGCGTATTCTTCTCCATGTGCATTCATGCGTATTCTTCTCCATGTGCATTAATGCGTATTCTTCTCCATGTGCATTAATGCGTATTCTTCTCCATGTGCATTCATGCGTATTCTTCATGTGCATTAATGTGTATTCTTCTCCATGTGCATTAATGCGTATTCTTCTCCATGTTCATTAATGCGTATTCTCCATGTGCATTAATGCATATTCTTCTTCATTTGCATTAATGCGTATTCTTCTCCATGTGCATTAATGCGTATTCTTCTCCATGTGCATTAATGCGTATTCTTCTCCATGTGCATTCATGCGTATTCTTCTCCATGTGCATTAATGCGTATTCTTCTCCATGTGCATTCATGCGTATTCTTCTCCATGTGCATTAATGCGTATTCTTCTCCATGTGCATTCATGCGTATTCTTCTCCATGTGCATTAATGCGTATTCTTCTCCATGTGCATTCATGCGTATTCTTCTCCATGTGCATTAATGCGTATTCTTCTCCATGTGCATTAATGCGTATTCTTCTCCATGTGCATTAATGCGTATTCTTCTCCATGTGCATTCATGCGTATTCTTCTCCATGTGCATTCATGCGTATTCTTCTCCATGTGCATTAATGCGTATTCTTCTCCATGTGCATTCATGCGTATTCTTCTCCATGTGCATTCATGCGTATTCTTCTCCATGTGCATTAATGCGTATTCTTCTCCATGTGCATTCATGCGTATTCTTCTCCATGTGCATTCATGCGTATTCTTCTCCATGTGGCTCTTAGGTTGTTATGCAGGATAAACTGCTCTGTCCTGCTGCTGCAGCTACACTAATTTTAGCTGACAATTATGCTCAGGATGGAAAGAACAGCTAATGTAGAACAGCCAGCAAATAGTGTCCAGTACATATGTAACACACACACACACACACACACACACACACATACAAGCACCTCATGAGGGGCACATGCAGTCAGCACCAGAGAGGAGAATTCCTGCAGCATAGTGGTGTATACGTATACATACACACAGATGAACATGCATGAACACACACACACACAGATGAACACACATGAACATACACACACACACACACACACACACACACAGATGAACACACATGAACATATACACACACACACACACACACACACAGATGAACATACATGAACATATACACACACACACACAGATGGACATGCATAAACATACACACACACACACAGATGAACATGCATAAACATACACACACACACACAGATTAACACATATGAACATACACACACACACACACACACGCACACACACAGATGAACACACATGAACATATACACACACACACACACAGATGGACATGCATAAACATACACACACACAGATGAACATGCATAAACATACACACACACACACACAGATGAACACATATGAACATACACACACACACACACACACACACACACACGCACACACACACAGATTAACACACATGAACATACACACACACACACAGATGAACACATGAAGATACACACACACACACACACACACACAGATGAACATGCATAAACATACACACACACACACAGATGAACACACATGGACATACACACACACACATATGAACACACATGAACATACACACACAAAAGTGATTTGTTTGACTGTGTCCAATGTGAGCTTTTTACCTGTTTTTCCATAAAGCTTTTTCCAGGTTGTCGGTGTGTACAGTTATTCCAGAGATTATAAGATTATCCCGCATGCTGCGAGATCATATGTCCACAATCGCTTCTTTCATATCCAGTGTTTTGACCCTGTTTTGTAATGTTTGATTCTCTTTGATTAGTGAAGCGTGTTCTAAAGCTTTGGAATTCTTTGATTAGGGCCTTGATCAGAGAGATTTCCGCATCACGTTTGATGTGTATTTGGTGAATATTTGGTGTGTATTTGGTGTGTATTTGGTATGTATTTGATGTGTATTTGGTGAATATTTGGTGTGTATTGATAATAAGATGTCGCTCACTAACCTCGGATTTGCTGGTCAGTATTCCTTTGGTTTCAATAAATGAGTTCCGAAATTGCTTATGAGCTCTTTTGCCCACCGGTGTTGCTGATGTGAACAGTTTGTCGGTTTCACTGTTTTGGGAGTCCATCATGCATCATGTTTCTGGTAGCACTTGTTGAAAACTTGTGCAGATCACTTGTAGGTTTATTTGTAATCCTTGAGAAAAGTGAGTTGTGTTTTACTGTCGTTTTACAAATATATCTTTTATTGAGGGTATTTTGGCTATTAGCCACAGCGCACTATGATGCACCCACACTCTCTTCTTCAACTATTCTATGCCATCATCATCAGCTATCATCAGATCCTGAAATATTCTTATTACTTTTCATCACATACATAGTTACTGAATTCATTACTCTCAGTCAGTCACTCAAATCATTACTCTCAGTCACAGTAACTGAAATCATTAGTCCCAGTCACAATGACAAAAATCATTACTCTCAGTCAGTCACTCAAATAATTACTCCCAGTCACAGTAACTGAAATCATTAGTCTCAGTCACAGTCGCTGAAATCATTACTCTCAGTCAGTCACTAAAATAATTACTCTCAGTTGCAGTAGCTGGATTAATGAGCCCATATTCCATGAAGGAACTACACAATCAGGGACCACCATCAAATGTTTCCCATAGCGAGCTGATTTAAAAAAATCTTGGCTTGTTGTCCACCTGGCCCTGAAAGTGGTAGGAAAACAGAACTAAGTTCTTGGCCAGAAAGTCAGTGTTCCTGGACAGGGAAAGTCAGTGTTCCTGGACAGGGAAAGTCGGAAACTTGTGGCCTCCAGCTTAATCCAATGCCACTTTGATTACGCAGTACATCCTGGTACTGTAGTCTGCCTAAGCTTTGGAAGACAAAACTTCAGGTCTCCCAAAATAAACTGATCGGAGTGGTCTTAGGTTTCGGCCCACGAGAGCACATAGGGAGGCACCAGTTCATACAGCTAAACTGGCTCCCTGTAGAGTCCAGAGCGACACAGTTAAAACTCTGCCAGTTTCACAAAAGCCCCAAATTACTTATTAAACTTCTTCCCGCAGGTCAGAGAGGCTCATAGGCACAACACCAGGGCTAGTGGAGCAAATCTGTCGCTGGTAAGGATTAGTAGCCAGATGGGTAAAAGTTATTTCAGATACTCGGGTGCCCAGGATTGGAATAAAGTTTCTAATAGCATAAAACAGACTACAGACCCAGTCACGTTTAAGGCAAAACTCAAACACTGGCTTTTAGACAATGTACCCCTGTAAAGTCAGTTGTGTAGACAGGGTTGTATGGAGCTCATTTAATGGACCATGGAAGTGTGCACTTTAGCCTGTTGCCAGAATGATGCCTGTTAATGCCAAATGTGAATATTTCTTTGTATATGGATTTTGTGATTTTATATGATTTTATATGATTTTATATGCCACTAAAGCCGTACTCCACTATTCCTATGCACACGTACACACCTCTACGGCGTCTAACTACAACAAGGACCACAATGGAAATAAGTCCTGTGCCTTTTTTGTGCTGTCCTTGATGCTCTTTTAATTGTGCATGTACAATGGTGTTGCAACCATGTAATTGTCATTTTAAAATGAATTCTCAAAATAATAAACTAAACTAAAAAAAACTAAACCTAACTGCTTAATCCCACTCTGAAATACATCCCTGGTCAGCTAAATAGGTAGATAGCCCAGGAAGATGAAAGATAGACAGACAGACAGACAGACAGACAGATGCTAGTAAACAATCCAGCTAGATGGCCCAATCTGCCTGGCCCAGTCAGTGACTTATTTCCCTATTATAAAAACCCAAATATAACAGCATGGTTCCCCATTTACTCTCTCTGACTACAGTTGCTACACCCATTAACTCAATACTCATGTACATTGGGTCCAATCAGACTGTAGTGTGCCATGCCAAGAAAAGGTACATCATATATCTTCTACAAACACTGAGTTGTATTGCATGAAACAGAAGCTACCTTAAAACAGGAGTCCCGCAGGGATCTGTACTGGGTCCTCTGCTGTTCTCCATTTACACTAAGTCTCTTGGTTTGGTTATTAATTCACATGGCTTCTCTTACCATTGTTATGCTGATGACACTCAACTCTTCCTCTCTTTCCCTCCCTCTAGCCCACAGGTTACGGAGAGGATATCTGCTTGCCTGGCTGACATCTCTGTGTGGATGTCTAGCCATCACCTGAAGCTCAACCTCGACAAGACTGAGCTGCTCTTCATGCCATACAAGACCCCCTGCTTCTAGACCTGTCCATCACCATCGACGGAACCATGGTGACCGCCTCCTGCTCTGCAAAGAACCTGGGGGTGGTCCTGGATGACCAGCTGGACTTCAAAGAACACATCAGGGCAATGGCACGGTCCTGCAGGTTCCTCCTGTACAACAGGAGGATTCGGCCGTACCTGACCACCTACTCCACCCAGCTTCTTTTCCAGACCATGGTCACCTCACGTCTGGACTACTGCAACTACCTTCTCGCAAGCCTACCAGCCTGAACCATTCTGCCCCTACAACTGGTCCAGAACGTGGCTGCTCGGCTTGTGTTCAACCTCCTGAAGTTCTCACACGTCACCCCCCTGCTGAGGTCACTCCACTGGCTGCCAGTCGTGGCCAGGATCAGGTTCAATGTTCTGACCCTGGCCTGCACTGCAGCCAAAAGGACAGGCCCCTCCTACCTACGGGACTTAATCCAGCACTACGCTCCTGCTTGACCACTTCGCTCTGCTGCTGCAGGGCGACTCGCACTTCCCTCCCTCCGTGTTAACGGCTCCCACTCGTCCCGACTGCAGAGCTTTTCCACCCTAGCTTCCCAATGGTGGAACAAACTCCCCACTCTGCTGCGCTCAGCTGAAACACTGTCTGTTTTCCATCGTGGTCTGAAAACTTACTTTTTCAGACTCCACCTCGACTAAACTACCTATCTAGGGCCAATTCTATAGTACTTGCTTCCTGTTTTCTATTTAACTTGTGTTTTTTGCTATTTTATAGTTCAGAATGTATAGCTGACTGTGTACTATACTTTATGTTCATTACTAGGGATGGCTCCTACATTGTGAGAAAGTTGTGCTTTGTCGGATCTGCTTTGTAGTTGCGTCAATGACCTTCAATATGCACTTATTGTACTTCGCTTTGGATAAAAGCATCTGCCAAATAAATGTAATGTAAGGTAATGTAAGGTAATGTAAAACACTAAGCCTGAGTAGATCATCTCCCAGCTGGGCTGGGGTATGATATGAGTGAGCTTACCTATGTAAAAATTCTGCCCGCTCAGTTTACACTCAGGATTGTAATGTGCGGCTCCAGGTAGTGGCAATGGGACCCAGTGTGTGATGATGATGTCAGAGGTCAGAGGTTAGAATGGAAGCATGAGGAAGGTTACATACGTCACTGGAGATTCGCTTCGGTCTTCGCACACGGAGCTGAGGAACCAGCTGCAGGAGAGGGTGCAGGACAGAGGACTGACAGAACCACACAGGAAGAGAACACATAGTAACCACAGAACCACACAGACAAAGAACCACCATAAACACAGAACCACAGTAAACATAGAACCACAGAACCACACAGACAGAGAACCACAGTAACCACAGAACCACACAGACAGAGAACCACAGTATCCAGAGAACCACGCAAACAGAGAACCACCATAAACACAGAACCACAGTAAAGACAGAACCACAAAAGACAACCACAGAACCACATCAAACAAAGAACCATGGAATCACACAGACACAGAAACACAATAAACACAGAACCACAGAATCACACAGACACAGAACCACAATAAACACAGAACCACAGAATCACACAGACACAGAAACACAATAAACACAGAACCACAGAATCACACAGACACAGAACCACAATAAACACAGAACCACAGAAACACAATAAACACAGAACCACAGAATTACACAGACACAGAACCACAATAAACACAACCACAAAAGAGAAGCACAGGGACACCAGAGCCAGACAGAGAGATATAAAGGACAGAGAGAACCACAGGACAGCCAATAATTAACCATGAAACGCCAACACTGCAGGGAGAATGATCAGCTACTGCTCAAAGATGGTCTGGCCTCTCCCACAGAGAGGAACCAGTGAAGGAGAGGCTCCGCCATCCAACACACAAACACACATACACACACACTCTCTTTCTCTCTTTCGCACACCCCCAACCCACACACATATACACACACACATGCATAAACTCTTTTTCTCTCGCACATACCCCCCCCCACACACACACACACACACACACACTTTCTCGAACACACCCCCACACATACATATACACACTCACTCTCTCTCGCACACACACACACACACACACACACACACTTACTCAGTCACTAGTGTGTGCTGGTGGTCAGCGTGTGCATGCAAGCGGTGCTTAGAGTGTGCTTCTGCTCACAGCTCTTAGTTTGTGTTACATGTTACTGTTAACTGTTAACTGTCAGTGTAAGTATTAAGTGTTACTGTTAGTATTATGTGTTAATGTTACGTGTTAGTCTTAAGTGGTAGTGTTACTGTTAGTTTTAAGTATTAGTGTTTAGTGCTAATGTTAAGTGTGAGTGTTAAGTATTGGTTTTAAGTGCTAGTGTTAAGTGTTAGTGTTAAGTGTTAGTATTAAGTATTAGTTTTAAGTGCTAGTGTTAAGTATTAGTTTTAAGTATTAGTGTTAAATGCTAGTGTTAAGTGCTAGTGTTACTGTTAGTTTTAAGTATTAGTGTTAAGTGCTAGTGTTAAGTATTAGTGTTAAGTGCTAGTGTTAAGTATTAGTTTTAAGTGCTAGTGTTAAGTATTAGTTTTAAGTATTAGTGTTAAGCGCTAGTGTTAAGTATTAGTTTTAAGTGCTAGTGTTAAGTATTAGTGTTAAGTGCTAGTGTTAAGTATTAGTTTTAAGTATTAGTGTTAAATGCTAGTGTTAAGTATTCTTTTTAAGTGCTAGTGTTAAGTATTAGTGTTAAGTGCTAGTGTTACTGTTAGGTTTAAGTATTAGTGTTAAGTGCTAGTGTTAAGTATTAGTTTTAAGTGCTAGTGTTAAGTATTAGTTTTAAATATTAGTGTTAAATGCTAGTGTTAAGTACTAGTGTTACATGCTAGTGTTAATTACTAGTGTTAAATGCTAGTGTTACTGTTAGTTTTAAGTATTAGTGTTAAGTGCTAGTGTTAAGTATTAGTTTTAAGTGCTAGTGTTAAGTATTAGTTTTAAGTATTAGTGTTAGGTTCTAGTGTTAAGTATTAGTGTTAAGTGTTAGTTTTAAGTATTAGTGTTAAATGCTAGTGTTACTGTTAGTTTTAAGTATTAGTGTTAAGTGTTAGTTTTAAGTATTAGTGTTAAGTGCTAGTGTTACTGTTAGTTTTAAGTATTAGTGTTAAGTGTTCGTTTTAAGTATTAGTGTTAAGTGCTAGTGTTACTGTTAGTTTTAAGTATTAGTGTTAAGTGCTAGTGTTAAGTATTAGTTTTAAGTATAAGCGTTAAGTGCTAGTGTTACTGTTAGTTTTAAGTATTAGTGTTAAGTGCTAGTGTTAAGTATTAGTTTTAAGTATAAGCGTTAAGTATGAGCTTTAAGTGCTAGTTTTAAGTATTAGTTTTAAGTATTAGTGTTAAATGCTAGTGTTAAGTATTATTTTTAAGTGCTAGTGTTAAGTATTAGTGTTAAGTGCTAGTGTTACTGTTAGGTTTAAGTATTAGTGTTAAGTGCTAGTGTTAAGTATTAGTTTTAAGTGCTAGTGTTAAGTATTAGATTTAAGTATTAGTGTTAAGCGCTAGTGTTAAGTATTAGTTTTAAGTGCTAGTGTTAAGTATTAGTTTTAAATATTAGTGTTAAATGCTAGTGTTAAGTAATAGTGTTAAATGCTAGTGTTAATTACTAGTGTTAAATGCTAGTGTTAAATGCTAGTGTTACTGTTAGTTTTAAGTATTAGTGTTAAGTGCTAGTGTTAAGTATTAGTTTTAAGTGCTAGTGTTAAGTATTAGTTTTAAGTATTAGTGTTAGGTTCTAGTGTTAAGTATTAGTGTTAAGTGTTAGTTTTAAGTATTAGTGTTAAATGCTAGTGTTACTGTTAGTTTTAAGTATTAGTGTTAAGTGCTAGTGTTAAGTATTAGTTTTAAGTGCTAGTGTTAAGTATTAGTTTTAAATATTAGTGTTAAATGCTAGTGTTAAGTACTAGTGTTACATGCTAGTGTTAATTACTAGTGTTAAATGCTAGTGTTACTGTTAGTTTTAAGTATTAGTTTTAAGTATTAGTGTTAGGTTCTAGTGTTAAGTATTAATGTTAAGTGTTAGTTTTAAGTATTAGTGTTAAATGCTAGTGTTACTGTTAGTTTTAAGTATTAGTGTTAAGTGTTAGTTTTAAGTATTAGTGTTAAGTGCTAGTGTTACTGTTAGTTTTAAGTATTAGTGTTAAGTGTTAGTTTTAAGTATTAGTGTTAAGTGCTAGTGTTACTGTTAGTTTTAAGTATTAGTGTTAAGTGCTAGTGTTAAGTATTAGTTTTAAGTATAAGCGTTAAGTGCTAGTGTTACTGTTAGTTTTAAGTATTAGTGTTAAGTGCTAGTGTTAAGTATTAGTTTTAAGTATAAGCGTTAAGTATGAGCTTTAAGTGTTAGTGTTGTTGTGGTAGTGTCATGCTGTGTTGCTTCTGTTAATCAGCGGCCAGTGAGATTGGGTCTTTCAGTCGGGCACTGTGCCTCTGCAGATGTGGGCTGAATGCAAGGGGACAGTGAGATTGGGTCTTTCAGTCGGGCACTGTGCCTCTGCAGATGTGGGCTGAATGCAAGGGGACAGTGAGATTGGGTCTTTCAGTCGGGCACTGTGCCTCTGCAGATGTGGGCTGAATGCAAGGGGCCAGTGAGATTGGGTCTTTCAGTCGGGCACTGTGCCTCTGCAGATGTGGGCTGAATGGGGACAGTGAGATTGGGTCTTTCAGTCGGGCACTGTGCCTCTGCAGATGTGGGCTGAATGGGGACAGTGAGTGTGTTTCTCTGCACACTTCACAAGAAGTCCTGACCATCCAACTGCCAAACACAGCACACATGAACACCAAGAGACATGCAAGCAAGGTGTAAAAAGCTATGGTGTGTGTGTGTGTGTGTGTGTGTGCGTGTGTGTGTGTGTGTGTGTGTGTGTGTGTGTTTCTGTGTGTATGTGTGTATGTGTGTGTGTGTGTGTGTGTGTGTGTGTGTGTGTGTATGTGTGAGTGTGTGTGTGAGAATGTGTGTGTGTGTGTGTGTGTGTGTGTGTGTGTGTGTGTGTGTCTGGCAGACCACATGGCGATAAGGTGGGGAATCCTCTAGCCAATCATGCGCCAACCTGTGGGACTGCTGGCCAATCATGCGCCACCCTGTGGAGCTTTCAGAACCGCAGGGATACAAACACATTTGGAATGGAGGTTGTGTATAAATTAAGTGAAGTTAAAATACTTCAGTATTCATGTAAATCCTTTTTGATGACTGGAATCATAACTTGACTAGTGTGGCTTTAACTCTGTAACTCTGAGGATTTACTGAAGGTCACCCAAACTGGGTTAAAAATGAAGGGGAGTTTGTGTAAACATGCAAACGATCTCATCAGCTGAGTTACTGATGGAGTGAATCAGCAAAGAAATTATAAACTGAGAGTAAAGGAAAAAGACGACTATACATAAAGCAGAACTTAAACTCATCTACAGCCTGAATTAAAGCAGAACTTAAGCTCATTTTTATAGTCTGAATTAAAACAGAACTTAAGCTCATCTTTACAGCCTGAATTAAAGCAGAACTTAAGCTCATCTTTATAGTCTGAATTAAAACATAACTTGAGATCATCTGTATAGTCTGAATTAAAGCATAACTTAAGATCATCTTTATAGTCTGAATTAAAGCATAACTTAAGCTGATCTTTATTGGCAGAATTAAAGCAGAACTTAAGCTCATCTTTATCGGCTGAATTAAAGAAAATAAATGAAAAATAAATTTTAAAAAGCAGTATAACAGCCATAGGGAGCAGCAGGGCGGGGTTCGACTTACCGTAAGGTCAGAGGGGGCGGCGGCTTGTGGCTTAGTGTAATGGAATAAAAACTGCACAGAAGAGTGGAGACTTTTGTGATGTCACTGAAAATGGGTGGGCTGTATTATTCAGAAATTTAAAGGAGCAGCTAACTGCTTACCCGCTTTGAGTCCTCCCTCACTTTCAAACCCTGAAAAAAAGATTGGTGACAAAGAGGAAAAACTGATGTTGTTTTTCATACGAATGTACACAGAAGGAATGTTAAAAAAGTATGTAAACAAGGGCACATATTCTTAATAACCTCATAAACATCACCTCAACTTTCCAAAGAGTCAAACACTAATTCAAGTATATTTGTGCTTTGTGTAAAATCACAACAGTGGCACTGCCATGTTCTCTAAGCCCACCATTCACACAAGGCCCGCCATGTTCACTAAGCCCACCATTCACACAAGGCCCACCATGTTCACTAAGCCCACCATTCACACAAGGCCCGCCATGTTCACTAGTCTGCCATGTGCTTTGAATGTATGTTAAATGCAAGTTGAATGTGTGTTGAATGCAGGTTGAATGCATGTTTAATACAAGTTTAATGTGTGTTGACTGTGTGTTGAATGTGTGTTGATTGTGTGTTTATTGTGTGTTTGTTGCATGTTCTCATTGTCATGTTATTACCTGGGATTTCCACACAGCCCCCAAAATCAGGTAGCAAAGCTCTTCCAGGGATTCTGGTGCCTAGCAATAGGAGTCACAGAACAAACAGCGTTCAGAGTATAGATAGGAGTCAGAGTACAGATCCAGACAGTAAACATTCCCTGTCTTATGTCAGTTAGGATCACGACTTTATATTAAGAATGTGAAATGTCAAAATGATAGTAGAGAGAATGATTTATTTCAGCTTTTATTTTTTTCATCACATTCCCAGTGGGTCAGAAGTTTACATAAACTCTGTTAGTATTTGGTAGCATTACCTTTAAATTGTTAACTTGCGTCAAACGTTTCCGGTAGCCTTCCACAAGCTTCTCACAATAAGTTGCTGGAATTTTGGCCCATTCCTCCTGACAGAACTGGTGTAACTGAGTCAGGTTTGTAGGCCTCCTTGCTCACACACGCTTTTTCAGTTCTGCCCACAAATTGTCGATTGGATTGAGGTCAGGACTTTGTGATGGCCACTCCAATACCTTGACTTTGTTGTCCTTAAGCCATTTTGCCACAACTTTGGAAGTATGCTTTGGGTCATTGTTCATTTGGAAGTGCCATTTGCGACCAAGCTTTAACTTCCTGGCTGATATCTTGAGATGTTGCTTCAATATATCCACATAATTTTCCTTCCTCATGATGCCATCTATTTTATGAAGTGCACCAGTCCCTCCTGCAGCAAAGCACCCCCACAACATGATGCTGCCACCCCGGTGCTTCACGGTTGGGATGGTGTTCTTCGGCTTGCAAGCCTCACCCTTTTTCCTCCAAACATAATGATGGTCATTATGGCCAAACAGCTCAAATTTTGTTTCCTCAGACCAGAGGACATTGCTCCAAAAAGTAAGATCTTTGTCCCCATGTGCAGTTGCAAACTGTAGTCTGGCTTTTTTATGGCGGTTTTGGAGTAGTGGCTTCTTCCTTGCTGAGCAGCCTTTCAGGTTATGTCGATATAGGACTCGTTTTACTCTGGATATAGATACTTTTGTGCCTGTTCCCTCCAGCATCTTCACAAGGTCCTTTGCTGTTGTTCTGGGATTGATTTGCACTTTTTGCACCAAAGCACGTTCAACTCTAGGAGACAATGTGTCTCCTTCCTGAGCGGTATGACGGCTGCGTGGTCCCATGGTGTTTATACTTGCATACTATTGTTTGTACAGACGAACGTGTTACGTTCAGGCATTTGGAAATTGCTCCCAAGGATGAACCAGACTTGTGGAGGTCCACAATTTTCTTTCTGAGGTCTTGGCTGATTTCTTTTGATTTTCCCATGATGTCAAGCAAAGAGGCACTGATTTTAAAGGTAGGCCTAAAATACATCCACAGATACACCTCCAATTGACTCAAATAATGTCAATTAGCCTATCAAAAAACCATGACATCATTTTCTGGAATTTTCCACGCTGTTTAAAGGCACAGTCAACTTAGTGTATGTAAACTTCTGACCCACTGGAAATGTGATATAGTGAATTAAAAGTTAAATATTATGTCTGTAAACAATTATTGCAAAAATTACTTGTGTCATGCACAAAGTAGATGTCACTTGCCAACACTATATTTTGCTAACATAAAATCTGTGGAGTGGTTAAAAATGAGTTTTAATGACTTCAACTTAAGTGTATGTAAACTTCCGACTTCAACTATACGTGCAGCTATGAAATTTTCAAATTTGCTTAAAGTTGTTTTTTTCAAGTCGGGTGGCAACTGGCAAAGTGGCAAGCTCAAACAGCGGAGACTGAGACAAATTCAGAAAGTAGGCCACAGCTCGGGAGTGTAAAAAAGAAACAAGAAAAAAATTAATTTAATGTAAAATTTAAAGGTTCCTTGGATAGATTCGTAAAGAAAAACATGGAGGAGGAAGAGCAGGTCAACGTTGCTGAGGCAAGTGTGCAGATTTGAACTCCCCTTCGCGTGAATGCGCTCAAGCTAACATTACACGAAATGCACTTTGCTTTTCTTTTGCTCAGTTTCTCCAGTTAACATTTAAAAACGATAATACTGTGGATTGTGGTATGAGCATAGCTATGACCCACACATTATAGATTGTCCTATTGATTGTGGTGGAGCATAAAATAATTGCAAAGAATCACAATGTTGAACACTGAAGGCAGGCAGAGGGTGGGATATCATTCAAGGGTCAAGAAGCGAAGTGCAAGGTCTGACACTGCGAAACAAGAAAATTACTCTGCAATGTTAAAACACGTCGAACACATATGTCTTCACAAACATTGTCATAAACGTAGGCCTACTATAGCCTAATGGGAATAATGATTAGAATCATACAGAGAAATATGCGTGAAAAAATGCTGAATCAAATTCTGGTGCGACTTGCTAACTTGGTTATCTCTTAATATGCTGTCAGTATTTATAAACTTTTATTTATATATCCCACCCTCTGCCTGCTTTTTACCTCTCTTTACAATGAAAACGCTAGTGTTCAACATCGTGACCTTTTGCAATTATTTTATGGTCCACCTCAATCAATAGAACAATCTACAATTCATGGTTCATAACTATGATCGTTCCACAACCCACAGTATTATTGTTTTCATTTTAATTGGTGAAATTAAGCAAGAGTGTGGCGAGTTGTTATTGTTAATTACAGTATTTTAATTGAAGGGCAGAGTAATGGCATAGCCATTGGTTGGTTGTATTTGGTGGGTTTGTGTGATGTCACAGCCTGTAAATCCTTTGTTCATAGTTATATAATAGATACTATTTAAGCCTATGACAGGTTAGCTATGATGTCATCGTATTAACAGCTGGGCCCCGCATATGTTGACTCACCCCGGGCCCAGAGCAGAGAGGGGTCAGAGAGCAGAGAGGGGTCAGAGAGCAGAGAGGAGTCAGAGAGGAGAAGAGAGCAGAGAGGAGTCAGAGAGCAGAGATGAGTCAGAGAGCAGAGAGGGGTCAGAGAGGAATCAGAGAGGAGAAGAGAGCAGAGAGGAGTCAGAGACGAATCAGAGAGGAGCCAGAGAGCAGAGAGGGGTCAGAGAGGAGTCAGAGAGCAGAGATGAGTCAGAGAGCAGAGAGGAGACAGAGAGGAGCCAGAGAGGAGTCAGAGAGGAGTCTGCAAGCAGAGATGAGTCAGAGAGGAGCCAGAGAGCAGATAGGAGTCAGAGAGCAGAGAGGAGCCAGAGAGGAGTCAGGGAGCAGGGTTGATACTCCCATATGTCCAGAACCCTCTCATCCACACTGCAATACCAAGAATATCTGAACCCCGGAACCCTAAAACACTGTAACCATGGAAGCACGTAACCTGGGAACAGCACTGACCTGAGTCTGCTGTTCCAGAGAGAGCAACGAGGAGCAGGCATGGTCTACCTGCAGGACCAGAGAATAGAGGAGAGAAGCACACAGGGGTGAAGAGTGGAGGAAGAGGGAGAGGAGAGAGGGAGATGAGAGGGGAGGAGAAAGCACATGTCATACACATGTCAGAAGTAATGGCCCTTGCATGATGTAATTAACCCTTTTAAACGTGCCCCCCAGGTGTAACCTACCCCCACCTGTTTCAGGACCTGGAGTTCCTGCTGCACTGTTGAGCCTTCAAGGACCACTGGAGCACCTGTTAGACAATATACAGGTAACTACACCTGTACTACATACACATACACACAGATACACACACACACACACACACACACACACACACATACAGACAAGTACACACCCACACATACACACGCACATACTAATGCACCTAACCCTAGTATCTCCTAGTATCTCCTCTGACCTCTCACATGTGCTTTACGGAGAGTACGAACTTCTGCCCTCAAACAGGCGGTTCAGAGTTCCGCAGTTCAAACATAACAGGCTAAGGAATTCCTTTATCAATAAAGATGGCAGGCTTTTTAGACAAGTGCAACCAGGGACTGTGCCTCTTCTTTGCCTCTTCAACTGATCCAGAACGCAGCTGCCCAGCTTGTGTTCAACCTCCTGAAATTTGCGCATGTCACCCCCCTGCTGAGGTTACTCCACTGGCTGCCGGTTGCAGCCAGAATCAGGTTCAAAGTTCTGACCCTGCAGCCAATAGGACAGGCCCCGCCTACCAGCAGGACTTAATCCAGAACTATGTTCCTGCTCGACCACTTCGCTCTTCTACAGCAGGTCGACTCGCACTTCCCCCCCTCCGTGTCAACGGCTCTCGCTCATCCTGACTGCAGAGCTTTTCCACCCTAGCTCCTCAGTGGTGGAACAAACTCCCCATTCCCCTACGTTCTACTCCAACCCTGCCTGCATTCCGCCGAGGCCTGACGACACACCTCATATGTATACTCTACCTTGACTGATATACTAATCTAGGACTGATATACTAATCTAGGACCTTTTCTTATGGACCTTGTTCCCTGTGTTTTCTTGTCTGTTTGTTATAGTTTATAATAGTATTTAGAATAGAATTATAGTATAGCTGATTTACCCACAGCTTACTGTGAACTACATTCAATGTTCATTACTAGGGATAGCTGCTACGTTATGTGAAGGATGTGCTTTATCTTGTCTGTTCTGTAGTGATTTCGATGACCTTTCTGTATGCACTTATTGTATGTCGCTTTGGATAAACACATCTGCTAAATGACTGTAATGTAATGTAATAACAATGGTGGAAAGTGCAATAAATGGGTCTAGTGCAATGTGGGGGTAACCTAAGATTGATATGTTGATATTATAAAGATGTATGTATAATTGAGCGTAATTGTGTGTTAGTATCTTATGTATTGAACCTGTTATGATGTGTGTTTTTAATGGAGCTGCTATGATACAAAAGAAATTTCAGAGAAATCTGACAATAAAGCATTATCATATCATACCATATATCATATCATCACACACACGCACACATACACACATATATCATATATATCATATCATATATCATATCATCATATCCTCACACACATGCACACATACACACATATATCAGCACAGCAGATACACACCCACACATACACACACACACATACACACATATATCAGCACAGCAGATACACACCCACACATACACACACACACATATACACATACACACACACACATATATCAGCACAGCAGATACACACCCACACATACACACACACACACACACACACACACACACATATACACACACACATACACACATATATCAGCACAGCAGATACACACACACACATACACACATATATCAGCACAGCAGATACACACCCACACATACACACACACATACACATATACACATATATCAGCACAGCAGATACACACCCACACATACACACACACACATACACATACACCCACACATACACACACACATATACACATACACCCACACATACACACACACACATACACATACACCCACACATACACACACACACATACACATACACCCACACATACACACACACATATACACATACACACACACATATGTATATCAGCAGAGCAGAACCTAAACCATCAGCTCATTTTCACACTGGCAGTTTACAGTTCGCCTCAAACTTGGTAATGTGTGAAAGCTTTTTTCAGCTTTTTTTTTTGCAGACAAGGAACCGTACCCCAGTTCACCTGTAAAAGGTGGTCTGAGAATGATTCCAATCAAACTGTGGTACGGTGTGCATCTCGTGAGAACACAAAATGTGTTATGGTTTGCACATCGTGAGAACACAAACTGTGGTATGGTTCACATCTCGTGTGAACACAAGCTGTGGTAGAATAGAATAGAATAACTTTTATTTTCCCACTAGGGAACTTCAGTTGTAGCCCCAGCAACAACAAAAAAGACATAGACAGTGGGGCAGACCCACAACACACAAACATATCAAACAAAGACATTCAATATAATCATTGCATTAATCAAACTAATTAAGTGAATTAAAGTGTAATAGCCTACAGCCAAACGTCATGATTAAAAATAGCCCCGCTGTCCCGAGATGTCCAGTGTCATTATTGAGCAGTCCAACACACAAACTCCGCCTCCACGACTTTCCTCCATACACGCAGTGATGTGGTCTCTGTACTGTCGAAACGGAGCACTGAACTGCGTCAACCTTCTCAGTCATCGCCTCACTCCTCCCCCGCACTATCTTCTCCTTTCTCTTCCCTGGTGGCCTTTTGAAGATCGCCTGCAGTCCTAGATCAGTCCCGAGTCCCGACATCTTGAACTCCGGTGAAGAACGATGGTAAACTTTATAACTGCAGATCCAACGGACATTCCCGAGTATATGTTGCGAATGTGTCTCCATGGTGACAACCACAAACAAAATTATCCCGAATATACAATTCTAAACAATATTATCTAAACGAGCAGCATCTCCAGCCCGCTTCCCCGTCCCACTACAGACACACAGCGCATGAAAAAAACAAAAGACAAAAGCCAGACACAACAAAATACATTCAAATTAACAAACGCGAACACAAGAGACAGCTGGACTACATGTCGCCATTACATCGCCACGTGACGTCACCTTGTGAGAACACAAACTGTGGTACGGTGTGCATCTCGTGAGAACACAAACTGTGTTATGGTTCGCATCTCATGAGAACACAAACTGTGGTACGGTGTGCATCTCGTGAGAACACAAACTGTGGTACGGTGTGCATCTCATGAGAACACAATCCGTCCTCATTAAGGAAGAAACATCGGCTGTGTTCGAAACCGCTTACTATATACTTACATACTATATACTACGCTAGTATGTACTGTGTAGTACATACTAAGACAGTTAGTATTAATAACTAGTACACACGTTTTGGAATTGAGTGCGCCATGTACCTGCGGCTGTCAGTCGCCCATTTTATTTTATTTTAAACGTTCATCTAGAAACTATTGCACTAGACATCACATTGCACTAGACATCTAGAAACTAACCTCCTTAGATATACAGATTCCGAAAATATTTGTTACATTAGTCATTAATGTATTTTTAGTCATGGCCGCAAAGAGTCTGCTGTGTGATTCTGTTGCTGAAGGTGCACCATGGAGTAGCAGGCTATGTTTAAGAGTCTGCTGTGTGATTCTGTTGCTGAAGGTGCACTATGGAGTAGCAGGCTATGTTTAAGAGTCTGCTGTGTGATTCTGTTGCTGAAGGTGCACTATGGAGTAGCAGGCTATGTTTAAGAGTCTGCTGTGTGATTCTGTTGCTGAAGGTGCACTATGGGGGTGCAGGCTATGTGTAGGTTTTGGGGGGGTGCATGAAGCCCCCGTTTACTTCCATTATAACGTGCGGCTCACGATTGACAGCATCATCACGGGTGAAGCGAAAATCTGGCTGGATATCAAAAATTCCGAACTGTCCCTTTACATGTTTTCCCCGTGTTTGTGTGGGTTTCCTCTGGTTTCCTCCCACAGTCTAAAGACATACAGGTTAGGCTAATTGGAGACTCTAAATTGCCCAAAAAAAAAAAAAAAAGTAGGCGGTTTCAAACACAGCCATCATGTACGTATGCCGTGACATCATCATTAGTGGCGCAGTTGTGGTTCAGTGTTCTTAGCATTTTGGTAGTAACACCAAATAAACAAAAACAGAAGCAAAAACATCAAGCACACATTGTTTTCCATTTTTACTGGTGGTCACAGGTCACTGTTCAGCTGGCGAGCTGATAAGCTGCAAACGTAAAAACAGATTTAACAGCCAAATTGGGCGCACTCTCCTCCAAGCCTGGTTGCCTGGCAATGGTGGTAAACAGCTGCTGGTAGTACTCACGTTGACGATGAAAGTATTATGCAAACGTAACATGGTTCAGATCAACGGTAACACAGTGTGAAACCAGGCCAACTGGAGCAGGAGGCGGGGGGGATTCAGACTCCACCAAACAAAGCCTGAATGGATTTATTATCATGTACGTGCTTCTGAAGGTTGCAGAAAATAGTTCCCAACACTAGGGGGCAGCAGAAGGACGGGCGGTCTGTTCTTCCATTGGAGTGATAAAGAATAAGAGGAGATGGTCATGTCCTACATGAGGGGTGCATCCCAATATTCTTCACTCCCTACCTCCTTTCCTCCACTCCCCCACTACCACTCCTCTCCTCCTTTCCTCCACTCCCCCACTACCACTCCTCTCCTCCTTTCCTCCACTCCCCCACTACCACTCCTCTCCTACCCGGAAATATGCAAAACTGCCTGAACGCTTAGAGTATTTGCATATACAGTATACAATGTACCTGACATTGCAGTTTACATCGAGACATTAATTAATATGTAACCATTAATATGTAATTAAGATGTAATCAGCAACATTGGATTAAAACACAAAGATCAGTTTCTGGAGCACGGAGGAGAGGAGGTGGTAGTGGAGGAAAGGAGGAGAGGAGGTGGTAGTGGAGGAAAGGAGGAGAGGAGTGGATGTGTTTGTGCCTGGGTGGGGTCCCCTGGATGTGTTTGTGCCTGGGTGGGGGTCCCCTGGATGTGTTTGTGCCTGGGTGGGGTCCCTGGATCAGAAAAGGTTGAAAACCTCTGTCCTACTCCACCAGTGAATTTCAATGACAGCCGAACTCAGATACATGCATTCAAGTAAATTTAATATCAGGAAAAGACTGTTTTGACACAGGGGCATTTTTCATAATCGTAGCATATAACTTGTTGTTTAAAGAGCTAATGATATTTTGCAAAACTGAAAGAAAAGCTCTGAAACACTATTTTATACAACTCTAACTGCATGCAACTCTAACTGCATGCAACTCTAACTGCATACAACTCTAACTGCATACAACTCTAACTGCATACAACTCTAACTGCATGCAACTCTAACTGCATACAACTCTAACTGCATGCAACTCTAACTGCATGCAACTCTAACTGCATGCAACTCTAACTGCATGCAACTCTAACTGCATGCAACTCTAACTGCATGCAACTCTAACTGCATACAACTCTAACTGCATACAACTCTAACTGCATACAACTCTAACTGCATGCAACTCTAACTGCATACAACTCTAACTGCATGCAACTCTAACTGCATGCAACTCTAACTGCATGCAACTCTAACTGCATGCAACTCTAACTGCATACAACTCTAACTGCATGCAACTCTAACTGCATGCAACTCTAACTGCATGCAACTCTAACTGCATACAACTCTAACTGCATACAACTCTAACTGCATGCAACTCTAACTGCATGCAACTCTAACTGCATGCAACTCTAACTGCATGTCCGTGTATTAATGTCAACATGCACATTAATGAGCGATTTCGTGCTCCGTTACTGTTGGAACCATTTTCATGGAGATGGATAATAATAATAATAATAATAATAATAATAATAATAATAATAATAATAATAATAATAATAATAATAATAATAATAATAATAATAACTTTATTTGTATAGCACCTTTCAAGCATTTAGCACAAAGTGCTTTACAGCAGTAGAACAAATAGCACAATAAGGTTACAATACAAATTAAAAACAGAAAAAGAGGAAACATAATAATAAAAATAGAATAAAACAGATAGAAATAAATGTTAAATAAATTATAAAAACAGGGTATTACAACATAAAATAGAGAGACTGCGAATCTAGAGTAAAAAAGTGGTTAAAACGGGTAAAACAGAAGTGAAAACACATACATTGTAAAATGGCGTTTGATAAAAGTGGGTCTTGAGAAGGGATTTAAAAGAGGCCACTGACTCAGCAGATCTGATGCTCAAGGGGAGGCTGTTCCAGAGTCTCTGGGCTTTTACAGCAAAGGCATGACCACCCTTAGTTCTTAAGCTGGACTCTGGAACAGCTAGAAAGCCCTTGCTAGAGGATCTAATTCTTTGGGTCTCATACGGAGCTAATAATTATAAAATATAACTGGGTGCCAGACCATGTAATGCCTTGTAAGTGACAAATTTTAAAATTGAGTCTAAAATTAACTGGTAGCCAATGGAGGGAAACTAGTACTGGAGTAATGTGTGACTGTTTTTTAGTTCTAGTCAAGAGTCTAGCAGCAGAATTCTGGACAACCTGAATTCTGGTAATACAGCAATGGTTGACACACAGCCAAGCTCAATCACATAATAAGCAGGTAATTACTCTCTATTTTACCTGTACAAACCAGGTGATATCAGTTTATCATGAAGTAATTTTCCCTGTTTCTCTTGAAACATTCTTCAAATTCAATGTTCAGAAACAATGGCTACAGGCAGGTTACCTTATACAGTAGTATAGTAATAAATGTATAGACTTCTAATTTACGCACCTGAGTTTATAAAATTGAAAAAACATCTGGTAATACACTACAATTACAAGTTTAATCTGTTTAATGTAGGCTAATGCTTTCTATCATTACTGTTGGAATTGTTGCAATTCATTGAACTTGTTCTTCATTATCAACATCACAATCACACCATAATCAAGATCACAATCACACCATTTATCAATGTCACAATCACACCATCATCAACATCACAATCACACCATCATCACCATCACAATCACACCATTTAACAATGTCACAATCACACCATCACAATCACACCATTTATCAATGTCACAATCCCACCATCACCAATGTCACAATCAGACTATCATCACCATCACAATCACACCATCATCACCATACCAACCACACCATCATCAACATCACCATCACACCATCTTCAACATAACAATCACACCATCATGACCATCACAATCACACCATTTATCAATGTCACAATCACACCATCATCAACATAACAATAACACTACAATCAACATCACAATCACACCATCACCGACATCACAATCACACGATCATCACCATCACAATCACACTATCATCACCATCGCAATCACACCATCATCAACATCACAACCAATATCAATATCCCAGGAAGAGTAGCTGTTATCATTTGTAACAGCTAATGGGGATCTTTATGAACTAAATTAAATAAACAATCACACCATCACCAACATTGCTAGCATCAATATCTTTATAGTTAAATAAGTATTAATAAGTATCACCTAATTCTAATTCACTTTTTTTTATTTATTAATATATTTTATCATAATACAAAAATATAAACACTACTGCTGATAATAATATTAATAGTAATAACAGTAAAATATCTACATACTATCTGTAGTCATTTTGCAATACATCCCTTAACCACCAGGGCTGGTGAACTTCAAACTTTCTGCCAATCCCTGGATCCTTGTTTTTCATTACATCAGCATTACATAATTTGTGTTCTGTATAGATACATTTCATTAAAGCCTGAGTCTGAATCACAATCTGCTGTTACCCTAGTAACTGATAAAATTACTGTCATGATAATGATTATAATGATGTTGGTGATCAGTGTAATTATGTCTGGGGCTGCTGGATGGTAGTGATGGGCATTTGCTCTGAAATTGGGAATCAATTCCAGAACCGGTTCTCAGTTTTGGAACCGCGTTAATAATAATAATAATAATAATTACTTTATTTATACAGGGGGATCACACTGAGACAAGTCTCATTTTCAGATGAGCCCTGTGTAAACACCAATACAGATACAATAGAAGCAAGGAAATGAGAGATAAAAGTATATACTTACATAAATATACAAGCAAGACAAATACACGGAAACATCTAAAAACAGTTGCATTCATCTATAAAAATATCCGTAACATCATGATTTGGCTTTTTTAGTTGACAGATTGCGTCACTTGTTTTGGGATTCTAAAAAATTTGCCTGCAACCCTGCTGGCTAGCTTTATAAAGCTGATGGCTACTAGCTAGCGTTAATCTAGTTTGTGGCAATTTTGGCTATTTTTTATCTTGCACGTCTTTGCGAATCAAATGTCAATTCTGAATGCATTACATTACATTACATTACATTACATGCGATTAAAGTTTGACCCGACATTGTCAACTTGTTAAAATTGCCTACCTTCTAAAAGGCCTAGCTGTTGCTGATAGGATATATACCCTAGCCTAGCCTAGGCTACTCACCATGTTTCCCTGACGCAGGCACGCGACCAGCACTGACAGCAGGGTTTCCAGATATTGCAGGACTTTCCAGCCAAATGGCGACTCAAAACTAGCCCAAAATATATTTTTAATCGAAACCCACGTATTTTAAATATAAATCATCATATTTTTACTTTTTAAAATGTGTGTGCTTTGGAACTTTATTTTTACCCGTGACTGCACTTTGAAAGTAGCCCAATTGTCACGGTTCTAGCTGTCATGTCACGTTTTATGTTTCATTTCTGTCTTAGTTAGATTTCCTGTAAATGTCACGTATTATGTTTAGTCTAGTCACGCCACGTTTTATGTTTTATTCTTGTTACGTTTCATTTTCCTGTCATGTCACGTTTCATGTTTGATTATTGTTATGATTTATTTTCTAGTCTTGTCATGTCTCGTTTTATATTTGATTCATGTTACGTTTCCCGTTCATTGTTAGCATACACATTTTCGTGTTTTCCGCAGCCTTGCGTTCATGCTTTCTCTATCTCTCTTGCTGTCACTCACGCTTCCCTAATTGTTTCATTCTCCTGTGTCTAGTTTACTAATCTACTAACGTTAGATCAGGATTGGGTAATACTAACTCTCTAACCATGTGTTCATGTTTACCTTACGTTTCTCGTGCATGTCATTTACTAATTTACTAACGCTAGGTCAGGATAGGTTTATTACTAACGATTACTAATTATCTTGTTACCTTGTCAGCCTTCCACACCTGATTTCCATTTGCATGCTGCTCTCAAGCTAAGTGTCTGCACCTGTCTACACCTGCATTTAAGATCAGTGTTCATGTCTTGTCTTTGCGAAATTGTTGCTTCCTGTTTTCAGTGCACTTTTGAGCGTTATTTCCAAGCCTGCCTTTTGTTACGATCCAAGCCTGTTTTGTTGACCATTGTTACTGACTTCTGTTTTGTTGACCACTGCCTGCCTGTACCACGAGTTATTGCCTGCTGTCCTTGTACTTTTGCCCTGCGGAGCGGACTCCGGTCTTGACTCTTGCATCGTCTTCGACCCCGAGCCTGCCTACCGTCTGCCTGTACTACTGCCCCGCTGACAGCTACTCTGGTTACTGGACTATTTGCATGGTGTACCGATTCTGAGACTGCCTTCTCCCTCGGTACTGTACTTTGGTTTTTGACTGGATTACCCGTGTATGAACTTTGCTTGTTTTTTGACTACACTCATTGGACATTCCTATAATAAAGCCCTGACGGGACTATCATCTATCACTGTTTCTGAGTCGTGCATTTCGGGTCCTACCCTCACCAACCCGTCTCACCAATTTAGCTGTAAAACCGCGGACATGGCAACACTGACTGACAGTCAATCCCAAAATTGTCCATCTTGATTCCATTTGCGCATAAGCACGGGAAGGTGTTTTGAACTATTTTCCCGTATTTATACCTTTGGTAGCTGATTAAATGTAGCATATTGCATACAGATTTAATATATTCTATCAATCGTTGAGAGGATGCTGCAGCATCCTCAGCACCCCTACTTCCAGCGTCTATGCAATTGCATTTATTGGATTGGAAATAATAACCGGAATTGAAGCATATCCTAGCCTAGCCTACTACTATAGTCTACAGCAGGAGGTTTTTTCAAAATTAGTTTTTAAATCAATGTCACCGTCAACTGAAAAACACTGGGGGAAAAGAAAACACGTGAAACAAATGATGGACTATAAGCTAAATCCACCCCTGGTTGTGTTGCTGTTAGCTACAGGCTATAATTAATATTTTACGTGTAGGCAATCAATCATGAAGTTTTAGCCTACTAAATAATTTGTGTTCGCGGCAATAGTAGGCTACAGTAGCCTATAAAGGAGCCTGACATATAGGCATATGTAAAACTTCCCCCGCACCCCCACTTAAAAAATGGTTCTTGCTTCCCTGCACACAACCGAATGAACGATTTGATAGAGAAATCTGTTTCTTTCCAATGATAGCTGACAAGTGTGGTTGCAATCATGCATTGTTCCCATTTCTTGACAACCTTTCCTTTTTGGAGTTTATTTCCATGTTTTTGTCATAATTGCATATACAGTAGGCCTAGTTGCTTACTTCATTCGCGTCTGCTAAATGCCTGTAATGTAATGTAATGTTTAATAAAACCTAGGCTATTTATTGTATATAGTGTAATGCATAGCTACCAAGCATCTTTGTGTTAGTTGGGTTTCGAGCTTGTGCTGCATCACAAGTGTCACTTCTCTGTGCTATCCAAGTAAAAAAATAAAAAAATAAACTCTTAAGTTGCTTCTGATCTCAGTCAGATCACAGAGTTATAACTCGGTTAGATCACTTTTGCCAAATGTAGGCTATTTCATTATTACCTCTAGATCTGCATCTGCACTCAGACAGGAATAACTTGGAACAAGACGAAGAACAGGAATCGTTACATTGTACAATTTGGAACCGGTTCCGCGTTTTGAATCGGTTCCCTGGAATCAATTCCCGATTCTCGCCCATCACTACTGGATGGCTCATTTGGTTAAGGAACCGCAATGTGGCGCATGGACCAGCCTCACAGCCTCGGATCAAATCGGACCATGCCAGTGCCGACAGTGGCCAGTAGAATTTTATTGCCCAGGAAGGGTTCAGTTGGATGGAGTTCCATGTGCATCGCTATCTAGCGACCCCTAGCGACCCCTGCTAGTCTTTCAGGCGCCCTTAGTTGCAGTCAAAAGGCCTTATTAAAGGTCCCTCCTGCAATTCTATGTGAGCTTAGCTGTAGTCTGCAGTGTGAAAATAAACAGCTGGAGACATATCGTTTTTCTTAGGAACCATGGATGTCTACACTCTCCCAAATCAACAGTGGGGTTTGTGCATGTACGCAACAGTGGGGTTTGTGCATGTACGCAACAGTGGGGTTTGTGCATGTACGCAACAGTGGGGTTTGTGCATGTACGCAACAGTGGGGTTTGTGCATGTACGCAACAGTGGGGTTTGTGCATGTACGTAGCTGTGGGGTTTGTGCATGTACGTAGCTGTGGGGTACGGGGGTACGTAGCTGTGGGGTACGGAGGTACGCAGCTGTGGGGTACGGGGGTACGTAGCTGTGGGGTACGTAGCTGTATTTGCAGACAGGTTCCATTCCAAATTGGGATCATTCCAGTTGACATTCTCAATCCCACATTGTGCACCGAATTTATAAAAAATAAACAAATAAATTTAAAAATTATGTAGCCATGACTTAGAAATGTTAGAGGCATTTAGTTTATCCTGGGGGTGGAGTCCTGGTCTTGGAGAGCTGCAGGGTATGCTGGGTAAAAACCTGTGTTAACAGCTGTTTTCTTGGGTCTGAATCGGTTGCTGAATCGGTGAAAACAGAAACTGACCAACCACATGGCACGCCCCTGCATTAGAGCCCTCCCATAGTGACACAACACCCAATCACACTGTCTTCTCAAGACATGTACAGTGGACAGCCAATCATGCACCACCTTCTTAGGACATGTACGGTGGACAGCCAATCACACATCACCTTCTTAGGACATGTACAGTGGACAGCCAATGACACACAGCCTTCTTGGGACATGTACGGTGGACAGCCAATAACACACCACCTTCTTAGGACGGTGGACAGCCAATCACACATCACCTTCTTAGGACATGTACAGTGGACAGCCAATCACACACAGCCTTCTTGGGACATGTACGGTGGACAGCCAATAACACACCACCTTCTTAGGACGGTGGACAGCCAATCACACATCACCTTCTTAGGACATGTACAGTGGACAGCCAATCACACACAGCCTTCTTGGGACATGTACAGTGGACAGCCAATCATGCGCCGCCTTCTTGGGCCTTCACACCATCCTTAAAGACATCTAATTTACCCATAATCCATTCCATAACATCCTTAAAGACATCTAATTTACCCATAATCCATTCCACACCATCCTTAAAGACATCTAATTTACCATAATCCATTCCACACCGTCCTTAAAGACATCTAATTTACCCATAATCCATTCCACACCATCCTTAAAGACATCTAATTTACCCATAATGCATTCCACACCATCCTTAAAGACATCTAATTTACCCATAATCCATTCCACACCATCCTTAAAGACATCTAATTTACCAATAATCCATTCCACAACATCCTTAAATACATCTAATTTACCCATAATGCATTCCACAACATCCTTAAAGACATCTAATTTACCCATAATCCATTCCACACCATCCTTAAAGACATCTAATTTACCCATAATCCATTCCACACCATCCTTAAAGATATCTAATTTACCCATAATCCATTCCACACCATCCTTAAAGACATATAATTTACCCATAATCCATTCCACAACATCCTTAAATACATCTAATTTACCCATAATTCATTCCACACCGTCCTTAAAGACATCTAATTTACCCATAATCCATCCCACCGTCCTTAAAGACATCTAATTTACCCATAATGCATTCCACACCATCCTTAAAGACATCTAATTTACCCATAATCCATTCCACAACATCCTTAAAGACATCTAATTTACCCATAATCCATTCCACACCGTCCTTAAAGACATCTAATTTACCCATAATCCATCCCACCGTCCTTAAAGACATCTAATTTACCCACAATCTATTCCACACCATCCTTAAAGACATCTAATTTACCCATAATCCATTCCACACCATCCTTAAAGACATCTAATTTACCCATAATCCATTCCACACCATCCTTAAAGACATCTAATTTACCCATAATCCATTCCACACCATCCTTAAAGACATCTAATTTACCCATAATACATTCCACACCATCCTTAAAGACATCTAATTTACACATAATCCATTCCAAACCATAGCATTACACATAACCCACGACATAAACACAGCCCCTGCAGGATGTCATCATCCATCCAGCAGGCAGGAACCTGCCCTGACAAACAGCTGCCAGCAAGGACCAGTCTCCTCTGAGCAGCCAAAAGTGTAGGAACTTGTTTGAACTAAACAAACAAGTAAGCTGTTATGAACTAAAGTCATTTTCATAAATTGAGTGATAGGAGTGTCACCTTTTTTCATTTCCTTGGTAAATTTAAGGCCACTTCATCTATCTTTCATGGAACATGTAAGATACATAACGCATAGGCTATAGATAACGCATAGGCTATAGATATTTCCCTGTCACGTCGATCGCGATTAGTTTTCCATGACGTTAACCTGCCTGCAGTATTATGGATCCTCAGTGGAGAGAAGACTGTCCCGCGAAGGTGAGGTGGCGCGTGCCGACTGTTCCCGCGCGAAAGCCCTGTATCGCTATTTAGATTAAAAACATGATAATCACTCAGTGAACACACAGGCCCGTGCTTCCAGCGAACGAGAGAGAAAACTAATATAACCTACATTTAGGATTAAAGGACCGGATTTAGTCATTACGCTACTTTGAATAATAGTCCATAAAATTAGTTTAAACAATGGTTGTTGTCATTTAAACAAAGTGTTGCTAAGTGAACAGGATATTAGTAGCCTTATCGCTCACGTGAAGTCCAAGAGAGGGGTGTATTTTACTGGGGAGAAATGTTATATTCAAATGAGGCTATATTAATATATTAATTTAATATGCTGGAGTTACATCTTTTGAACTGGAAATCAACCCAAAATAAGTGATATATTAGTTTTATTATTTTACGACAAACTGTAAATTGTTTTTATTACTATTATTAGCTATTAGCTATTATTATCTTATACAACTGTATATTTATAATACATGTTTTATCGTATATTCTTAATTAAGTAAAGTAAAACAGGTAACGGAAATACATTTCCATTGAAAACCCGACGAAACTGAAGAATAGCATGCAAGGCTGCGTAGCCTATGTATCATTAATTGTATGCTAATACTGGGATTCGGTGGTATGTAGTTATAGTCTATCAATAAATAAAGGCGGACTGATCATTTAACTAGCAACTGATGTAAAAAAAATATAATCTTCGGGTAAACCTGAGCTCCACGCTATGATCCCATAAATGACAGTTGCCTGTGCCAGTACTCTTGTGCAAAAACATTTTTTTTAAAAACAAGTTTAAGTTTATTTAAAATACAACCACTTTTGAACCACTCAGTTTACAAAATAAACAAATCTCTGTTTCGTTTTCTTCGTCTTTCATTTGAATGGCCAAGTTAAATTAAAGGAACACACCAATTACGATATTAGGCTATTAATTGATCAGGACTTACTTCTGCAGACTGACACGGCAATGACTAGGAGGACCGCGAGAGTACCCGCGGGGGCACAGTGTGGTCTCCTCGCGCTGCTGCAGACGCTGCTCAAGCTGCTACTGTTCGCAAGGCTACCGCTGCGTGCATCTTCCTGGTCGCAAAGAGTTGATTTCACCATTATCTCTCTTTGGGAGATGTTTTCGTCTGTTGATGGTAGTCCCTTTCTTGCTCTTTCTGGTTATGTGGACTGACCGACTAACGGAACATTTTAAAGCGCGTGGTCACACCCTTTCCTCTGCATCAGTTGCTCCCAATCGCGTCACGGTAGTTACACACAAACTCCCCCTGGGTTTTCCTTTGGCACGGTGAAGTACGCAATCCAACGGTGATGGAAAAATTGGAAGCGGACGTCTTTATTAAACCATATATTCATGTTATCCGTGCGACCAATTTAACTGCAGAGATCTGAGAAGATTGAAATGTTCTCATTCGGATAAATATGCATTTTCAACTGTTTTATTCATTTGGTGAGAGCATGTGCGTATTCGTTTATATGTGTGTGGATGAGAGAGAATGTATGAATATGTGCAATAGGTGTGTATATTTTATTTGTATATAGATACAGTATGTGTTTATTCATATGTATTTATTTGTAATAGGCCTATGTTTATTAATATTGTAATGTTTTATTTGTATTGACACAGGGTTCATTTGACACAGAGACCTTTGACTTCCAGTTTAAATAAAGGTCTATACATATTTCACATGTTGTGTCTACTGTTTAATTAAATAACAGACCATCATTGTAAAAAACAAATAGATAAGTAGATGGCAGATAACTGGAAATATTAACAAAAATAGACATAATATTAGATCAATAAACCATTACCATAATTTATGGAATGGTTAATAAACCAGAAGAGTTATGCTGTCATACAGTATGGATAATAATAAATTTACTCACATCCACAGAACTTGTTGTGCAGTTTTCTACTGAAGTAGGGCAACTGTGTATATCCACGCAAAGCATACCAGTATTCTAGGGCACACTATGTTGAATATCACGGTGAGCTGCAGTGGATATCTATAAAACTAGTGAGTTCTCGGCGAAACTACCTGGATAGCACTCTGGGTATGTAGGAACATATCAAAATAAAATTTTTGGGTGGACTGCTCGTTTAAGCATTTTAAAGTTTACAGGTTTATTTCCCTGGTTACTGTACACTTGACTTCTTCCTTTAATGAATCAGGATGAATAAGTAGGCCTACATGTATTTTCACGTGGGTAGAAAAATAATAATTGCAAACTGCAATTACAAACATCTCCCCCAATGAGCGAGCCAGAGGGTGTGGTTTAATTGAATTACATTTTTTTATTCATTTGACTGGGGCAATGCATGTTAATAACATTTTTGTGTGAATGTGCCAGAGTTAGCCAGGAGACTAATTTTCATCTGCAGTCCCTGGGCTACATGTCTTGGTACTGTGGGAAGAAACCGGAGTACCCGGAGGGTACTGTGGGAAGAAACCGGAGTACCCGGAGGGTACTGTGGGAAGAAACCGGAGTACCCAGAGGGTACTGTGGGAAGAAACCGGAGTACCCGGAGGGTACTGTGGGAAGAAACCGGAGTACCCGGAGGAAACCCACACGAACACGAGTAGAACATGCAAACTCCATGCAGAGAGGATCCAGGAATTCTCTCCTTCTTGCGAGGAAACAGTGCTAACCACAGCGCCACCGTGGCATGGTTGGGGGAGGGGTTTCCAAAACCAAACCCCTCCTCTCTTCCACATTACTAGTTAAATATCATGATTGTTCATTACACATTTGAATAATAACATGTAAAAATGTGTTAAAGGGATAGTTCGGAATTTTGGACATAATGTCTCAATTACGACTTACCCATGATGTAGTTGATTGATGGAAACCATTTTCAGCTAATTCCATGCTGTCCCTTCTTTTGGACATACACACGTTGCTAATGCTAGTGCAACTCTATGGTAACTGGTAGCATCCACTACAAACGGCGACGGAGCAAACGTGGCCATTGCAACTTGTTGCTCTTCTTTGTTGTTGTAGTCGACCAGTGCCGGCACAACATTTGTAGGTAACGTAAATTATCGCTCCACCGCTGTACTTCCACAGAGAATATACGTAGGTCAGCACAAAGTAAAGGATTCAACGATAGTTTGACTTCAAAAATGATGGTATAAACACTCAAAATAACCCCGATAGACTGTCGTCGTATTTTATTTGCTTTGGGTGCACTGTGGAGTGTTTTAATGCGTTTGGTAGTGGATGCTACGGTTACCAGTTGCACTAGCATTAGCAACGTGTGTATGTCCAAAAGAAGGGACAGCATGGAATTAGCTGAAAATGGTTTCCATCAATCAACTACATCATGGGTAAGTTGAGACATTATGTCCAAAATTCCGAACTATCCCTTTAATGCTTTAATCTCAGCTGCTTAAAAAAGCTGCAAACTCTCATTCTTTAGTGAAACTGCATGAAAGCCACAGACCTGTTTTAGAAAGAATGCCCTGGTCCCATCAGTCTTCAGATCACACCACATCTTGCCGGAAAATCGGGATCGGAATCAAACCCTTTCCACAGATTAGCACAAAGCTGATAAATAAGGGCTTCTTCCTCCATAAGATCTCTGCAAACACTGAACACCAAAACTTGTGTCACGGGTTCCTGAGTATAATAGACTGAATGGAGGTTTTTTTTGCACACATATGGGAACTCCACATATGGGAACACCATCATTGACTGTGCATTTATTAACCTCTGCCGGTGTTATTATTGACATGATTTATTATACCCGCATGCACCCTATGGAAATCATCCATCATCACACCAGTAGCCAATACATCAGGCCTCTGGCCCCTTGCATCTCACCATCTCCTCATCTCGCCATCTCACCATCTCGCCATCTCGCCATCTCCTCATCTCACCATCTCCTCATCTCGCCATCTTACCATCTCCTCATCTCGCCATCTCACCATCTCGCCCTCTCACCATCTCACCATCTTACCATCTTACCATCTCCTCATCTCACCATCTCACCATCTCGCCATTTCACCATCTCCTCATCTCGCCATCTCACCATCTCGCCATCTCACCATCTCACCATCTCCTCATCTCGCCATCTCGCCATCTCACCATCTCCTCATCTCACCATCTTACCATCTCCTCATCTCGCCATCTCACCATCTTACCATCTCGCCATCTCACCATCTCACCATCTTGCCATTTCGCCATCTTACCAACTCACCATCTTACCATCTCCTCATCTCACCATCTTACCATCTCACCATCTTACCATCTCCTCATCTCACCATCTTACCATCTTACCAACTCACCATCTCACCATCTCCTCATCTCACCATCTTGCCATTTCGCCATCTTACCAACTCACCATCTCCTCATCTCACCATCTCACCATCTCATCTCACCATCTCCTCATCTCACCATCTCCTCATCTCACCATCTCACCATCTCGCCATCTCACCATCTCCTCATCTCACCATCTTACCATCTCATCTCACCATCTCACCATCTTACCATCTCGCCATCTCACCATTTCGCCATCTCCTCATCTCACCATCTTGCCATTTCGCCATCTTACCAACTCACCATCTTACCATCTCCTCAGCTCACCATCTTACCATCTCACCATCTTACCATCTCCTCATCTCACCATCTTACCATCTCACCATCTTACCAACTCACCATCTCACCATCTCCTCATCTCACCATCTTGCCATTTCGCCATCTTACCAACTCACCATCTCCTCATCTCACCATCTCACCATCTCATCTCACCATCTTACCATCTCCTCATCTCACCATCTCCTCATCTCACCATCTTACCATCTCACCATCTCCTCATCTCACCATCTCACCATCTCATCTCACCACTCCTCATCTCACCATCTCACCATCTTACCATCTCACCATCTCCTCATCTCGCCATCTCACCACTCCTCATCTCACCATCTCCTCATCTCACCATTTTACAATCTCCTCATCTCACCATCTCCTCATCTTACCATCTCCTCATCTTACCATCTCCTCATCTCGCCATCTTACCATCTCGCCATCTCACCATGTCACCATCTCACCATCTCATCATCCCGCCATATCGCCATCTCACCATCCCACCATCTCGCCTGTAGGGTTTGTAGTTTGATTATGGGTTGGGATTCATTATGGGAAGGATGTGCTTTGTCTTGTCTGTTCTGTAGTGATCTTGATGACGTCTCTGTATGCACTTATTGTGCATCGCTTTGGATAAAAGCGTCTGCTAAATGAATGTAATGATTGGCAGTATGGTGAAGCTGTTCTATTGGCCAAGCTGTAGGTTTGTAGTTTGATTGGCAGTATGGTGAAGCTGTTCTTTGTGCTGTCCTGTAGGTTTGTAGTTTGATTGGCAGTATGGTGAAGCTGTTCTATTGGCCAAGCTGTAGGGTTTGTAGTTTGATTGGCAGTATGGTGAAGCTGTTCTACGTGCTGTCCTGTAGGTTTGTAGTTTGATTGGCAGTATGGTGGTGCTGTTCTTTGTGCTGTCCTGTAGGTTTGTAGTTTGATTGGCAGTATGGTGAAGCTGTTCTATTGGCCGAGCTGTAGGGTTTGTAGTTTGATTGGCAGTATGGTGAAGCTGTTCTATTGGCCAAGCTGTAGGTTTGTAGTTTGATTGGCAGTATGGTGAAGCTGTTCTACGTGCTGTCCTGTAGGTTTGTAGTTTGATTGGCAGTATGGTGGTGCTGTTCTTTGTGCTGTCCTGTAGGTTTGTAGTTTGATTGGCAGTATGGTGAAGCTGTTCTATTGGCCGAGCTGTAGGGTTTGTAGTTTGATTGGCAGTATGGTGAAGCTGTTCTATTGGCCAAGCTGTAGGTTTGTAGTTTGATTGGCAGTATGGTGAAGCTGTTCTACGTGCTGTCCTGTAGGTTTGTAGTTTGATTGGCAGTATGGTGGTGCTGTTCTTTGTGCTGTCCTGTAGGTTTGTAGTTTGATTGGCAGTATGGTGAAGCTGTTCTATTGGCCGAGCTGTAGGGTTTGTAGTTTGATTGGCAGTATGGTGGAGCTGTTTTATTCGCTGAGCTGTAGGCCAAAACCAAGGTTTTAAACTTTGGTTTCTTTCCCTCCTGAAGAAATGTTTAAACTGAAGTAAAACGTCATTTGATTATGTGACAGATCTACGTGAAACTGTTCTCAGAGGATACAAGACAAAATGTAGGTTCTCATGTCAATGTGAATGTATATTCATAATTATAACTTACGTCAGTGTGAGTGTATATTCATTATTACAACTCTTCATCATATAAATGTTGGATGTTTCAGCTCTGATGTGCAGCAAATGGTGGCTAAACATCTTCACAGTTGTTCCTGCATCATATTCAGGAAATCACTCATCAACGTGATGCACTGATCACACCATCCTGCTGGGAAATATCTTTTAAATATTGCATTAGATACAAAATGGGAAATATTTTGTATAACCTGGTTACTGCTTCAATGACGGGGACAGGGAGGGCATATGATGAGCTTGTTTGCGTAAAAATAACCTGCCGGTTTTAGAATCTCACTGTCACTAAAAAACAGGAAGAGATCTGCATTTAGAGATCTCACTCTCACTAAAGGATCAGACTCTGTATGAGAGATAGGATAATCATGTGTTCAGTGAATCAGAGCGACGGGTTAATCAGGTGTTCAGTGAATCAGAGCGACGGGATAATCATGTGTTCAGTAAATCAGAGCGACGGGATAATCATGTGTTCAGTGAATCAGAGCGACGGGTTAATCATGTGTTCAGTGAATCAGAGCGACGGGATAATCATGTGTTCAGTGAATCAGAGCGACGGGATAATCATGTGTTCAGTGAATCAGAGCGACGGGATAATCATGTGTTCAGTGAATCAGAGCGACGGGATAATCATGTGTTCAGTGAATCAGAGCGACGGGATAATCAGGTGTTCAGTGAATCAGAGCGACGGGTTAATCAGGTGTTCAGTGAATCAGAGCGACGGGATAATCATGTGTTCAGTGAATCAGAGCGACGGGATAATCATGTGTTCAGCGAATCAGAGCGACGGGATAATCATGTGTTCAGGGAATCAGAGCGACGGGATAATCATGTGTTCAGTGAATCAGAGCGACGGGTTAATCATGTGTTCAGCGAATCAGAGATGGGTTATTTGTTTTGTGTTTTTGCCAGATCCACCTCTCCTCCCACAGAGACAGGTCCTTCTAAAAGTTGTGAAATGTCATGACCTTTCAGAGTCTGGGGCAGTGATGCTGTGGGTTTTGTCTGGGTGGAGGTTAAGGTTTGGTTTGGCATTTGTTGACAGAATGTAATTAGTTGGTGCAATGCATGATGGTAGGTAATCCTCTCAAGACGCTGCTGAGGGCAGATTTAGATAAAATTTCACCCTGCGCTGCTACATGATATTTGCTTCTTTTGAGGCTGCTGTATTTATTTCTACCACAGTTTTTTTTTCTCTTTTTAGTTTCATGACTATTTATGGGTGTATTTTATTCAATGATTAAAAAATATAAAATAAAATTTACTTTAAAAAAATATTCCCCTAGAGCGCTGCGGTGGTGCAGTGGACAGACGCAGGCTTTCTGTCTGCGTGGTTGCGCCCCGAAGATCTGGGGTTTGATCCCCGGTCCTGCCGGATCCGAGTATAGCGGTGCCCTGAGGGAGCAGCAATAGGCAGCTGCTCCCGGGGTGGGGGGGAGGGACTCGGAGAGAATCGTCGCTCATAAGACAGCCCTGGGGGAGCTGGACTCACGGCTAGGAGCTCAAGGAGACGCGCCCTGAAGAGGACGTGGCACCCCCTATCCTGCTACCGGACAAAGGGGTTGTAGCGGCGACTCTCTAGCGGTTGCCACACAGGGGGAATTGAATTACACATGGTCCAACTGGCTACCAAATTGGGAGAAAAAGGGAAAAATCTGAAAAAAATGATTAGTTCCTGCAAACGGGCTGATACTGTTTAACTCGCTGTAGCTTGCAGTACGGGCAGTGGACCGATACTGTTGAACTCGCTGTAGCCTGCAATACGGGCAGTGGACCGATACTGTTGAACTCGCTGTAGCCTGCAGTACGGCCAGTGGACTGATACTGTTGAACTCCCTGTAGACTGCAGTACGGGCTGATACTGTTGAACACGCTGTAGCCTGCAGTACGGGCAGTGGACCGATACTGTTGAACTCGCTGTAGCCTGCAGTACGGCCAGTGGACTGATACTGTTGAACTCGCTGTACCCTGCAGTACGGGCTGATACTGTTGAACATGCTGTAGCCTGCAGTACGGGCAGTGGACTGATACTGTTGAACTCGCTGTAGCCTGCAGTACAGGCTGATACTGTTGAACATGCTGTAGCCTGCAGTACGGGCAGTGGACTGATATTGTTGAAGTCGCTGTAGCCTGCAGTACGGGCAGTGGACTGATACTGTTGAACTCGCTGTAGCCTGCAGTACGGGCTGATACTGTTGAACATGCTGTAGCCTGCAGTACGGGCAGTGGACCGATACTGTTGAAGTCGCTGTAGCCTGCAGTACGGGCAGTGGACTGATACTGTTGAACTCGCTCTAGCCTGCAGTACGGGCAGTGGACTGATACTGTTGAACTCGCTGTAGCCTGCAGTACGGGCAGTGGACTGATACTGTTGAACTCACTGTAGCCTGCAGTACGGGCAGTGGACTAATACTGTTGAACTCGCTGTAGCCTGCAGTATGGGCAGTGGACCGATACTGTTGAACTCGCTGTAACCTGCAGTACGAGCAGTGGACCGATACTGTTGAACTCGCTGTAGCCTGCAGTACGGGCAGTGGACCGATACTGTTGAACTCGCTGTAGCCTGCAGTACGGGCAGTGGACCGATACTGTTGAACTCGCTGTAGCCTGCAGTACGGGCAGTGGACCGATACTGTTGAACTCGCTGTAGCCTGCAGTACGGGCAGTGGACCGATACTGTTGAACTCGCTGTAGCCTGCAGTACGGGCAGTGGACTGATACTGTTGAACTCGCTGTAGCCTGCAGTACGGGCAGTGGACTGATACTGTTGAACACGCTGTAGCCTGCAGTACGGGCAGTGGACTGATACTGTTGAACTCGCTGTAGCCTGCAGTACGGGCAGTGGACTGATACTGTTGAACTCCCTCTAGCCTGCAGTACGGGCAGTGGACTGATACTGTTGAACTCCCTCTAGCCTGCAGTGCAGGCAGTGGACTGATACTGTTGAACTCACTGTAGCCTGCAGTACGGGCAGTGGACCGATACTGTTGAACTCGCTGTAGCCTGCAGTATGGGCAGTGGACTGATACTGTTGAACTCGCTGTAGCCTGCAGTATGGGCAGTGGACTGATACTGTTGAACTCGCTGTAGCCTGCAGTACGGGCAGTGGACCAATTCTGTTGAACTTGCTGTAGCCTGCAGTACGGCCAGTGGACTGATACTGTTGAACACGCTGTAGCCTGCAGTACGGGCAGTGGACTGATACTGTTGAAATCCCTCTAGCCTGCAGTGCAGGCAGTGGACTGATACTGTTGAACTCGCTGTAGCCTGCAGTACGGGCAGTGGACTGATATTGTTGAACTCGCTGTAGCCTGCAGTACGGGCAGTGGACTGATACTGTTGAACACGCTGTAGCCTGCAGTACGGGCAGTGGACTGATACTGTTGAACTCGCTGTAGCCTGCAGTACGGACAGTGGACTGATACTGTTGAAATCCCTCTAGCCTGCAGTGCAGGCAGTGGACTGATACTGTTGAACTCGCTGTAGCCTGCAGTACGGGCAGTGGATTGATACTGTTGAACTCGCTGTAGCCTGCAGTACGGGCAGTGGACTGATACTGTTGAAATCCCTCTAGCCTGCAGTGCAGGCAGTGGACTGATACTGTTGAACTCGCTGTAGCCTGCAGTACGGGCAGTGGATTGATACTGTTGAACTCGCTGTAGCCTGCAGTATGGGCAGTGGACTGATACTGTTGAACTCGCTGTAGCCTGCAGTATGGGCAGTGGACTGATACTGTTGAACTCGCTGTAGCCTGCAGTACGGGCAGTGGACCAATTCTGTTGAACTTGCTGTAGCCTGCAGTACGGCCAGTGGACTGATACTGTTGAACACGCTGTAGCCTGCAGTACGGGCAGTGGACTGATACTGTTGAAATCCCTCTAGCCTGCAGTGCAGGCAGTGGACTGATACTGTTGAACTCGCTGTAGCCTGCAGTACGGGCAGTGGACTGATATTGTTGAACTCGCTGTAGCCTGCAGTGCAGGCAGTGGACTGATACTGTTGAACTCGCTGTAGCCTGCAGTACGGGCAGTGGATTGATACTGTTGAACTCGCTGTAGCCTGCAGTACGGGCAGTGGACTGATACTGTTGAAATCCCTCTAGCCTGCAGTGCAGGCAGTGGACTGATACTGTTGAACTCGCTGTAGCCTGCAGTACGGGCAGTGGACTGATATTGTTGAACTCGCTGTAGCCTGCAGTACGGGCAGTGGACCAATTCTGTTGAACTCGCTGTAGCCTGCAGTACGGGCAGTGGATTGATACTGTTGAACTCGCTGTAGCCTGCAGTACGGGCAGTGGACTGATACTGTTGAACTCGCTGTAGCCTGCAGTACGGGCAGTGGACTGATACTGTTGAAATCCCTCTAGCTTGCAGTGCAGGCAGTGTACTGATACTGTTGAACTCGCTGTAGCCTGCAGTACGGGCAGTGGACTGATAATGTTGAACTCGCTGTAGCCTGCAGTACGGGCAGTGGACCGATACTGTTGAACTCGCTGTAGCCTGCAGTACGGGCAGTGGACCGATACTGTTGAACTCGCTGTAGCCTGCAGTACGGGCAGTGGACCGATACTGTTGAACTCGCTGTAGCCTGCAGTACGGGCAGTGGACCGATACTGTTGAACTCGCTGTAGCCTGCAGTACGGACAGTGGACCGATACTGTTGAACTCGCTGTAGCCTACAGTACAGGCTGATACTGTTGAACACGCTGTAGCCTGCAGTACGGGCAGTGGACCGATACTGTTGAACTCACTGTAGCCTGCAGTACGGGCAGTGGACCGATACTGTTGAACTCGCTGTAGCCTGCAGTACGGGCAGTGGACCAATACTGTTGAACTCGCTGTAGCCTGCAATACCGGCAGTGGACTGATACTGTTGAACTCGCTGTAGCCTGCAGTACGGGCAGTGGATTGATACTGTTGAACTCGCTGTAGCCTGCAGTACGGGCAGTGGACCGATACTGTTGAACTCACTGTAGCCTGCAGTACGGGCAGTGGACCGATACTGTTGAACTCGCTGTAGCCTGCAGTACGGGCAGTGGACCGATACTGTTGAACTCGCTGTAGCCTGCAATACCGGCAGTGGACCGATACTGTTGAACTCGCTGTAGCCTGCAATACCGGCAGTGGACTGATACTGTTGAACTCGCTGTAGCCTGCAGTACGGGCTGATACTGTTGAACACGCTGAAGCCTGCAGTACGGGCAGTGGACCAATACTGTTGAACTCGCTGTAGCCTGCAGTACGGACAGTGGACCGATACTGTTGAACTCGCTGTAGCCTACAGTACAGGCTGATACTGTTGAACACGCTGTAGCCTGCAGTACGGGCAGTGGACCGATACTGTTGAACTCACTGTAGCCTGCAGTACGGGCAGTGGACCGATACTGTTGAACTCGCTGTAGCCTGCAGTACGGGCAGTGGACCAATACTGTTGAACTCGCTGTAGCCTGCAATACCGGCAGTGGACTGATACTGTTGAACTCGCTGTAGCCTGCAGTACGGGCAGTGGATTGATACTGTTGAACTCGCTGTAGCCTGCAGTACGGGCAGTGGACCGATACTGTTGAACTCACTGTAGCCTGCAGTACGGGCAGTGGACCGATACTGTTGAACTCGCTGTAGCCTGCAGTACGGGCAGTGGACCGATACTGTTGAACTCGCTGTAGCCTGCAATACCGGCAGTGGACCGATACTGTTGAACTCGCTGTAGCCTGCAATACCGGCAGTGGACTGATACTGTTGAACTCGCTGTAGCCTGCAGTACGGGCTGATACTGTTGAACACGCTGAAGCCTGCAGTACGGGCAGTGGACCAATACTGTTGAACTCGCTGTAGCCTGCAGTACGTTCAGTGGACTGATACTGTTGAACTCGCTGTAGCCTGCAGTATGGGCTGATACTGTTGAACACGCTGTAGCCTGCGGTACGGGCAGTGGACCGATACTGTTGAACTCGCTGTAGCCTGCAGTACGGGCAGTGGACTGATACTGTTGAACTCGCTGTAGCCTGCAGTACGGGCAGTGGACTGATACTGTTGAACTCGCTGTAGCCTGCAGTACGGGCAGTGGACCGATACTGTTGAACTCGCTGTAGCCTGCAATACCGGCAGTGGACCGATACTGTTGAACTCGCTGTAGCCTGCAATACCGGCAGTGGACTGATACTGTTGAACTCGCTGTAGCCTGCAGTACGGGCTGATACTGTTGAACACGCTGAAGCCTGCAGTACGGGCAGTGGACCAATACTGTTGAACTCGCTGTAGCCTGCAGTACGTTCAGTGGACTGATACTGTTGAACTCGCTGTAGCCTGCAGTATGGGCTGATACTGTTGAACACGCTGTAGCCTGCGGTACGGGCAGTGGACCGATACTGTTGAACTCGCTGTAGCCTGCAGTACGGGCAGTGGACTGATACTGTTGAACTCGCTGTAGCCTGCAGTACGGGCAGTGGACTGATACTGTTGAACTCCCTCTAGCCTGCAGTACAGGCAGTGGACTGATACTGTTGAACTCGCTGTAGCCTGCAGTACGGGCAGTGGATTGATACTGTTGAACTCGCTGTAGCCTGCAGTACGGGCAGTGGATTGATACTGTTGAACTCGCTGTAGCCTGCAGTACGGGCAGTGGATTGATACTGTTGAACTCGCTGTAGCCTGCAGTACGGGCAGTGGATTGATACTGTTGAACTCCCTCTAGCCTGCAGTACAGGCAGTGGACTGATACTGTTGAACTCGCTGTAGCCTGCAGTACGGGCAGTGGATTGATACTGTTGAACTCGCTGTAGCCTGCAGTACGGGCAGTGGACCGATACTGTTGAACTCGCTGTAGCCTGCAATACCGGCAGTGGACCGATACTGTTGAACTCGCTGTAGCCTGCAATACCGGCAGTGGACTGATACTGTTGAACTCGCTGTAGCCTGCAGTACGGGCTGATACTGTTGAACACGCTGAAGCCTGCAGTACGGGCAGTGGACCAATACTGTTGAACTCGCTGTAGCCTGCAGTACGTTCAGTGGACTGATACTGTTGAACTCGCTGTAGCCTGCAGTATGGGCTGATACTGTTGAACACGCTGTAGCCTGCGGTACGGGCAGTGGACCGATACTGTTGAACTCGCTGTAGCCTGCAGTACGGGCAGTGGACTGATACTGTTGAACTCGCTGTAGCCTGCAGTACGGGCAGTGGACTGATACTGTTGAACTCCCTCTAGCCTGCAGTACAGGCAGTGGACTGATACTGTTGAACTCGCTGTAGCCTGCAGTACGGGCAGTGGATTGATACTGTTGAACTCGCTGTAGCCTGCAGTACGGGCAGTGGATTGATACTGTTGAACTCGCTGTAGCCTGCAGTACGGGCAGTGGATTGATACTGTTGAACTCGCTGTAGCCTGCAGTACGGGCAGTGGATTGATACTGTTGAACTCCCTCTAGCCTGCAGTACAGGCAGTGGACTGATACTGTTGAACTCGCTGTAGCCTGCAGTACGGGCAGTGGATTGATACTGTTGAACTCGCTGTAGCCTGCAGTACAGGCTGATACTGTTGAACATGCTGTAGCCTGCAGTATGGACAGTGGACTGATACTGTTGAACATGCTGTAGCCTGCAGTATGGACAGTGGATTGATACTGTTGAACTTGCTGTAGCCTGCAGTACAGGCTGATACTGTTGAACATGCTGTAGCCTGCAGTATGGACAGTGGACTGATACTGTTGAACTCACTGTAGCCTGCAGTACGGGCAGTGGATTGATACTGTTGAACTTGCTGTAGCCTGCAGTACAGGCTGATACTGTTGAACATGCTGTAGCCTGCAGTATGGACAGTGGACTGATACTGTTGAACTCGCTGTAGCCTGCAGTATGGGCAGTGGACTGATACTGTTGAACTCGCTGTAGCCTGCAGTACGGGCAGTGGACTGATACTGTTGAACTCGCTGTAGCCTGCAGTACGGGCAGTGGATTGATACTGTTGAACTCGCTCTAGCCTGCAGTACGGGCAGTGGACTGATACTGTTGAACTCGCTGTAGCCTGCAGTACGGGCAGTGGACCGATACTGTTGAACTCCCTCTAGCCTGCAGTACAGGCAGTGGACTGATACTGTTGAACTCGCTGTAGCCTGCAGTACGGGCAGTGGACTGATACTGTTGAACTCGCTGTAGCCTGCAGTACGGGCAGTGGATTGATACTGTTGAACTCGCTCTAGCCTGCAGTACGGGCAGTGGACTGATACTGTTGAACTCGCTGTAGCCTGCAGTACGGGCAGTGGACTGATACTGTTGAACTCCCTCTAGCCTGCAGTACAGGCAGTGGACTGATACTGTTGAACTCGCTGTAGCCTGCAGTACGGGCAGTGGATTGATACTGTTGAACTCGCTGTAGCCTGCAGTACGGGCAGTGGACTGATACTGTTGAACTCCCTCTAGCCTGCAGTACAGGCAGTGGACTGATACTGTTGAACTCGCTGTAGCCTGCAGTACGGGCAGTGGACTGATACTGTTGAACTCCCTCTAGCCTGCAGTACAGGCAGTGGACTGATACTGTTGAACTCGCTGTAGCCTGCAGTACGGGCAGTGGACTGATACTGTTGAACTCGCTGTAGCCTGCAGTACGGGCAGTGGACTGATACTGTTGAACTCCCTCTAGCCTGCAGTACAGGCAGTGGACTGATACTGTTGAACTCGCTGTAGCCTGCAGTACGGGCAGTGGATTGATACTGTTGAACTCGCTGTAGCCTGCAGTACGGGCAGTGGATTGATACTGTTGAACTTGCTGTAGCCTGCAGTACAGGCTGATACTGTTGAACATGCTGTAGCCTGCAGTACGGGCAGTGGATTGATACTGTTGAACTTGCTGTAGCCTGCAGTACAGGCTGATACTGTTGAACATGCTGTAGCCTGCAGTACAGGCTGATACTGTTGAACTTGCTGTAGCCTGCAGTACAGGCTGATACTGTTGAACTTGCTGTAGCCTGCAGTACAGGCTGATACTGTTGAACTCGCTGTAGCCTGCAGTATGGGCAGTGGACTGATACTGTTGAACTCGCTGTAGCCTGCAGTACGGGCAGTGGACCAATTCTGTTGAACTTGCTGTAGCCTGCAGTACGGCCAGTGGACTGATACTGTTGAACACGCTGTAGCCTGCAGTACGGGCAGTGGACTGATACTGTTGAAATCCCTCTAGCCTGCAGTACAGGCAGTGGACTGATACTGTTGAACTCGCTGTAGCCTGCAGTACGGGCAGTGGACTGATATTGTTGAACTCGCTGTAGCCTGCAGTACGGGCACTGGACTGATACTGTTGAACACGCTGTAGCCTGCAGTACGGGCAGTGGACTGATACTGTTGAACTCGCTGTAGCCTGCAGTACGGACAGTGGACTGATACTGTTGAAATCCCTCTAGCCTGCAGTGCAGGCAGTGGACTGATACTGTTGAACTCGCTGTAGCCTGCAGTACGGGCAGTGGATTGATACTGTTGAACTCGCTGTAGCCTGCAGTACGGGCAGTGGACTGATACTGTTGAAATCCCTCTAGCCTGCAGTGCAGGCAGTGGACTGATACTGTTGAACTCGCTGTAGCCTGCAGTACGGGCAGTGGACTGATATTGTTGAACTCGCTGTAGCCTGCAGTACGGGCAGTGGACCAATTCTGTTGAACTTGCTGTAGCCTGCAGTACGGGCAGTGGATTGATACTGTTGAACTCGCTGTAGCCTGCAGTACGGGCAGTGGACTGATACTGTTGAACACGCTGTAGCCTGCAGTACGGGCAGTGGACTGATACTGTTGAACTCGCTGTAGCCTGCAGTACGGGCAGTGGACTGATACTGTTGAAATCCCTCTAGCTTGCAGTGCAGGCAGTGGACTGATACTGTTGAACTCGCTGTAGCCTGCAGTACGGGCAGTGGACTGATAATGTTGAACTCGCTGTAGCCTGCAGTACGGGCAGTGGACCGATACTGTTGAACTCGCTGTAGCCTGCAGTACGGGCAGTGGACCGATACTGTTGAACTCGCTGTAGCCTGCAGTACGGGCAGTGGACCGATACTGTTGAACTCGCTGTAGCCTGCAGTACGGGCAGTGGACCGATACTGTTGAACTCGCTGTAGCCTGCAGTACGGACAGTGGACCGATACTGTTGAACTCGCTGTAGCCTACAGTACAGGCTGATACTGTTGAACACGCTGTAGCCTGCAGTACGGGCAGTGGACCGATACTGTTGAACTCACTGTAGCCTGCAGTACGGGCAGTGGACTGATACTGTTGAAATCCCTCTAGCTTGCAGTGCAGGCAGTGGACTGATACTGTTGAACTCGCTGTAGCCTGCAGTACGGGCAGTGGACCGATACTGTTGAACTCGCTGTAGCCTGCAGTACGGGCAGTGGACCGATACTGTTGAATTCGCTGTAGCCTGCAGTACGGACAGTGGACCGATACTGTTGAACTCGCTGTAGCCTACAGTACAGGCTGATACTGTTGAACACGCTGTAGCCTGCAGTACGGGCAGTGGACCGATACTGTTGAACTCACTGTAGCCTGCAGTACGGGCAGTGGACCGATACTGTTGAACTCGCTGTAGCCTGCAGTACGGGCAGTGGACCGATACTGTTGAACTCGCTGTAGCCTGCAATACCGGCAGTGGACTGATACTGTTGAACTCGCTGTAGCCTGCAGTACGGGCAGTGGATTGATACTGTTGAACTCGCTGTAGCCTGCAGTACGGGCAGTGGACCGATACTGTTGAACTCACTGTAGCCTGCAGTACGGGCAGTGGACCGATACTGTTGAACTCGGTGTAGCCTGCAGTACGGGCAGTGGACTGATACTGTTGAACTCGCTGTAGCCTGCAGTACGGGCTGATACTGTTGAACTCGCTGTAGCCTGCAGTACGGGCAGTGGACCGATACCGTTGAACTCGCTGTAGCCTGCAGTATGGGCAGTGGACCGATACTGTTGAACTCGCTGTAGCCTGCAGTACGGGCGGTGGACTGATACTGTTGAACTCGCTGTAGCCTGCAGTACGGGCAGTGGACTGATACTGTTGAACTCGCTGTAGCCTGCAGTACAGGCAGTGGACCGATACTGTTGAACTCGCTGTAGCCTGCAGTACGGGCAGTGGACCGATACTGTTGAACTCGCTGTAGCCTGCAGTACGGGCAGTGGACCGATACTGTTGAACTCGCTGTAGCCTGCAGTACGGACAGTGGACCGATCCTGTTGAACTCGCTGTAGCCTGCAGTACGGGCAGTGGACCGATACTGTTGAACTCGCTGTAGCCTGCAGTACGGGCAGTGGACCGATACTGTTGAACTCGCTGTAGCCTGCAGTACGGACAGTGGACCGATACTGTTGAACTCGCTGTAGCCTACAGTACAGGCTGATACTGTTGAACACGCTGTAGCCTGCAGTACGGGCAGTGGACCGATACTGTTGAACTCACTGTAGCCTGCAGTACGGGCAGTGGACCGATACTGTTGAACTCGCTGTAGCCTGCAGTACGGGCAGTGGACCGATACTGTTGAACTCGCTGTAGCCTGCAATACCGGCAGTGGACTGATACTGTTGAACTCGCTGTAGCCTGCAGTACGGGCAGTGGATTGATACTGTTGAACTCGCTGTAGCCTGCAGTACGGGCAGTGGACCGATACTGTTGAACTCACTGTAGCCTGCAGTACGGGCAGTGGACCGATACTGTTGAACTCGCTGTAGCCTGCAGTACAGGCAGTGCACCGATACTGATGGACTCGCTGTAGCCTGCAATACCGGCAGTGGACCGATACTGTTGAACTCGCTGTAGCCTGCAATACCGGCAGTGGACTGATACTGTTGAACTCGCTGTAGCCTGCAGTACGGGCTGATACTGTTGAACACGCTGAAGCCTGCAGTACGGGCAGTGGACCAATACTGTTGAACTCGCTGTAGCCTGCAGTACGTTCAGTGGACTGATACTGTTGAACTCGCTGTAGCCTGCAGTATGGGCTGATACTGTTGAACACGCTGTAGCCTGCGGTACGGGCAGTGGACCGATACTGTTGAACTCGCTGTAGCCTGCAGTACGGGCAGTGGACTGATACTGTTGAACTCGCTGTAGCCTGCAGTACGGGCAGTGGACTGATACTGTTGAACTCCCTCTAGCCTGCAGTACACGCAGTGGACTGATACTGTTGAACTCGCTGTAGCCTGCAGTACGGGCAGTGGACTGATACTGTTGAACTCGCTCTAGCCTGCAGTACGGGCAGTGGATTGATACTGTTGAACTTGCTGTAGCCTGCAGTACAGGCTGATACTGTTGAACATGCTGTAGCCTGCAGTATGGACAGTGGACCGATACTGTTGAACTCGCTGTAGCCTACAGTACGGGCTGATACAGTTGAACTCGCTGTAGCCTGCAGTACGGGCAGTGGACCGATACTGTTGAACTCACTGTAGCCTGCAGTACGGGCAGTGGACCGATACTGTTGAACTCGCTGTAGCCTGCAGTACGGGCAGTGGACTGATACTGTTGAACTCGCTGTAGCCTGCAGTACGGGCAGTGGATTGATACTGTTGAACTCGCTGTAGCCTGCAGTACGGGCAGTGGACCGATACTGTTGAACTCGCTGTAGCCTGCAGTACGGGCAGTGGACCGATACTGTTGAACTCGCTGTAGCCTGCAGTACGGGCAGTGGACCGATACTGTTGAACTCGCTGTAGCCTGCAGTACGGGCAGTGGACCGATACTGTTGAACTCGCTGTAGCCTACAGTACGGGCTGATACAGTTGAACTCGCTGTAGCCTGCAGTACGGGCAGTGGACCGATACTGTTGAACTCACTGTCGCCTGCAGTACGGGCAGTGGACCGATACTGTTGAACTCGCTGTAGCCTGCAGTACGGGCAGTGGACAGATACCGTTGAACTCGCTGTAGCCTGCAGTACGGGCAGTGGACCGATACCGTTGAACTCGCTGTAGCCTGCAGTACGGGCAGTGGACTGATACTGTTGAACTCGCTGTAGCCTGCAGTACGGGCAGTGGACCGATACTGTTGAACTCACTGTAGCCTGCAGTACGGGCAGTGGACTGATACTGTTGAACTCGCTGTAGCCTGCAGTACGGGCTGATACTGTTGAACTCGCTGTAGCCTGCAGTACGGGCAGTGGACCGATACTATTGAACTCGCTGTAGCCTGCAGTACGGGCAGTGGACCGATACTGTTGAACTCGCTGTAGCCTGCAGTACGGGCAGTGGACAGATACCGTTGAACTCGCTGTAGCCTGCAGTACGGGCAGTGGACCGATACCGTTGAACTCGCTGTAGCCTGCAGTACGGGCAGTGGACTGATACTGTTGAACTCGCTGTAGCCTGCAGTACGGGCAGTGGACCGATACTGTTGAACTCGCTGTAGCCTGCAGTACGGGCAGTGGACCGATACTGTTGAACTCGCTGTAGCCTGCAGTACGGGCTGATACTGTTGAACTCGCTGTAGCCTGCAGTACGGGCAGTGGACCGATACCGTTGAACTCGCTATAGCCTGCAGTACGGGCAGTGGACCGATACTGTTGAACTCGCTGTAGCCTGCAGTACGGGCAGTGGACTGATACTGTTGAACTCGCTGTAGCCTGCAGTACGGGCAGTGGACTGATACTGTTGAACTCGCTGTAGCCTGCAGTACGGGCAGTGGACTGATACTGTTGAACTGGCTGTAACCTGCAGTACGGGCAGTGGACCGATACTGTTGAACTGGCTGTAACCTGCAGTACGGGCAGTGGACCGATACTATTGAACTCGCTGTAGCCTGCAGTACGGGCTGATACTGTTGAACTCGCTGTAGCCTGCAGTACGGGCAGTGGACCGATACCGTTGAACTCGCTGTAGCCTGCAGTATGGGCAGTGGACCGATACTGTTGAACTCGCTGTAGCCTGCAGTACGGGCGGTGGACTGATACTGTTGAACTCGCTGTAGCCTGCAGTACAGGCAGTGGACCGATACTGTTGAACTCGCTGTAGCCTGCAGTACAGGCAGTGGACCGATACTGTTGAACTCGCTGTAGCCTGCAGTACGGGCAGTGGACCGATACTGTTGAACTGGCTGTAACCTGCAGTACGGGCAGTGGACCGATACTGTTGAACTGGCTGTAACCTGCAGTACGGGCAGTGGACCGATACTGTTGAACTGGCTGTAACCTGCAGTACGGGCAGTGGACCGATACTGTTGAACTCGCTGTAGCCTGCAGTACGGGCAGTGGACTGATACTGTTGAACTCGCTGTAGCCTGCAGTACGGGCAGTGGACTGATACTGTTGAACTCGCTGTAGCCTGCAGTACGGGCAGTGGACTGATACTGTTGAACTCGCTGTAGCCTGCAGTACGGGCTGATACTGTTGAACTCGCTGTAGCCTGCAGTACGGGCAGTGGACTGATACTGTTGAACTCGCTGTAGCCTGCAGTACGGGCAGTGGACTGATACTGTTGAACTCGCTGTAGCCTGCAGTACGGGCAGTGGACTGATACTGTTGAACTCGCTGTAGCCTGCAGTACGGGCAGTGGACCGATACTGTTGAACTCACTGTAGCCTGCAGTACGGGCAGTGGACCGATACTGTTGAACTCGGTGTAGCCTGCAGTACGGGCAGTGGACTGATACTGTTGAACTCGCTGTAGCCTGCAGTACGGGCTGATACTGTTGAACTCGCTGTAGCCTGCAGTACGGGCAGTGGACCGATACCGTTGAACTCGCTGTAGCCTGCAGTATGGGCAGTGGACCGATACTGTTGAACTCGCTGTAGCCTGCAGTACGGGCGGTGGACTGATACTGTTGAACTCGCTGTAGCCTGCAGTACGGGCAGTGGACTGATACTGTTGAACTCGCTGTAGCCTGCAGTACAGGCAGTGGACCGATACTGTTGAACTCGCTGTAGCCTGCAGTACGGGCAGTGGACCGATACTGTTGAACTCGCTGTAGCCTGCAGTACGGGCAGTGGACCGATACTGTTGAACTCGCTGTAGCCTGCAGTACGGACAGTGGACCGATCCTGTTGAACTCGCTGTAGCCTGCAGTACGGGCAGTGGACCGATACTGTTGAACTCGCTGTAGCCTGCAGTACGGGCAGTGGACCGATACTGTTGAACTCGCTGTAGCCTGCAGTACGGACAGTGGACCGATACTGTTGAACTCGCTGTAGCCTACAGTACAGGCTGATACTGTTGAACACGCTGTAGCCTGCAGTACGGGCAGTGGACCGATACTGTTGAACTCACTGTAGCCTGCAGTACGGGCAGTGGACCGATACTGTTGAACTCGCTGTAGCCTGCAGTACGGGCAGTGGACCGATACTGTTGAACTCGCTGTAGCCTGCAATACCGGCAGTGGACTGATACTGTTGAACTCGCTGTAGCCTGCAGTACGGGCAGTGGATTGATACTGTTGAACTCGCTGTAGCCTGCAGTACGGGCAGTGGACCGATACTGTTGAACTCACTGTAGCCTGCAGTACGGGCAGTGGACCGATACTGTTGAACTCGCTGTAGCCTGCAGTACGGGCAGTGCACCGATACTGATGGACTCGCTGTAGCCTGCAATACCGGCAGTGGACCGATACTGTTGAACTCGCTGTAGCCTGCAATACCGGCAGTGGACTGATACTGTTGAACTCGCTGTAGCCTGCAGTACGGGCTGATACTGTTGAACACGCTGAAGCCTGCAGTACGGGCAGTGGACCAATACTGTTGAACTCGCTGTAGCCTGCAGTACGTTCAGTGGACTGATACTGTTGAACTCGCTGTAGCCTGCAGTATGGGCTGATACTGTTGAACACGCTGTAGCCTGCGGTACGGGCAGTGGACCGATACTGTTGAACTCGCTGTAGCCTGCAGTACGGGCAGTGGACTGATACTGTTGAACTCGCTGTAGCCTGCAGTACGGGCAGTGGACTGATACTGTTGAACTCCCTCTAGCCTGCAGTACAGGCAGTGGACTGATACTGTTGAACTCGCTGTAGCCTGCAGTACGGGCAGTGGACTGATACTGTTGAACTCGCTCTAGCCTGCAGTACGGGCAGTGGATTGATACTGTTGAACTTGCTGTAGCCTGCAGTACAGGCTGATACTGTTGAACATGCTGTAGCCTGCAGTATGGACAGTGGACCGATACTGTTGAACTCGCTGTAGCCTACAGTACGGGCTGATACAGTTGAACTCGCTGTAGCCTGCAGTACGGGCAGTGGACCGATACTGTTGAACTCACTGTAGCCTGCAGTACGGGCAGTGGACCGATACTGTTGAACTCGCTGTAGCCTGCAGTACGGGCAGTGGACTGATACTGTTGAACTCGCTGTAGCCTGCAGTACGGGCAGTGGATTGATACTGTTGAACTCGCTGTAGCCTGCAGTACGGGCAGTGGACCGATACTGTTGAACTCGCTGTAGCCTGCAGTACGGGCAGTGGACCGATACTGTTGAACTCGCTGTAGCCTGCAGTACGGGCAGTGGACCGATACTGTTGAACTCGCTGTAGCCTGCAGTACGGGCAGTGGACCGATACTGTTGAACTCGCTGTAGCCTACAGTACGGGCTGATACAGTTGAACTCGCTGTAGCCTGCAGTACGGGCAGTGGACCGATACTGTTGAACTCACTGTCGCCTGCAGTACGGGCAGTGGACCGATACTGTTGAACTCGCTGTAGCCTGCAGTACGGGCAGTGGACAGATACCGTTGAACTCGCTGTAGCCTGCAGTACGGGCAGTGGACCGATACCGTTGAACTCGCTGTAGCCTGCAGTACGGGCAGTGGACTGATACTGTTGAACTCGCTGTAGCCTGCAGTACGGGCAGTGGACCGATACTGTTGAACTCACTGTAGCCTGCAGTACGGGCAGTGGACTGATACTGTTGAACTCGCTGTAGCCTGCAGTACGGGCGGTGGACTGATACTGTTGAACTCGCTGTAGCCTGCAGTACGGGCAGTGGACTGATACTGTTGAACTCGCTGTAGCCTGCAGTACAGGCAGTGGACCGATACTGTTGAACTCGCTGTAGCCTGCAGTACGGGCAGTGGACCGATACTGTTGAACTCGCTGTAGCCTGCAGTACGGGCAGTGGACCGATACTGTTGAACTCGCTGTAGCCTGCAGTACGGACAGTGGACCGATCCTGTTGAACTCGCTGTAGCCTGCAGTACGGGCAGTGGACCGATACTGTTGAACTCGCTGTAGCCTGCAGTACGGGCAGTGGACCGATACTGTTGAACTCGCTGTAGCCTGCAGTACGGACAGTGGACCGATACTGTTGAACTCGCTGTAGCCTACAGTACAGGCTGATACTGTTGAACACGCTGTAGCCTGCAGTACGGGCAGTGGACCGATACTGTTGAACTCACTGTAGCCTGCAGTACGGGCAGTGGACCGATACTGTTGAACTCGCTGTAGCCTGCAGTACGGGCAGTGGACCGATACTGTTGAACTCGCTGTAGCCTGCAATACCGGCAGTGGACTGATACTGTTGAACTCGCTGTAGCCTGCAGTACGGGCAGTGGATTGATACTGTTGAACTCGCTGTAGCCTGCAGTACGGGCAGTGGACCGATACTGTTGAACTCACTGTAGCCTGCAGTACGGGCAGTGGACCGATACTGTTGAACTCGCTGTAGCCTGCAGTACGGGCAGTGCACCGATACTGATGGACTCGCTGTAGCCTGCAATACCGGCAGTGGACCGATACTGTTGAACTCGCTGTAGCCTGCAATACCGGCAGTGGACTGATACTGTTGAACTCGCTGTAGCCTGCAGTACGGGCTGATACTGTTGAACACGCTGAAGCCTGCAGTACGGGCAGTGGACCAATACTGTTGAACTCGCTGTAGCCTGCAGTACGTTCAGTGGACTGATACTGTTGAACTCGCTGTAGCCTGCAGTATGGGCTGATACTGTTGAACACGCTGTAGCCTGCGGTACGGGCAGTGGACCGATACTGTTGAACTCGCTGTAGCCTGCAGTACGGGCAGTGGACTGATACTGTTGAACTCGCTGTAGCCTGCAGTACGGGCAGTGGACTGATACTGTTGAACTCCCTCTAGCCTGCAGTACAGGCAGTGGACTGATACTGTTGAACTCGCTGTAGCCTGCAGTACGGGCAGTGGACTGATACTGTTGAACTCGCTCTAGCCTGCAGTACGGGCAGTGGATTGATACTGTTGAACTTGCTGTAGCCTGCAGTACAGGCTGATACTGTTGAACATGCTGTAGCCTGCAGTATGGACAGTGGACCGATACTGTTGAACTCGCTGTAGCCTACAGTACGGGCTGATACAGTTGAACTCGCTGTAGCCTGCAGTACGGGCAGTGGACCGATACTGTTGAACTCACTGTAGCCTGCAGTACGGGCAGTGGACCGATACTGTTGAACTCGCTGTAGCCTGCAGTACGGGCAGTGGACTGATACTGTTGAACTCGCTGTAGCCTGCAGTACGGGCAGTGGATTGATACTGTTGAACTCGCTGTAGCCTGCAGTACGGGCAGTGGACCGATACTGTTGAACTCGCTGTAGCCTGCAGTACGGGCAGTGGACCGATACTGTTGAACTCGCTGTAGCCTGCAGTACGGGCAGTGGACCGATACTGTTGAACTCGCTGTAGCCTGCAGTACGGGCAGTGGACCGATACTGTTGAACTCGCTGTAGCCTACAGTACGGGCTGATACAGTTGAACTCGCTGTAGCCTGCAGTACGGGCAGTGGACCGATACTGTTGAACTCACTGTCGCCTGCAGTACGGGCAGTGGACCGATACTGTTGAACTCGCTGTAGCCTGCAGTACGGGCAGTGGACAGATACCGTTGAACTCGCTGTAGCCTGCAGTACGGGCAGTGGACCGATACCGTTGAACTCGCTGTAGCCTGCAGTACGGGCAGTGGACTGATACTGTTGAACTCGCTGTAGCCTGCAGTACGGGCAGTGGACCGATACTGTTGAACTCACTGTAGCCTGCAGTACGGGCAGTGGACTGATACTGTTGAACTCGCTGTAGCCTGCAGTACGGGCTGATACTGTTGAACTCGCTGTAGCCTGCAGTACGGGCAGTGGACCGATACTATTGAACTCGCTGTAGCCTGCAGTACGGGCAGTGGACCGATACTGTTGAACTCGCTGTAGCCTGCAGTACGGGCAGTGGACAGATACCGTTGAACTCGCTGTAGCCTGCAGTACGGGCAGTGGACCGATACCGTTGAACTCGCTGTAGCCTGCAGTACGGGCAGTGGACTGATACTGTTGAACTCGCTGTAGCCTGCAGTACGGGCAGTGGACCGATACTGTTGAACTCGCTGTAGCCTGCAGTACGGGCAGTGGACCGATACTGTTGAACTCGCTGTAGCCTGCAGTACGGGCTGATACTGTTGAACTCGCTGTAGCCTGCAGTACGGGCAGTGGACCGATACCGTTGAACTCGCTGTAGCCTGCAGTACGGGCAGTGGACCGATACTGTTGAACTCGCTGTAGCCTGCAGTACGGGCAGTGGACTGATACTGTTGAACTCGCTGTAGCCTGCAGTACGGGCAGTGGACTGATACTGTTGAACTCGCTGTAGCCTGCAGTACGGGCAGTGGACTGATACTGTTGAACTGGCTGTAACCTGCAGTACGGGCAGTGGACCGATACTGTTGAACTGGCTGTAACCTGCAGTACGGGCAGTGGACCGATACTATTGAACTCGCTGTAGCCTGCAGTACGGGCAGTGGACCGATACTTTTGAACTCGCTGTAGCCTGCAGTACGGGCAGTGGACAGATACCGTTGAACTCGCTGTAGCCTGCAGTACGGGCAGTGGACCGATACCGTTGAACTCGCTGTAGCCTGCAGTACGGGCAGTGGACTGATACTGTTGAACTCGCTGTAGCCTGCAGTACGGGCAGTGGACCGATACTGTTGAACTCGGTGTAGCCTGCAGTACGGGCAGTGGACTGATACTGTTGAACTCGCTGTAGCCTGCAGTACGGGCTGATACTGTTGAACTCGCTGTAGCCTGCAGTACGGGCAGTGGACCGATACCGTTGAACTCGCTGTAGCCTGCAGTATGGGCAGTGGACCGATACTGTTGAACTCGCTGTAGCCTGCAGTACGGGCGGTGGACTGATACTGTTGAACTCGCTGTAGCCTGCAGTACGGGCAGTGGACTGATACTGTTGAACTCGCTGTAGCCTGCAGTACAGGCAGTGGACCGATACTGTTGAACTCGCTGTAGCCTGCAGTACGGGCAGTGGACCGATACTGTTGAACTGGCTGTAACCTGCAGTACGGGCAGTGGACCGATACTGTTGAACTGGCTGTAACCTGCAGTACGGGCAGTGGACCGATACTGTTGAACTGGCTGTAACCTGCAGTACGGGCAGTGGACCGATACTGTTGAACTCGCTGTAGCCTGCAGTACGGGCAGTGGACTGATACTGTTGAACTCGCTGTAGCCTGCAGTACGGGCAGTGGACTGATACTGTTGAACTCGCTGTAGCCTGCAGTACGGGCAGTGGACTGATACTGTTGAACTCGCTGTAGCCTGCAGTACGGGCTGATACTGTTGAACTCGCTGTAGCCTGCAGTACGGGCAGTGGACTGATACTGTTGAACTCGCTGTAGCCTGCAGTACGGGCAGTGGACTGATACTGTTGAACTCGCTGTAGCCTGCAGTACGGGCAGTGGACTGATACTGTTGAACTCGCTGTAGCCTGCAGTACGGGCTGATACTGTTGAACTCGCTGTAGCCTGCAGTACGGGCTGATACTGTTGAACTCGCTGTAGCCTGCAGTACGGGCTGATACTGTTGAACTCGCTGTAGCCTGCAGTACAGGCTGATACTGTTGAACTCGCTGTAGCCTGCAGTACGGGCCGTGGACTGATACTGTTGAACTCGCTGTAGCCTGCAGTACGGGCTGATACTGTTGAACTCGCTGTAGCCTGCAGTACGGGCTGATACTGTTGAACTCGCTGTAGCCTGCAGTACAGGCTGATACTGTTGAACTCGCTGTAGCCTACGGTACAGGCTGATACTGTTGAACTCGCTGTAGCCTGCAGTACGGGCAGTGGGCTGATACTGTCGAACTCGCTGTAGCCTGCAGTACGGGCTGATACTGTTGAACTCGCTGTAGCCTGCAGTACGGGCTGATACTGTTGAACTCGCTGTAGCCTGCAGTACGGGCAGTGGACCGATGCTGTTGAACTCGCTGTAGCCTGCAGTACGGGCAGTGGACCGATACCGTTGAACTCGCTGTAGCCTGCAGTACGGGCAGTGGACCGATGCTGTTGAACTCGCTGTAGCCTGCAGTACGGGCAGTGGGCTGATACTGTTGAACTCGCTGTAGCCTGCAGTACGGGCTGATACTGTTGAACTCGCTGTAGCCTGCAGTACGGGCAGTGGACTGATACTGTTGAACTCGCTGTAGCCTGCAGTACGGGCAGTGGACTGATACTGTTGAACTCGCTGTAGCCTGCAGTACGGGCAGTGGACCGATGCTGTTGAACTCGCTGTAGCCTGCAGTACGGGCAGTGGACCGATACCGTTGAACTCGCTGTAGCCTGCAGTATGGGCAGTGGACCGATACCGTTGAACTCCCTGTAGCCTGCAGTACGGGCTGATACTGTTGAACTCGCTGTAGCCTGCAGTACGGGCAGTGGACTGATACTGTTGAACTCGCTGTAGCCTGCAGTACGGGCTGATACTGTTGAACTCGCTGTAGCCTGCAGTACGGGCAGTGGACTGATGCTGTTGAACTCGCTGTAGCCTGCAGTACAGGCTGATACTGTTGAACTCGCTGTAGCCTGCAGTACGGGCTGATACTGTTGAACTCGCTGTAGCCTGCAGTACGGGCAGTGGGCTGATACTGTTGAACTCGCTGTAGCCTGCAGTACGGGCAGTGGGCTGATACTGTTGAACTCGCTGTAGCCTGCAGTACGGGCTGATGCTGTTGAACTCGCTGTAGCCTGCAGTACGGGCTGATACTGTTGAACTCGCTGTAGCCTGCAGTACGGGCTGATACTGTTGAACTCGCTGTAGCCTGCAGTACGGGCTGATACTGTTGAACTCGCTGTAGCCTGCAGTACGGGCTGATACTGTTGAACTCGCTGTAGCCTGCAGTACGGGCAGTGGGCTGATGCTGTTGAACTCGCTGTAGCCTGCAGTACGGGCTGATACTGTTGAACTCGCTGTAGCCTGCAGTACGGGCAGTGGGCTGATACTGTTGAACTCGCTGTAGCCTGCAGTACGGGCAGTGGGCTGATACTGTTGAACTCGCTGTAGCCTGCAGTACGGGCTGATGCTGTTGAACTCGCTGTAGCCTGCAGTACGGGCTGATACTGTTGAACTCGCTGTAGCCTGCAGTACGGGCTGATACTGTTGAACTCGCTGTAGCCTGCAGTACGGGCTGATACTGTTGAACTCGCTGTAGCCTGCAGTACGGGCTGATACTGTTGAACTCGCTGTAGCCTGCAGTACGGGCAGTGGACCGATACTGTTGAACTCGCTGTAGCCTGCAGTACGGGCAGTGGACCGATACTGTTGAACTGGCTGTAGCCTGCAGTACGGGCTGATACTGTTGAACTGGCTGTAGCCTGCAGTACGGGCTGATACTGTTGAACTCGCTGTAGCCTGCAGTACGGGCTGATACTGTTGAACTGGCTGTAGCCTGCAGTACGGGCTGATACTGTTGAACTCGCTGTAGCCTGCAGTACGGGCTGATGCTGTTGAACTCGCTGTAGCCTGCAGTACGGGCTGATACTGTTGAACTCGCTGTAGCCTGCAGTACGGGCTGATACTGTTGAACTCGCTGTAGCCTGCAGTACGGGCTGATACTGTTGAACTCGCTGTAGCCTGCAGTACGGGCTGATACTGTTGAACTCGCTGTAGCCTGCAGTACGGGCAGTGGACCGATACTGTTGAACTCGCTGTAGCCTGCAGTACGGGCAGTGGACCGATACTGTTGAACTCGCTGTAGCCTGCAGTACGGGCTGATACTGTTGAACTGGCTGTAGCCTGCAGTACGGGCTGATACTGTTGAACTCGCTGTAGCCTGCAGTACGGGCTGATACTGTTGAACTGGCTGTAGCCTGCAGTACGGGCTGATACTGTTGAACTCGCTGTAGCCTGCAGTACGGGCTGATGCTGTTGAACTCGCTGTAGCCTGCAGTACGGGCTGATACTGTTGAACTCGCTGTAGCCTGCAGTACGGGCAGTACGGGCTGATGCTGTTGAACTCGCTGGAGATTTGAGAGTGAATGGAGCAGTTGACGCTTTCCTAAGACAGGCTGTTCCTGAGCCTTTAATCTCATGGATTCAGAAACATTATTCATTCTGAAATGACTTTTGTGACTAATACACTGATCCATAGAGCGATGGGACTGCACCATGCTATTAATATCTGTGTGACTAGGTCTGTAAAACCAGCTGTTCATGTGTGTTACTCTGCATAGCCTTAGCCTGAACCTTCCCAGCAATGGCTACCAGTGATAAGCCCAGCAGATGGATTTGCCACCGTTGTTCTTGTAGATTGTGATAATATTTGCATCCGTCCACTTTTTTGGGACACTTAAGATGCAGGGTGTCTTTATGCAGGAGACCCACCATTTTGGCTACTTTCAGAATTTCTCCTGGAACGTTGTCTGGTCCAAGTGCCTTATTGTGTTTAAGCGTCCTGACTGTTTCTCTGATCCCAGCATGGGTTGATGGGTGGTCAAAGTCATGGATTGTGGGTCCTATAAGAACGTTTTCTTGCACAATTGATTCAGCAGTACACACACACACACACCACACACAGGAAAAAGGAATTCCTCTAGGATGAGTTGAAGGTACAACACAGGTGTGACTATGCCTTAACCAATCAGGGCAGATGTGTGACTATGCCGTAACCAATCAGGGCAGAGGTGTGCTTTAGGAGCTTGGAGCACTCCCTGCATGCATAAGCGATTAACTTAATTAGTCAAACACATCCCCAGCGAGTTACTGGAGCTACTGGAGTCATTCAAAGCTCAGCTGGAGGAATCCCAGCCGCCATTACACAGAGGAATCAGACCCGCCATTACACAGAGGAATCAGACCCGCCATTACACAGAGGAATCAGACCCGCCATTACACAGAGGAATCAGACCCGCCATTACACAGAGGAATCAGACCCGCCATTACACAGAGGAATCAGACCCGCCATTACACAGAGGAATCAGACCCGCCATTACACAGAGGAATCAGACCCGCCATTACACAGAGGAATCAGACCCGCCATTACACAGAGGAATCAGACCCGCCATTACACAGAGGAATCACAGCTGAAAAACCCTTATACAGTCAGGTAACGAAACACCCTTTATACAGTCAGGTAACGAAACACCCTTTATACAGTCAGGTAACGAAACACCCTTTATACAGTCAGGTAACGAAACACCCTTTATACAGTCAGGTAACGAAACACCCTTTATACAGTCAGGTCAGCAACAGGTAGATGGATTTCACAGGTACCGTTTCTCAGAAATGAGTGTTCTACATGGAGCTTGTTATTGCGTAGTCTCTTTTAAACTATAATAGGATGATTCTTGAATTAAATAACTGCAGTGTGCCTGTGTTGGAATAGTGCTCTTTCGTGAGATAACTCAAATTATCACCATAAAAAGAAAAAGATTCACTGTCATTAATTTCCATGTCTGTCCCTGCTTATTGGAGCTACACGCACACACAGAAATTCCCTCCCAATCAAACTGCAGAATCTCTCAATCTGGCCATCTGAGCATTTGTGCAGACAGAGGAGAGAAAGAGAGGGGTGTAATTAACCTTATAAATTATGGCAAATTATGCACATTATTACTTATTTTCAAAACTCCTAAATCAGGAAAATCTATCAAAAAGCGGCCATACACAAAGTATGCTTATTGATGAGGCCTGCCACTTCTGTGCTTGGGCTGCGCCTGCTGTGCTTGGGCTGCGACTGCTGTGCTTGGGCTGGGACTGCTGTGCTTGGGCTGCGACTGCTGTGCTTGGGCTGGGACTGCTGTGCTTGGGCTGCGACTGCTGTGCTTGGGCTGCGACTGCTGTGCATGGGCTGGGACTGCTGTGCTTGGGCACCAGGGGGTGGAGCCATGTGCACACCAAGGGGCGGAGCCATGCACACACCAGGGGGTGGAGCCATGCGTACACCAGGGAGCGGAGCCATGCGTACACCAGGGGGCGGAGCTATGCACAAACCAGGGGGTGGAGCCATGTGCACACCGGGGGCGGAGCCATGCACACATCAGGGGGCGGAGCCATGCACACATCAGGGGGCGGAACCACGTGCACACCAGGGGGCGGAGCCATGCTCACACCAGGGGGCAGGGCTAGGCACACACCAGGGGGCGGAGCCATTCTAAATATGAAAAATATATCTGTATTCATAAAACCATCAACGAAATATGATTCTAACTGTATTAATAGAACCATCAACCAAACATGATTCTAATTGTATTCATAAAACCAGCAACCAAATATGATTAACTGTATTCACAAAACCAGCAACCAAATATGACTAACTATATTCACAAAACCAGCAACCAAATATGACTAACTGTATTTACAAACCAGCAACCATTGTACACTTAAAGGTTGTATCAGCGATTTTGGGTGGAAACATAAATGATCACATTCATCTGATTTTTCCTCACGATCCGCTAGCTGCCCGCCCCATAAGCAGGCCGTCAAAAAACCGCGTCTCTGTAGGCAGCCTATGCTCCGAGATCGTACACAAAAACAAATGGTACTACCAACCACTCAAAACCAAAATAAACAGTATTCCAACCAATCACAATGATCTGCACAAACGCTAATACTCTTATCTCGCTGAAATCTTGACGGATTTACAAACGGTTTGGTTTCTTACAAACGTTATTAACGTGGTTATAATTCTGGATGCTTGAACACTATTTTTTAAAACATAACATAATTATTCATAAGTATGTTTGTTTGGGATTTCGCTTCAGAAGTGACGTCACGTTTGTGCAGATCATTGTGATTGGTTGGAATACTGTTTATTTTGGTTTTGAGTAGTTGGTAGTACCATTGTTTTTGTGTACGATCTCGGAGCATAGGCTGCCTACAGAGACGCGGTTTTTTGACGGCCTGCTTATGGGGCGGGCAGCTAGCGGATCGTGAGGAAAAATCAGATGAATGTGATCATTTATGTTTCCACCCAAAATCGCTGATACAACCTTTAAATCAACACATTTAATGTAAAAATCCCATGCTACTCCAGAACCACTGACTGTTTATGCTTTCATGCATTCTGCAGGGAGGGGAAGGATACGAGAAGGCGAAAGGAACAGTGATCTAACGTTCCATGGCTACTTTCATAGGCTCGCAGTCACACGCAAACATGTCAACGAAAACGCCCAGTCTCCCTGTAAGGAGACAGGTACCGAAAGGACAAACAGAACAGCTGTTCTGGACATTTGCCGGCTTAATGACTAACGCAAGCCTAGTAAAAAATACACGCCCTGCCTCTCAGTATAGATAAACACCCTGCCTCTCAGTATAGATAAACGCCCTGCCTCTCAGTATAGATAAACGCCCTGCCTCTCAGTATAGATAAACGCCCTGCCTCTCAGTATAGATAAACGCCCTGCCTCTCAGTATAGATAAACGCCCTGCCTCTCAGTATAGATAAACGCCCTGCCTCTCAGTATAGATAAACGCCCTGCCTCTCAGTATGATAAACGCCCTGCCTCTCAGTATACATAAACGCCCTGCCTCTCAGTATAGATAAACGCCCTGCCTCTCAGTATAGATAAACGCCCTGCCTCTCAGTATAGATAAACACCCTGCCTCTCAGTATAGATAAACGCCCTGCCTCTCAGTATAGATAAACGCCCTGCCTCTCAGTATAGATAAACGCCCTGCCTCTCAGTATAGATAAACACCCTGCCTCTCAGTATAGATAAACGCCCTGCCTCTCAGTATAGATAAACGCCCTGCCTCTCAGTATAGATAAACGCCCTGCCTCTCAGTATAGATACACACCCTGCCTCTCAGTATAGATAAACGCCCTGCCTCTCAGTATAGATACACACCCTGCCTCTCAGTATAGATAAACGCCCTGCCTCTCAGTATAGATAAACGCCCTGCCTCTCAGTATAGATAAACACCCTGCCTCTCAGTATAGATAAACGCCCTGCCTCTCAGTATAGATAAACGCCCTGCCTCTCAGTATAGATAAACACTCTGCCTCTCAGTATAGATAAACGCCCTGCCTCTCAGTATGATAAACACCCTGCCTCTCAGTATAGATAAACACCCTGCCTCTCAGTATAGATAAACGCCCTGCCTCTCAGTATAGATAAACGCCCTGCCTCTCAGTATGATAAACGCCCTGCCTCTCAGTATAGATAAACGCCCTGCCTCTCAGTATAGATAAACGCCCTGCCTCTCAGTATAGATAAACGCCCTGCCTCTCAGTATAGATAAACACCCTGCCTCTCAGTATAGATAAACGCCCTGCCTCTCAGTATAGATAAACACCCTGCCTCTCAGTATAGATAAACGCCCTGCCTCTCAGTATAGATAAACACCCTGCCTCTCAGTATAGATAAACGCCCTGCCTCTCAGTATAGATAAACACCCTGCCTCTCAGTATAGATAAACGCCCTGCCTCTCAGTATAGATAAACACCCTGCCTCTCAGTATAGATAAACACCCTGCCTCTCAGTATAGATAAACGCCCTGCCTCTCAGTATAGATAAACGCCCTGCCTCTCAGTATAGATAAACGCCCTGCCTCTCAGTATAGATAAACACCCTGCCTCTCAGTATAGATAAACACCCTGCCTCTCAGTATAGATAAACACCCTGCCTCTCAGTATAGATAAACACCCTGCCTCTCAGTATAGATAAACACCCTGCCTCTCAGTATAGATAAACGCCCTGCCTCTCAGTATAGATAAACGCCCTGCCTCTCAGTATAGATAAACACCCTGCCTCTCAGTATAGATAAACGCCCTGCCTCTCAGTATAGATAAACACCCTGCCTCTCAGTATAGATAAACGCCCTGCCTCTCAGTATAGATAAACACCCTGCCTCTCAGTATAGATAAACGCCCTGCCTCTCAGTATAGATAAACGCCCTGCCTCTCAGTATAGATAAACGCCCTGCCTCTCAGTATAGATAAACGCCCTGCCTCTCAGTATAGATAAACGCCCTGCCTCTCAGTATAGATAAACACCCTGCCTCTCAGTATAGATAAACACCCTGCCTCTCAGTATAGATAAACGCCCTGCCTCTCAGTAAGAAATGACTATATAAATATACCCACAAACAAACAAAGACTCCTCTCGCTTTCAAGGAAGAAAGCAGACAGAGAGAGGATAGAGAGACAGAAAAGGCAACAGGTCCAGGCATAGAAAGAAAGGAAAGACCAGGAAGTGGCGACAGAAAAGAGCCAAGGAAGAAGAGTCCTAATAGCTGCATGCACAAAGGCAAGTCCCGCATTGCTCCATTAAAACACATTGGAGCAAAGAGGTCTCCTACAGAGCCTAGACCTAACCATACTGGCTAAGCAAACAAAGGCCAAAATAATACCAAACACAAAACAATACAGAAGCCCAGAACGAAGGAAACGTGGGCTTAAATAGCTCCGAGGTAACCACGCACAGGTGTGGATGCTGAGAGAAGCTCAGTGATAAAGACAGGGCGGAGCAAACATCCACTAAAAGGGCAGCACCCTCTCGTGGCTACAAAGGGAAACGACCGCAAGGGAAACGAAATCGTCTAAAACCATGACAAAATGTCAATGTCTCAAAAAATGTTCCCTGCACATCCATGGTTTAAAATTTGAATTGAAGAAGAAGCTGTATTATTCAGAAGCGCGTGTGTTTTTACACAACAACAGCAACGTATTTCAGCCCTCAATGCGACGGGTGGTCACTGTGGAAATGTCGACAGTACGGGACTTTGGCAAAATGTAACAAGATCAACTCTTCAGGGTTAGTAAGAAAACAGCTGTAGCTGAATATACTGGTAAGTACTTGGTTTACTAAACATATTTATACTAAAGATTTTGGAGAAAAAAATTAGGTGCATCAGGTACTGTATATAGTACAGTAAGCAAGGGAAAACGGTGAATGCTCATTTGTACAACGTTTTAAAAAATATTGTTATTGTAATATTGTTATAGAAAGAGAGAAGCTTACTCAGAAGTCCAAGGTGAGATTTGAACCCCGCTCCTCTCACTCGTAAGCGAACGCGTTACCAATCAGCTAAAGACTAAATCGCCGAGAGCTAAGGGTAACGTCGTTATTTTGACCCTGAGGGTTGCGTCGCCAAAGAGTGTTGTCACGGTAACCTGCTACAAGGCCTTCGCTTTACTGCACCTCACTGTGCTTACTTGCGAACTAGCCGAGCTACACCCGCTACATATACGTGAACATGATTTTCTTAGCGTGTATAAACGGTGCATTTTATGTATTTTACAGTCTGTGGCTGTGAGGAGAGGAGGGTTGTAAGTGCTTTGGGCTATTAATAGCACCCTCCTATTTTATTACACAGCAGTGTAACTGGAGAAGCTGAGGTTTATAATTTCAGACAAACATGAATACTGTAATTAAGACGGATACGTCTCAACCACTAGGGGCAAGTTTATAGAGTTAATTCTATCTTCATTCATAATCTACACTATGTAACCATCGCCATATGTAAACTGATTGATATTCTCAATAAAATAAAAAAATATTACAAACTACTTCCTCACTAGTTTGGAAAGAGTTTTGCAGGATTTCTTTCGCACGCTGCTTGCAAAGTGAGCGGACAGAGCACATAGTAGACAGGGGTCTGATTGGACAAGGGATAGGGAACACGGATCATGGCCCAAGGTTGCTGCCTTCAATGCAGAAAAATAAAGGAGCCCCCCCATCAGAAAATTTGGTCAGACATGGTCAGTTTGAACAGTTACTGTATCTGGATAGACAACAACAGTTGACAACATTTGCGCCTCCGACATACACTGACAAACACATTGTATTGTTCAATACGGGACAATTCCATGTTATAAGGGACGGGTGGCAACCCTAGTAATTACTGCAGTAGTCAACATTATGCCCGGCTTACACCAACCCTCGATTAGACGTAGATTTTAGTCCTGAGCAACATCAGAACATCTAACGTCAGCACTTAGTCCTGGGTCTAACTTCAGCAGCACTTCGTCCCGGTCTAATGTCAGCACTTAGTCCCGGGTCTAACATCAGTCCCAGGTCTAACATCGTCACTTAGTCCCGGGAATAACATCGTCACTTAGTCCCGGGAATAACGTCAGCACTTAGTCCTGGGTTTAATGTCAGCACTTAGTCCTGGGTCTAACGTCAGCACTTAGTCCCGGGACTAACTAACGTCAGCACTTAGTCCCGGGACTAACGTCAGCACTTAGTCCCAGGTCTAAAAATTTTATACAACTGGTCTTTGCAGTTCTTATAGCTCCCCATGTTCCATGGCAATTCAGGAGGAACATCTATCAGTATACACACCACATGAGGAAGATTTTGTGCTGGGGCTCCACACATTTAGACACAATGTGAAGACTCCAGAGTATAATCATCATAACTATACAAAAATATGAATGATCTATGTATATGGCTGAGATATATTCAATTTAAAGTAAAGCTGTGAGATTGTTTAGATTATAAACACACATGAATACACTGCTGTTTTGCCTTTGGCCTGACCAGACAAAGGAAACAATATCTTAAAATGCTTTACATTTTTTTGTTGTTAATTTTATGTTCTAAATAGAATAGAACAGAATAACTTTTATTTTCCTGTTAGGGAACTTCAGTTGTAGCCACCAGCAACTACAAAAAAGACAGAGACAGTGGGGCAGACCCACAACACACAAACAAACATATCAAATAAAGACATTCAATAGAATCATTGCATTAATCAAACTAATTAAGTGAATTAAAGTGGAATAGCCTACAGCCAAACGTCATGATTAAAAATAGCCCCCGCTGTCCCGAGATGTCCAGTGTTATCAAGCAGTCCAACACACAAACTCCGCCTCCACGACTTTCCTCCATACACGCAGTGTTGCGGTCTCTGTCCACTGTCAACACGGAGCACCGAACTGTGTCAACCTTCCCACTCGTCGCCTCACTCCTCCCCCGCATTATCTTCTCCTTCCCTTCCCTTGTTGCCTTTTGAAGATTGCTTGCAGTCCTGGATCAGTCCCAACATCATCAACTCCGGTGAAGAACGATGGTAAACTTTGTAGCTGCAGATCGAACGGACATTCCCGAGCATATGTTGCGAATTCGTCTCCATGGTGACGACCACAAACAAAATTATCCCGACTAGACAATTCGTCAATATTATCAAAACGAGCAGCAGGAGTGCCCTGAAAAATCTCCAGCCCGCTTCCCCGTCCCACAACAGACACACAGCACATGAAAAAAAACAGAAGACAAAAGCCTGACAACAAAATACATTCAAATGAACAAACACGAACACAAGAGACAGCTGGACTACATGTCGCCATTACAGCGCCACATGAAGTCAATGCATATGCATCTTAAATGCAGTTAAAATGCAATAAGCATAAAGTGCTATTCGAGCTGGGCTAGTTTCCTTTGACCTGTGATAATGAGTTTAAAGCACAGTCATGTATATGAAGCAGCCCAATGCAAATACAGAATAGAATAGAATAACTTTTATTTTCCCAAAAGGGAACTTCAGTTGTAGCCACCAGCAACAACAAACAAGACATAGACAGTGGGGCAGACCCACAACACACAAACAAACATATAAAATGCCAATATATATACAGCCAAACGTCATGACTAAAATACCCCCCCGCTCTCCCGAGATGTCCAATGTCATCAACCAGTCCAACACACAAACTCCGCCTCAGCGCCTCCACCGTTAGCATGTATTCAGCCCTCTCTACCGTTAGCATGTATTCAGCCCTCTCCACGGTTAGCATGTATTCAGCCCTCTCCACCGTTAGCATGTATTCAGCCCTCTCTACCGTTAGCATGTATTCTGCCCTCTCCACGGTTAGCATGTATTCAGCCCTCTCCACCGTTAGCATGTATTCAGCCCTCTCCACCGTTAGCATGTATTCAGCCCTCTCCACCGTTAGCATGTGTTCAGGGCTGAATACATGCACATGAGTGTGTGTGTATGTGTGTGCATATGCATGTCTGTGTGTGCGTGTGTGCATATGCATGTGTGTGCATATGCATGTGTGTGTGTGTGTGTGTGTGTGTGTGTGTGTGAGAACACAGAGGCTAGCCATTATAGACATTAACAGACAGACAGTCATCAACTGGTTTCTCAGAACTAAATCCAACCAAACAGCACAAATATATTAAATTAAATGTGTTTCTCTGAAAAGTTTTATAGAATGAATCAATCTCTGGTGTAGCACATGGACCTTATTTGAAGAAATCTATATTCAAATCATGTGTTTGAGGAAAGCAGATTTTTCATTTTAGAAATAACTGTCTCATCCCTGGACAGAAGAGGATTTACAGCCGTAATAATATTTCCCAAAGACTAAATGTTCCATGTAATATGACATTGTAACTCATCATATTAGCATAATAAATATGATACAGCAGAGGCTCTCTCTCTCTATTCAGTTAATAAAACACTCACTACACAGCTGTGACCCCCACAGTACTTGAGCAGATAATACCCATCATCCTGTGCGGTGTTGTGCTTGTGAGAGCTCTTGGCATGGTAAATACCCATCATCCTGTGTGGTGTTGTGCTTGTGAGAGCTCTTGGCATGGTAAATACCCATCATCCTGTGCGGTGTTGTGCTTGTGAGAGCTCTTGGCATGGTAAATACCCATCATCCTGTGTGGTGTTGTGCTTGTGAGAGCTCTTGGCATGGTAAATACCCATCATCCTGTGCGGTGTTGTGCTTGTGAGAGCTCTTGGCATGGTAAATACCCATCATCCTGTGCGGTGTTGTGCTTGTGAGAGCTCTTGGCATGGTAAATACCCATCATCCTGTGCGGTGTTGTGCTTGTGAGAGCTCTTGGCATGGTAAATACCCATCATCCTGTGCGGTGTTGTGCTTGTGAGAGCTCTTGGCATGGTAAATACCCATCATCCTGTGCGGTGTTGTGCTTGTGAGAGCTCTTGGCATGGTAAATACCCATCATCCTGTGTGACACCAGCTTCCCCCTGCAGCCTCAAAACAGCCTCTCCCAGCCCTGAATCACCTCTCTGCTCCTCACCTGTCTGCAAGCACATGTGCTACCCATCTACACCCCCCCCCTACTTTACCTGCCTCCATAACATCTTCTCTCCTCTCCTCTTCCTCTCTCCTTCAGTCTCTTTCCTTCCTTTTCTCCTCCCACTCTCAATTCTTCATTGAAAGTAATTATATTTTATCATCATTATTAATATGTTATGTACAGTTTTACGTAATGAGAATAAATGGAAAAGACTATGTTTATTTCCTATTGTGATAAAGATAAACATAAATAACAATGATAGCACCCGCAGCAGTAATTGCTATAAATTAATTTTTTATTATCTATAGTGGTGAACAATTAATTAATTCACAAAATACTCAGTACCATCAGATATAGCCAGTTCTCCTCTATTTGGCTATTTAGTCTGGTAACAATTTTATTTTGCACCACAAAATTGTGCAAATTTTATCAATATTATTTAAAATTGTGGATACATGAACCCTTTGTTCTGCACATCCACATGCAGAAAATAAGCTAGTCATGGCAATGATCTGCAATGTGCATATTTGTAAGCTAAACAATATTGAAGCCGAGGTTTTGTTAGATAGCCTTTATTTCAGGTTGTGCTTAAAGCTAACGCGTTAGTGAACACAGTGGTGTAGGTTTTTCATTATGCGTATACTTTATGATGAAAACTTATTGTTCTATATTGAATTTATCATTTAATTTCTGTAACATGAAGGTAAGGGGGTAGGAATACGGTGGTGTTTGGGGGGAGGGGCTGACACTCTGTACTCAGATAATTAGTAAGGCAAGGAGACTATAAAGAGCTGTAATAACATCATTTTCCCTCCCTCTATTACACTCAATCAAAACTGACAACTCATAATGGCTCAAAAACACAGGCAGTGTCCATGAAGTGAACAGTTTCTGTAGGGTGAGGAAGAAAAACATGATTATTAATTATAAAGACGCACCAAAGCTGAGCCTATGTAGCCCGGTGTACAGCCTGTTCTTGAAAGCCCTGACAATACATCTGTTTGGAGTGAATGCCACTGCAGACAAGCATGTTTCAACAAAACACTTCCATGTACAATACCTGAAATGGCTAAACAGTGCCACCTATTGCTCACTGATACTTTTCACACAATTTCATTAAAAAAATAACAAAATTTAATCATTGTTATTCCAAAAAGGAACAATCACATCATTACTGACATCCCAGTGCATAGTGCAAATAATGTGAAATAGAATTACACTTCATGGTGAAATCCGTAAATGCAATTAACAGTCCATAATTAAAAGGAGTTACTGCATAACACGTAACAGAGCTCTATGCAGCCTTCATATCATTACATTACATTACAGGCATTTAGCAGACACTCTTATCCAGAGCGACTTACACAACATCTTATTACATTTATCCATTCATACAGCTGGATATATACTGAAGCAATGCGGGTTAAGTACCTTGCTCAAGGGTACAACGGCAGTGTCCTACCTGGGAATTGAAACTGCAAGTCCAGTTCCTTAACCATTATACAACACTGCCGCCCCTAATATCACTGCCATAGTGCTTCACAGAGCTCTATGCAGCCTGCATATCACTGCCATAGTGCTTCACAGAGCTCTATGCAGCCTGCATATCACTGCCATAGTGCTTCACAGAGCTCTAAGCAGCCTGCATATCACTGCCATAGTGCTTCACAGAGCTCTAAGCAGCCTGCATATCACTGCCATAGTGCTTCACAGAGCTCTAAGCAGCCTGCATATCACTGCCATAGTGCTTCACAGAGCTCTAAGCAGCCTGCATATCATTGCCATAGTGCTTCACAGAGCTCTAAGCAGCCTGCATATCACTGCCATAGTGCTTCACAGAGCTCTAAGCATCCCTGCATATCACTGCCATAGTGCTTCACAGAGCTCTAAGCAGCCTGCATATCACTGCCATAGTGCTTCACATAGCTCTAAGCAGCCTGCATATCACTGCCATAGTGCTTCACAGAGCTCTATGCAGCCTGCATATCACTGCCATAGTGCTTCACAGAGCTCTATGCAGCCTGCATATCACTGCCATAGTGCTTCACAGAGCTCTAAGCAGCCTGCATATCACTGCCATAGTGCTTCACAGAGCTCTATGCAGCCTGCATATCACTGCCATAGTGCTTCACAGAGCTCTATGCAGCCTGCATATCACTGCCATAGTGCTTCACAGAGCTCTAAGCAGCCTGCATATCACTGCCATAGTGTTTCACAGAGCTCTAAGCAGCCTGCATATCACTGCCATAGTGCTTCACAGAGCTCTAAGCAGCCTGCATATCACTGCCATAGTGCTTCACAGAGCTCTATGTAGCCTGCATATCACTGCCATAGTGCTTCACAGAGCTCTATGCAGCCTGCATATCACTGCCATAGTGCTTCACATAGCTCTATGTAGCCTGCATATCACTGCCATAGTGCTTCACAGAGCTCTATGCAGCCTGCATATCACTGCCATAGTGCTTCACAGAGCTCTATGCAGCCTGCATATCACTGCCATAGTGCTTCACAGAGCTCTATGCAGCCTGCATATCACTGCCATAGTGCTTCACAGAGCTCTATGCAGCCTGCATATCACTGCCATAGTGCTTCACAGAGCTCTATGCAGCCTGCATATCACTGCCATAGTGCTTCACAGAGCTCTATGCAGCCTGCATATCACTGCCATAGTGCTTCACAGAGCTCTATGCAGCCTGCATATCACTGCCATAGTGCTTCACAGAGCTCTATGCAGCCTGCATATCACTGCCATAGTGCTTCACAGAGCTCTAAGCAGCCTGCATATCACTGCCATAGTGCTTCACAGAGCTCTATGCAGCCTGCATATCACTGCCATAGTGCTTCACAGAGCTCTAAGCAGCCTGCATATCACTGCCATAGTGCTTCACAGAGCTCTATGCAGCCTGCATATCACTGCCATAGTGCTTCACAGAGCTCTATGCAGCCTGCATATCACTGCCATAGTGCTTCACAGAGCTCTAAGCAGCCTGCATATCACTGCCATAGTGCTTCACAGAGCTCTAAGCAGCCTGCATATCACTGCCATAGTGCTTCACAGAGCTCTATGCAGCCTGCATATCACTGCCATAGTGCTTCACAGAGCCCCTTTCACACCGAAGCAATGACACGAGTAAAACCCTTGTTTGGTCTGATCTGGGTCCGCGATCCTGCTCACGACCCGGGATTTACGTGGGTCGGACGAGGCTCGGCTTAAAACGTTACTTAAAACGTTTTGTGACAGTTTTTACATAAAACCATTTGTAAGATTTGGAGCACATTACTGGGCTGTCAATTCAGCAGTTAACATAGCCTACTGGGTTAAGCCAGTGTAATGGCAAACTGCATTGTATCCATTGGCTAATTAGCATGAAAAAACTGAAGTGTACAGAAGTGGACTTGCCGACCCAGGAAACCCGTGTACATAGTGTAGTGTGAATGGGTCGAACCCGTGTGCATAGTGTGGTGTGGATGGGTCGAACCCGTGTGCATAGTGTGGTGTGAATGGGTCAAACGCGGGTCGAACCCGTGTGCATAGTGTGGTGTGAATGGGTCAAACGCGGGTCTAACCCGTGTACATAGTGTGGTGTGAATGGGTCAAACGCGGGTTTGTGTGTGAAAGGGGTATTAGAGAGCCAGGCTCAGCTTCCTGCATGGGAGCTGGCCCTCGAGGTTGATATCGTTTGTGTTGAAGGGCTGCTGTTCCAGGTGATTGGGGTTTATTGCTCAGCGTTCATGCCATGTAGACAGATAAAAGAACTATGTGTTACCACTTCAGCTGGGGGGGGGGGGGGCAGGCTGGGTTACATCATTACACCTGTTTTCTCCCTAAAATCACAAAAAGTGATTCTGTAATTTTAGACTCCTAACCCCCCCCCCCCCCCCCCGCCCCCCAGAACTGCCACTGTGTGTCACTCAAAAATACAAACGTAGGATGTTTTATGAATCCTTGTTTAAGTGGTTCAAGCTTCTAGTTTAATATTTGTAAGGTTACTTATTGGCTTACTGTTGTGCACGCCAATGATTGATATCGTGTGGTCCCCCCCCCCCCCAAAAAAAAATTTAATTAAATAAATAAATAATAATAATAATAATCATACTGACTGCGCCTGGTGCTTGAATTCGTATTTACCTTTTAAGGTTGTTTTAACGCACTTGTTTCAAGTTGGAAATTGCACTAATGTACGTCGCTCTGGATAAGAGCGTCTGCCAAATGACTAAAATGTAAATGTAATGTAAATTTCCATAACAACCAATACTTCCTCATTTGTGCGTACCATTACCAACCACAGCCAATTTAATATCAGATTCACAACAATAAACAACTGCTTCGTACTGCCTATTCATTCTCATCGTGCTCATAGTAACTAAAAATATAGAAAAAATGTAATAGGCAGCTAGCCAGATATATATTTAAAAACTCTAGGAATAAATATTAATATTGGACCAGTAGTGGGTCAAAAGGGTATGCATGAAATAAACGAGTTCACGCGCCGATCCTGTTAAATTTCCAGCAAAAATGTCTAATAAAATATTGACCAGCTGTGGAAAAATATTAATGCTATTGTGGATGCTGAAACATATGCAATACGTGCCCACACACCCGTTTAACACGTGAGCGTCCTGACTCCTCCCACCCTCTGAAGCGGTCTACTCACAGAAGTGGGTACACAGTACTGCCTTCACTCGCTCCTCTTTTGGGTGTTTCCATGGTGTCCGTGTCATGTGACTTCCTCCTTTTACCCTATGACCAGAAAAAGAAGGACTGGACAATGACGACATCACAATGCGGAAGTTCAGCGTTCTTTCTAAGCAGCCTAGTGAGCCTATGCCGAGAGTATTATTAGCAGCGCCGACATGAGACTTGTCGAATTGCCCTTACCCATTCTTGGGCCCTCTTTTAGGATTTTTGGAATCAAAACGTTGTTTTCCCCCTACCATCCCCGCTATTAGACCACAGAGGTGCTGGACATTTAACTAAGTTAACATTATAGTAGCGACTAACGTGTTACCACTGCGGTAAAGTTAGTTTTATATTCGATGTTCGATATTCAATATTCGGACGTCAATAGTCTTCAACAGAACAAGCCAATGTGCTGAAAATAACAGCTCTAACCCAGAGTAGCTCAGAGAACGCAACAAACACTTCGTTTGATCTTTCATTGTTATTTTAATATTACGGGAAATCTCGTCAATAACTTCGAAATTACAAATGTGACACAATCCAGAACAACTGTGTTATAATGTGGGCCTTTCAGCACCAGGGCACAACATTTAATTTATCCATTAGGCCTAAGATTTATTTTTAAACGATATTTATATGTTCGCAACGATTATTCTTCATTTTGAGGCTCGGACTGCTCAAGTCAACACGTAGGGACCGTCTAAAAAGTGCGTAATTGGTGTGAACCATTTGTTTTAGGGTAAGGGGGTTATGGAGATACGCGCACAAGCTTTATTTTCGCTTCAATTTGGGTTCCTTTAATTTTTATAAAAAGTTTTTTTTTGTCTTTGTGGTATTACACCTACAGCAAAAGGTAGATAGCTCTTACATGACAACACGAACATGCTCCAAACCAATTGCATATTGATCAGGAAACTCTCTTTTTCAGATTTCCACAACATGATTTTATTAGGAATTAACTGGTGTTACCATATCAGTAGATCTTATATTAGAGATAAATGTTTCTTTGGTTATAATGTGTATACCAGTAAACTTTACCGCAGTCTATAAGGTATGTATTGAGCACCAAAAAGCATGAGCAATGAATTCCATTGCAATCTCGTTCAATTTCAGTTTATCTACATCTATTTATTCCTGAATGCTGAGTCGAAGAGGGCTAAAGTTGACGTCAATTTGGGACCTCAACCGACAAGCAATACATATTTGGTCTCTTTACGTAACTCCTTATCTTTATCTTAATCTGTAGAAAATAGAAAATAATAGAAAAATAGTATATTTGTTTTCAATAGCTTCCAGGACACATGGATAATAATTTTACTTCTAATTCCACATATGACACACCTCTTGTAATTTTCACTTTGTGCATATTTATTTTTTTAATGAATATTAATGGTAATTATAATTATATTATAATGGAAAAATTATAGATGTCTATTCTTTTAATAGGAAGATAATGAATTCTTTTCAATAGCTTCCAAGTCACATGATCCAATGACATAACAGTGATAGTAATACATTCTACTCTTAATCCCACTTAGGGCACACTTCTTGTAATTTTCACTTTGTGCATGTTTATGTTTTAATAAATATTTTAATGTAAAAATAATAGATTTCTGTTGTTTTAATAGGAAAATAATAGATTATTTTCAATAGCTTCCAAGTCACATGATCCAATAACATAATACTAAAAGTAATAAATTCTACTGTTAATCCCATTTAGGGCACACATCTTGTAATTTTCAGTTTGTGCATGTTTATTTTTTAATAAATATTTTAATGGAAAAGTTATACTTTCTATTCAATAGGTTCCAGGTCACATGACCCAGTGACTCAAATCCAATGCCACATAATTCTACTCTTAATCCCTCTTAGGACACACTCCTTGTAATTTTCACTTTGTGCATGTTTATTTTTTTATAAATATTTGAATGGAAAAATAATAGATTTCTGTTGTTTTAATAGGAAAATAATGGATTATTTTCAATAGATTCCAAGTCACATGATCCAATGACATAACAGTGATAGTAATACATTCTACTCTTAATCCCATTTAGGGCACTTCTTGTAATTTTCACTTTGTGGATGTTTATTTTTTAATAAATATTTTAATGGAAAAGTTATACTTTCTTTTCAATAGCTTGCAGGTCACATGACCCAGTGACTCAAATCCAATGGCATATAATTCTACTCTTAATCCTATTTAGGGCACACCTCTTGTAATTTTAGCCCTGGGACTAAACCGTTTTTCTGTAGCCTAGGTGTAATATCACAAAAAATAAACTTTTTATAAAAATTAAATGAACAGAAATTAACGCGAAAATAAAGCTTGTGCCCTTAACTCCGTATCTCCTTTACCCGAAAACAAATGGTTCGTACAAAAAAGCGATTGAGATTTTAACTGAACCAATTACGCACTTTTTAGACGGTCCCTACGTGTTGGCTTGAGCAGTCCGAGCCTCAAAATGAAGAATAATCGTTGCATTTAAATATCGTTTAAAAATAAATATTAGGCCTAATGGATACATTGCATGTTGTGCCCTGGTGCTGAAAGGCCCCACATTATAACACAGTTGTTCTGGATTGTGTCACCTTTCTAATTTCGAAGTTATTGACGAGATTTTCCGTAATATTAAAATAACGATGAAAGATCAAACGTTTGCTGCGTTCTCTGAGCTACTCTGGGTTAGAGCTGTTGTTTTCAGCACATTGGCTTGTTCTGTTGAAGAGCTATTGACGTCCGAAAATCGAATATCGAACATCGAATATAAAACGAACTTTACCGCAGTCGTGTTAACCTTGTCATACAATTTCTTCTTACAATGGAAAATCCCCTAACGTTAGATTCTTGTTTACATTGTCGGACGGATGTTAGGAAAGTCTGTTACCACGGCGGCACTTTCGCCTCAAATCAGCAATTATATCGTGAAATAGCCTACCCTCTTTGAAAACAAAAAGAAAGAAAAGAAAAATGCTATGCTGTTGCTGCAGGGTTTTGCCAAAGCTGCATCATAGCGCGGAGCTTTCAAAACCAACAACACGGTTTAAAAAATAAAATAAAAAAAACTGTAGCTAGGCTACACCTATGGCTACGGTAACGTGAGGACTAAACAGGCAACTGTTGGCTAATAAAACTCAAAAGTAAGCTAACTAAGATATCCAGTGAGCATAAGTGGCTTACTAGGACTACTGTTAACGTTAGCCTAATAATAGTGACCTTTTTTAAGTAGGCTATAAACTTAAGTGTTTTTTATTATTATTATTGTTTATTTATTTTAGTATAAGCTGAAGTATGCCTTCTTGAAATGCGTTTCGGTGAGGCAGCCCCTTACAGAAGGAAAAATAGTGAACTAGTAGTAGGCCTAGTGTAAGCCAATTGTGCTCACTTGATATCTAAGTTAGCTTAACGTTACTTTTGAGTTTTATTAACTAAAAAGTGGCCGGTTTAGTCCCAAAGTTATCATCGCCATTATCATCGTGTAACAGATTTCCCGAACATCTGTCCGAGAATGTAAACAGGTCGGGGATTTTTCACGGTAAAAAATTTGAGAAGAGTCTTCCTGCAGACATCCACCGTTAAGCCCCACGTGCACCGACCATAGAGCGTATATAGAACCCGACAGGCCCCTCGGTAATGTTATTATTGGCAATCATTATTTGTACGAACATTAAGTTATTGTACTGTATTAAATAGAGCCATGTTTTTTATTTATTTTTTTTATTTTTATTTTTATTTTTTTTACAGATGCATCATTCCATTCTCCAGGGCAATTCAAATTTAGAACTTGACAGATGCACAACCTGCTGCAATTTATATCACTGTCCACTTTGCCTGACCTTCAAACCCACAAAACTTAATCGATTAAAGTCTCATGTATATTTCCATCTAAAACATGCACTGACTTTCAAATGTATGTTTGTTTAAACAATTGTTAGATTTTAGTAATTTCAAAGTGTGTTTATCAACATGTTTCAGTTTAAAGTAGAATCTGTATGCCCCAACATATTAGAGACTTAGGTGCTGAACGGCCTGGGAAATGAGCTATGTTCATTTCCTCCCCCTCCCGCATTGTTAAGTACTCATTGTCACCTGCATGAATGCCCCCCCCCCCCGAGTTTCCTGGGAATCCTAGCCTGGTAGAATAACATGTGAAATAAAGTTATTGATCTAAGCCCTGAGACAGGAAACTAGGAAGAAGAACCAGAGATAGGAGTGAAGTAACATAGCCACAAGACTTCCCTGTCTAGCCTACCTTTTGTTATCACCTACATGACATTTCCTGTTTTCTGTGTATAAATGCTGGGCCGGTTTGGAGTGTAAGTAATGTTAGACTAGAAGCTGACATAAACATCATGCTAATAAAGAGGTTATAGCTACTGTCTCATCACAGAACCGATTCAAGACCCTCTTATTTCTTGAACGTAATTGCAAGTACCGGCAACGAACAGAAGTGTCATTGAGAAATACAAAGCAATTCTTCACCATTTAAACAATTAGATGGTGTAAGGTATTCGTACTGTCAACAAGATGCATTATGGTTCATTTGTAAGTTAGTGGACACTTTCATGCAAGACAGTCCAAAAGAGTTTTCCAGCTGCCCCGTGTCCTGGGAATGGAGGAGAGCGAGGTGGCCAAGGCCCTCATTGCATACACCCGGCTCGCTGACGTGGTTGGGGAAGCAGAGCACGACGAGATTGTGGGACCATTTGTTTTTATTTTCAGTAACCAGCAGGATATGGAGCGATTCTTAATTGAAATTGTGGACCACAGGCGTTACATAATTTTCGTCTTCTTCCCTTACAGCCTGTAAGGACTACTCGTGTTATATAGTGTACATAAATATATATATAGTTTTAGATTGCATGGGTGTTCAGTGTGTCGTGTAAGTTCTTATTGGTTGTCCTTTTTTCCCTTTGTTATTTTCTTATTAGACTATTTGATATTCCAAAAAAAATAAAATAAAGAATTTTACAAATTATTAATTTGTGTGGTTGCCAAAGTCTATGGCTGCCTAATCTGTTCTTCTGTCATTCCATCATTTTGGGTTATTTGTACTTTTAAAGTTCCCTGGTAGACTATCATATAAAGTGATGAAGAAAATGTTAGCCATATTCCCTATTCCTATATCACACATACACCTCAGCACAAATAAACCTTGCATAAGGTCATGGAATCTGTCCATGGTTCTGCAATGCGTAAAACATGCCTTCTGCCAGAAATTGTACAGTGCTGCACAGTGTTTAATGGTATGGACAAAGAGTTCAACATTGGGAACAGTCTGCTGGCTTGTATTGAGATGCCTATTATACCTCAAAATAACATTTTCAAAAATCTAGCAAGGTTCATAATATGCATATAAACCCTTAGATCACTACTGAGTTTGTAAATTAAGTTTGGAACTGTGACGACTCCATAGTTGGATACATCAATAATGTTGATGAAGCTGTAGTGTAGACTTGCAGTGACTGCTAGTAGGAGTGGTTGAATCATGTTGAAAGCACTGAGGATGTAGTAGTACTTTATTGATCCCACAATGGGAAATTTCTTCTTCAATCGTTACACTCCAGTAATACACAGTAAATATAACACGTGTACATTATTACAGGGAAGCCATACCAGAGGAGGGATCAGCTATTCTTTTGTTAAAGTGGACAGTGATACAATTTGCAGCAGGTTGTGCATCTGTCAAGTTGTAAATTTTAATTTCTCTGTAGAATGGAATGATGCATCTGTAAAAAAAAAACATAACAGAATAAGTACAATAACTTAACACGTTTGTACAAATAATGATTGCCACTAATAACATTACATGTTGGCTATCTGTTACATACATAACGTTAACGTTACATTAGCAACACACATAAAACTGTTTGTAAAACAAACAATATATAAAGTATGTCGTTACTTAACTGCCATTGGACACTAATGGTTAGAAAGCTAGTTACTACTTAACGTTAGCTAGTTACGTTACACAAACATTATGATTCATGACTTATCACGATTGCAAACGTTTGCTGCGCTACAAATAAACAGCAATGGAAAAAACAACATACAAGTTGGTCACATTAGTGTTAATTTGCTAACGTGAGCTAGCTAGCCAACTCCTAGTATTAAGTTGTTGTCTGCTGCTTAACGTTAACGTTATTGGTTTCAACATAACATTGGCATCATTTACCTTGGTGGGAGTTGTCGGCTCGTTGAAATCCATTTATTACGAACAGAACAAATTTGCATCAACAAAAGGTGATGCGTCCGGCTCATCTGTTGTGTTCGCAAACAGAATGGGGAAATAACAAAAAGGTCCATGCATGTGGTCGGAAGTGACGCCAGGGCACATGACGCAACTTCCAGGTCCATGCTCAGGCCCCATAGAGCGTCATTGAGTTCAGTGTCAGGCCCCGAGGGGCCTGGCGGTGGACGTGGGGCTTAACGGTGGATGTCTGCAGGAAGACTCTATTGGAAAAAATTTAGCTAATGACAACGTTAGCTAGGTAGCTATTCACAAAAGTTAGCACAATTGTGATAGCTAAGGTTAGCTAGCCTATAAATATTAAATATAATATTGCAAATCAACTGTCAATTTCCAACGGTTTATACAAACAGCAAATTCACGTGAATAGAACGCTATAGCAAGCTAACAGATGGCTACAATGACATCAACGTTCGCTTACAACGAAATAGCCATATGAAAACTACCAAAACCCACAAATGCCTGACGTGATTTTAAAAAAGGACCATCGCAGAGTATGTTCTATTTCTGTAATTTTATTTTGACCAGTATTACACAATAAAACCAAAACATAAAGACGTAGACCTAGATTTAAAACCTACAGTATGTGGAGCTGTCACCAGCATTAAAGGGCGAAGCAGAAGAGAGGAGGTAGTTAGAACGAACAATTGATGAATAGCCTACAAGTAGCAAGTCGTAAAGTAGTTCGCACTTCCATGGTTACTGAACTGTGTAAGACTTGTGAACACAACCGATTCCCTTGACAGTAAACGTAATCAAGCTGCTATGATATTGTGCTGTCACTTAATTTTGCTTGCCACTGTCCAGTAGCCTAGCTATATGTATTTAGATATATATATAAAATATAGCTAGCTATATTTATTATATATATATATATATATCCAAACAACAGGAATATTCTCCTTAAAATAACTAAAAAATAAACTAAATTGACGCAAGAGAAATGATCAGCTCAAAGATTTACAGTTCTTGAGCTGTCACTGACCTGTGGAATATATGTTGTAGCCTACACATCTTTTAAGTTTTTGTTCACATTTGTGCTGTATCAGCAAATATATGAGACTCCTCATTTCTTGGCAATATTCTTCAAATAAAGCATGCTCCTCTAAGTTGAAAGATTCTCTCTCACCCTTTTACTTTGTGGATCCTCAGAAATTAATACAATTACGTACAATGACTATATACTCTGGAAAATGGTCTAATCTGATATTCTTTTTCTTAATATTTTATTATTAACCTTTGGGTCATTTCAGCATTGGAGGACATCTTTTGTCTGTTGGACATTTTGATTAATAAAACTGAAATGGTACACAAATACATGAAAATAATAATTCATTCAACTTCTGTATGTTGTTCTTTCATATAGCACTCAATATTTGTCATCCTATTGTCTTTTTTAGATATTAAAAACATTTTGTAAAGTCACAAGTCAAGCATGTCCCTGAGCTTAATCAAGACTTTGATTTACAACTTTCAATGTAAAAAAGATTTTACTTAAAATTTTTTAAATAATTTAAATGTCCCCAAATTCCAGTCAACCCTGTTATAATGATGGGAAAAACTGCAGGAAATTATGGCATCACTCCTTGAGTGTTACAACCTTGAGGAATTTACATTATTTCTTCAAATAGATAAGGCAAGAAGAGGTTTTTGGCATAAGGGGACAAGCACAACTCATCACCCCTGTTACGCTTAATTCATGCAGAAAAGAACATGGGTTTTGTAAAATTATATCTGTTAAAATGTAATAAAAATCTGAGATGAATGTAATTATCTTTCCATTTGTTTCACCACATGGCTAGCTATACGTTTTAGGGCACTCAACCCTGTTATTGTCAACCCAGTTAATTCTGTTATAACAGGGCTGACAAACAAGGTTGACGACATAGGACAGAGCACAGTAGTCCCTCCTGAGACGCAAAAACTTAATTTGTCAGACATATGAATTTATTTGACCTTATTTACACACAGATTAGGAAAAATGACCCTATCAAAACTATTTAATCATTAATACACTTGAATATCTAATATGAATTAATTTAAATGATTGTGTGACTATGTTAATGCATGTTACAGGCAAAAAGAAACAGGAAGTAAAATATCAAAAAAGGAAAGGGAAAGGCTTCATTTAGGCCTATTTCATTTACAAATCAATGAGCTAGAAATGATTATGATTTTTAAAAAGAAAGAAAATATATAGGCAAAGAGTTTCAGTTGCTCAAGAAATCAGTTTCTCCTAGCAGCATACCTTAAGCTCATACTGCCCTAAACTAACAACAAAAATACATATAGCCTACTTACTTTGCAACACCACATTAATTCAGTATAACAATATTTTGTATTTATAAAGAACGTTCCGGAACAAATAACTTGTTATTTATGAAATATTAAATAAAGGATAATAGAGTTTAACACCTATTAATGCAAAACAATATTTTAATGGACAGATAATAGTTTCGAATAAAAAATATATGTTGTTTCAAAAATAGAACAGAGTCTGGAAAAATTTAATTGTTGTACATATGAATGTAAAACAAATAAGCTATCTTTTTCTTTTTCAAAATACAAAATGAGTTATTTATCAAATAGGGACTCATTATATACTAGAAAAGGCTATTTTCTATCTCATTAATGCATTACTAGACATTTGCATTTGCAAAAGCAACGAGTAAAAAAAGGCAACCAGTATTATAGATTTGACTTCTTACTCTTCTACTATTCTCAAAAGGAAATATGTGGAGGGAGCTAGGGGATTCATTTGCCGCTAGTGTTTTAAAAATCCAACTAACGTTCATGTTAGCGAACAGAAATAGCGAACAGAGTTGGATCGATTTTGAGGTTTACAACCGTTATTATATCTGCTACCTCGTTCTAAACCAACTGACAAGTATACGAAAAACATATTGTAAATCATATTTCAAACAATACACTGCCCTCAAAATATGTATGTATAAACTTTATTGCAGCGGCCTCAGACAAAAAACATTGATTGAACTGATTAACTGAAAAAATATCTCACTGAATCACTGAACTCCATGGGCACACTGCTCTAGTGATGTGTCGTTCATGAACGATCCGATTCTTTTGAACGGCTCTTTGGTAGGAACGAAGGGAACCGAGTCTCGTAGGTATCTGAGACGTTCTTTTTTGCCAAGTTTTCCCTAGAGTGTTTCCCATCAAAAATATTTCATAAAACGCGACCATGTTTTTGGTATATTATATTTTATATTAGAGTACATTTCCATAGCCTATAAGATTTTAGTCATGTTAACTGTCGCTGTTAAAAAATACAGAGCGAAGTTCACAAACTCCGTTGGTAGGTTTAAATACATTTCCCATGCACCCCTACTGGGGGATGACGTTGTCGAATGTGTTGTTTTGATACTTGTGTTGCTTTCAAAATAAAGGGAGAGTTTGTATTAGCTCTTCAACTCGCAAATTATTCGTCGTCTCTCTATCGCTCAACTTCCACAGCCTTGCATAATATATCGACAGGAATTCGTACGTCTTGTATGTCAATGCAAGAAGCCCAAAATTGACCAACTGAAAATATGGGTTCACTGCGCTAAACCCGATGTTTTAGTCATTACAGAAACTTGGTTAAGAAATTCCATCGTTTACCAAGATCTACACCTGCCAGGTTACAATCTGTTTAGACAAGACAGGTCCTCCAGAGGCGGAGGCGTGGCAATTTACACCAGAGAACACCTTCAGTGTTCAATTGCCCTTGCAAAATCCATCCCCAAGCAGTTTGACCTGTTGGTTCTTAACATTAAATTGTCAAACAATTTCTCTTTGTCAGTAGCTGGCTGCTATCGCCCCCCATCTGCTCCAGCTTCTACCCTAACAGCTTTAAGTAGTGCTTTAGCCCCTTTTACGAAATCTGAACTTGTCATTTTGGGTGATCTAAACTGGGACATGCTTAAACCACCTGACAAAGTCCTTTTGCAGCTGGATTCGCTAAATCTACATCAAATCATTTCCTCTCCGACTAGGTACGACCCCAAGGACCCCGAGAAGGCCACACTAATTGACGTTATTCTCACAAACTCCCCCCATCTGTATCAGTCTGGAGTATTTTGCTGTGATATCAGTGACCACTGTTGTATCTCCTGTGTCCGATCATACTGCTTTGTTAAGCAGCCTGTTCGGATCAGTATCAAACGTATACTGAATAATTTTAATCCTCAAGCCTTCCTACATGACCTTGCCAGTGTTGAATGGCATAGAGTCAGCCTGTTCCCCTCTGTAGATGATGCGTGGTTATATTTTTATGACCGTTTCAGTGCAATTATTAGCAAACATGCCCCTCTCAAAAAAATAAGAATTAAAAATAGACATAGTCCTTGGTTTGAGCATAAACTTGCTGTACTCCTTCAACAAAAAAATACTGCCTGGAATAAGGCGCGGCGTTCTAAATCTCCTGCTGATTTCCTTATTTTTAGACAAATTAGAAATAAAGCCACGCAAGCTGTCCGCAAAGCTAAAGCCGGGTATTTTAAAAACCAATTTAACCTCTATGGCTCAGATCCAAAGAAATTCTGGAGAACGGTGCGAGATCTAGAAAGCAAACCCCCCTCTCAGCTGCCTTTGTCACTCACAGATGGTGACTTAATAGTCACTGACAAAGCTCGCATCGTCAATATTTTTAATCAGCATTTTGTTAAGTCTGGTCACATTTACGATGTTGCTAATCCGTCGTGCTCCCCTCATTCCACCCACTGCAAGAGCCGGGAACTCTTTGATTCTCAAAGCTCGGAACCCTCCAGCCTTTCCTACCCCCCCCATCTCCCCCCCAGGGCTCCTACTCCCTTACATAGCTTCTCTCTGCAGGCTGTTTCGGAGGATGAGGTTCTGAAAGAGCTGCTCAGGCTGGACCCAAAAAAACCAGCCGGGTCTGATGGTCTTGACCCTTCCTTTTTTAAGCTTGCGGCTCCCATCATCGCGGCTCCAATAAAAGATATTTTTAACCTGTCCCTCCTCTCAACAGAGATTCCATCACTTTGGAAAAAGGCTATAGTGCGGGCCCTCTTTAAGGGAGGAGATCAGGCTGACCCAAACTGTTACAGACCCATTTCAATACTCCCTTGTGTTTCAAAAGTGGTAAAGCAGCTAACTGAATTTCTAAAAGCTCATAATATTTTGTCCGGTGTTCAGTCTGGTTTCCGATCTGGCTTTGGCTGTGTAACTGCAACTCACAAAGTAATCAATGATATTTCATCTGCCCTTGACCATAAACAACACTGTGCAGCTATCTTCATTGATTTAGCCAAGGCCTTTGACACAGTTGATCATCCAATTCTTATCGACAGACTTACCAGCATTGGTGTCTCTGATCACTCCCTGGCGTGGTTCTCAAACTACCTCTCTGATAGGGTGCAAAGTGTTCAGTCAGAACAACTCCTGTCACAGCCCCTCTCTATCACTAAGGGCGTGCCCCAGGGCTCCATATTAGCTCCAACGCTATTCTCCATATATATTAATGATTTAGCATGCTTTGCTGGAGACTCAGCCATTCGTTTTTATGCTGATGACACCATTCTGTACGCCACTGGCAACTCCCCAGATGCAGTACATGCGTTACTGCAGTCTAGTTTTAACGGCATCCAACAGGCCTTCTCCTCCCTACATCTCATGGTGAACACCACTAAGACCAAGATCATGTGGTTTAGTAAAAAGAGATCAGTGCCCATTTCACCTCCCCATATTAGAACTCTCAGTGGAACACCCCTAGAACAGGTTTCCGAATACAAATATCTGGGTATCTGGCTGGACAACACTCTTTCCTTTTCCCATCATATCAATAAGCTCCAAGCCAAGGTTAAAACAAAAATCGGTGTTCTATACAGAATGCGCTCCTCTTTCACTCTTCCTGCTAGACTCACCCTGGTAAAAATGACAATTCTCCCCATGTTAGACTACGGTGACACCATCTACCGATCTGCCTGCAAAACCTCTCTACAAAAGCTTGATGTACTGTATCACTCCGCCATCCGTTTCGCTACAAATGCTCCATTCAGAACTCACCACTGTGCTTTATACTCCTCTGTTAACTGGCCATCATTACACACCCGCCGAGAAACACACTGGTTCATTTTAATTTACAAAACTCTCCTTGGTCTGTCACCCCCCTACCTATGTAGTCTGCTGCAAACTGCACCCGCGGTTTATAACACCCGCTCCACAAATCTCATCCTGCTGAAAATTCCAAAAACACACTCGGTAATTGGTCAAACAATCTGCCGTACCCACAGACTGGAACAAACTTCAAAAAAGGTTAAAGGTCAGCCTTTAAGAACTCACTCATGGACACTTTAAACCATACCTGTAACTGCTCATAAATCTGCTGCTGTAATTGTTTGTTTTTTAATTCTGTTTTAACTTTTTATTTTTTTATCCCCTACCCCCTACCCCCTCAAAAGGCATGTGCCTTTTGCCAGGTCGACGTTGTAAATAAGAACCTGTTCTTAATTGTCATGCCTGGTTAAATAAAGGTTAAATAAAAAATAAAGAGTGGGAAAATATTATACATTAGGCTATATAGCCTATATTACATTTAATCAATTTCGAATCCATTTCTAATTATTATTATATTCTAATTTAAGTGCGTGTGTGTGGGGGAAGTAGAAAACCGTAATGAAGTGAACGTAAATATGAACAAAAAAAAAAAGATATGTAGGTAGAGTATCATATATGTTCACGTTATTTATGTCTTCTGCTAATGGGCAGATGTTTACAGTCCTCTGCCAGACATTTGGCGACTAGTATGTGCATTATTAGATTTAGTAGGCTAGTGTAATCCTGCCATTCGTAGTCGTAAAGTGCCCCCCTCTCACACATGCATGCATGCACACATACACGCAAAAAGAACGAAGAGCCGTTCTTTTGAATGGCTCTCGGAAACGAACGGAGCCATAAGATCCGGTTCCCTTAAAAGAGGCATAATTCCCATCACTACACTGATCGCACCAACTACTTTACGCTGTATCGTAATTACATTTCGTTCAACTTTTTCATGTTGGTAGATGGTCTTTGTAGGCTCTTCATCATCACGTGTTCAGTACGACCAACCAGAGAGTCGAGTGTTGACTCGCGAAGAGTAAAACAACCGAAACAACGGAGGCTATAACTTCGTTATCGAGTCGCGTCAAGTAAAATCACGCATTGATTCGTATTCTTATATGTATTACGGGTATAACTGGGTTGAAAATATGACTGTAAACCGCTTAGTTTGATATAAAAAAGGCAGGAGTTTCTCCATTATAGCCTATGGGGAGTGGTGCGGTGCACTGGACGCCATATTGGTTGCTGCAACTCCTGGCTCCTCCCGCCTCTCCAGTTCTATATACGCTCTATGGGCGCTGGTCACATTCACAGCCCATTGGTTATTTACGTCCTCAAATCGCAAAGAATAATGGGTAGACAGTAACGTCATTGTCCAGTCCTTCTTTTTCTGGTCATAGCTTTTACCCCGGAAACAGGAAACCCCTGGCCGAAACAGGCCAAATAATGGAAGTTTAGCTTGGGCTGTTTTTGCATGGAATAAACGAAGGACTTCACGTATCGCGTTTAAACATTCAAGTACTCCTCTTAAAGCCACCCTTAAGGTGAGTAGCTTTGTCACATTTAACAGCCTTTAGATTAACTCTGCGGTTCTGTTTACTGTAGGACAGCCTCGCAGACAGGGAGGTAACGGAAACACCGCTATTGCAGTAACATTTCCAACCTGCTCGTTTACCCAGCTTTCCAGCTATACGAAAATACATTAAAAATTATACCTTCTATTTCGGTTTGTTACGATAAGCTAACTAGCAGCTTTATATACGTTATTTTATGTAACGTTCATGTAACATCATTGTTGTCCCATCATTTAACGTTCGCTAGTTTGCCAGTGAACTTAAATCTAGCCCTACCTTGCTACTCGTATAGCTAACCGGTTATGAATGAAATAAAAACCAAAACAAGTCCTCATATAAAATGCCCCGACAGCGAAAAAATTATATGAATCATATGCTATGGCCTTCGTATTCACCAGATCTCAACCCAATTGAACACCTATGGGAAATTTTGGACCGACGTGTAGACAGCGCTGTCCACCACCATCAAAGAGGGAATATCTTTAGGAAGAATGGTGTCCCATCCCTCCAGTAGAGTCTATGCTAGATTAGAGGTACAATCTATGCCAAGGTGCATTGAAGCTGTTCTGGTGGCTCGTGGTGGCCCAACACCTTACTAAGACATAGGCTGGCACAAATCATGTAATTGCTGAAAGCTAGCTCCAAAGCACTCTAGGTATCCGCCCACCCAGTCAGTATATCAGAGGTGTTGTCAAACTCAGTCCGGGGACCCCCTGTGTGTTTTTCAGGGGTGTAGCACAAAATTCTGGGCCCTGTGCAAATGCAGTCTCTGTGGGCCCCCCTGTCTTGGGACCCTTGGTAGCCAGCTGCACTATCCTCTTGCTGCCCCCCACACTCACTACCCAACACTCACTACCCCACACACACTACCCCACACTCCTGCCCCACACACACTACCCCACACTCCTGCCCCACACACACACTACCCCACACTCCTGCCCCACACACACTACCCCACACTCCTGCCCCACACACACTACCCCACACTCCTGCCCCACACACACACTACCCCACACTCCTGCCCCACACACACTACCCCACACTCCTGCCCCACACACACTACCCCACACTCCTGCCCCACACACTACCACACTCCTGCTGGTCTGTCCCACACACACTACCCCACACTCACTACCCCACACTCCTGCCCCACACTCACTACCCCCACACTCCTGCCCCACACTCACTACCCCACACTCCTGCCCCACACACACTACCCCACACTCTTGCTGGTCTGCCCCACACACACTACCCCACACTCCTGCTGGTCTTCCCCACACACACTACCCCACACTCCTGCTGGTCTGCCCCACACACACTACCACACTCCTGCTGGTCTGCCCCACACACACTACCACACTCCTGCTGGTCTGCCCCACACACACTACCCCACACTCCTGCTGGTCTGTCCCACACACACTACCCCACACTCCTGCTGGTCTGCCCCACACACACTACCACACTCCTGCTGGTCTGCCCCACACACACTACCCCACACTCCTGCTGGTCTGCCCCACACACACTACCACACTCCTGCTGGTCTGCCCCACACACACTACCACACTCCTGCTGGTCTGCCCCACACACACTACCACACTCCTGCTGGTCTTTGTTTGGTTTTTTGTGAATTGCTTTTTCAGTGTCTGTTGACAGATGATTTACATTTTAAGGACACATACAGTTGAAGTCGAAAGTTTACATACACCATAGCCAAATCCATTTAAACTCAGTTTTTTTTACAATTCCTGAACATTCCCTGTCTTAGGTCAGTTAGGATCACAACTTTATATTAAGAATGTGAAATGTCAGAATAATAGTAGAGAGAATGATTTATTTCAGCTTTTATTTCTTTCATCACATTCCCAGTGGGTCAGAAGTTTACATACACTCTCTGTTAGTATTTGGTAGCA